>CM035431.1:151421282-151431282 GCA_020310875.1 Ceratopteris richardii | reverse complement strand
CCTCCTCTCCGGCTCCTTCTGGGCGACTATTCCTCCACCTCCTCTCCGGCTCCTAGCTTGGCGACCACTCTTCCTATCCTCCGTGTTGGCCCCTTGGGTGTCAAACTTCCCCTCCTCCAACTTTCCACTGGAGTAACCTCTTTTGGGCGAAGACTTCTTCCGGGCGACCTCTTCCTTGGGGCGAACTCCTCTTGCAGACGTAGTCCCAAAAATGGTCCATGACCCACACCAGAACTAGCAAGGAGAGGAAGCTAAACCCTAAGAAGACACCAATCAAGTGTTATCACAGAAGACGGCCAGACTTTTTCCAAACACCCATAAGAAGCCTCTCTGTTTCTAACCTGGTCTCTAGAATCGAGGGGTTAGATTCAAACCTAGTCTCTAGAGTAGAAGGGTTAGACGACAAAACTAAAACTCAACGCACTCTTCTTAACAAGGCAATGGCAGAAGAGCTTTCCGCTCTTTTGTCAAGAATCAATATCAGATTTTCTTCATTTCACGGAGGTGCTAATGAAGATCCCGAAGATCATGTACGAAGATTTCTTTCAACTTGTAAGAGCAGAGGCTTACAACAACGACAGGACGCATTCCTTGCTCTCTTTCCATCCACTCTTGAGGGACTGGCGGACAAATGGTTCAGCCAGTACGCGGAAAACCATTTCCAGACATGGGAAGCATTGAGGACCGAGTTTACAGATGCATTCCGACCAGGTAACTCTACAGAAAGAACCCTGGATGAACTTGAGAATCTAATCTTGCATATGGGAGAATCATTTTCAGAACTTATGACGCGGGCAAGGTCACTAGTAGCAAGATTGCCGGAACCACCAGGAGATTTCCTTGTCAAGAAGTGGGTGGAGAAGGCCTTGCCGAAGTCCACCCAGCAGAAGCTAAGAGAGCTGTTGAGACCCGACTCCACCTTGAGAGAATTCGAAGCAGCTGCCACAAGGATTGAGGCTGCACGAGTCCATTTTGGAGCACATCCGGGAAAAACCTTTCCCCAAGATGAAGACATGGTGACAGCCTTGAGGAAGGAACTAGAGACCTTGAAGCTGCAAAGGAATCGAGAAGAGGACAAGGGAACTTCAGAAGGTCTCGCTCAATTACGACAAGAGCTTGAAGAACTCAAGACACTAAGGGAGGTAAGAACTGGACTGTGGTGTTCTCTGTGTAGTACCCAAGGACACACACCACACGAATGTCCAAGGAAGCTAACATGCCAGTTCTGTGGCAAGGGTGGCCATGAGGCCAAGGATTGTTATTTTCTAAAGGGTCTTGGAAATCAGACTATGATGCCAGGGCAACCTCCGGTAGCTCAATGGGTAGGAGTGGCTCAATCCTCTCTATTGGGGCAGCCACCATTACCATCCACTACAACGCCTCCAGTAACAACTTTCTACACCAATCAAGGACCTCAACGGCAAGAAGGTAGACCTCGTCAGAATCGACCACCTAGGCCTATAATGTGCTACAGATGTGGGGAGTATGGACACTTCCAAAGTAAATGTTCGCTTCCTGAGGATGCTCCACCATGCAAAAATTGTCCTGAAACAAGGGATCATTACACGAAGGACTACCCAAAGTCAATGCCTTCTACAAGCACGCCAGGTAACTCTTGCCCCCTGCATATGATCACAGTATCTAATGATAAGGGCAATGTAGGCTCCCCAAGCGCCCGAGTAGTCCAACTCGAGGAACTTTCCGGAGTCATGACAAGGGCACAAAAACAGAAGGTAGCTTTGAAAGATGCTGCAAAAGATGCAACAGATTCATCAAAAGACAAAGGGAAAAAGACCATGGAGCATGAACCTTCTCATGGAGCCAACCACCACCAAGACAAAGCAAAAATCTCACTGGGAAGAGATAAAGATACTAATGAACAAGTTATTGACAAAGCATATGCAGTATCTAAGGAGGACCTAAGGCAATTCCAGCATGGATCTACTTCAAGGAACAGCCAAGAAGGCTTCCTCACGGCAGTTCAAGTCTTGCAGAGCACCTACCAACAGGTATCTCTATATAACTTGTTAGCAATGAGTCCTGGATTCAGAGGAGAAGTAATGGCTGCCATAAATGGGTTAGACCCTGGCACTATATTAAGTGGCGGGCAAGGCTTCACTTCCCTAACTTCTCAACAAACACCTGTACCATCAACTTATAGCTCAGAACCATCTAGGATGGCACCTCTCACTGATTACAAGAGTCCTAGACTAACTGTAAGTATCAAGGGAGCTCACTTGGTAGGAGTGATAGTTGATGGAGGATCTGGTATTAATCTGATGCCGGAATACACCATGACATGGCTAAACCTGAGACCAACTAAAGATGCTCACTTTACAGTATCACTGGCAGACCAAAGCAAAGTAAGCCCATTAGGCATAGTAGAAAAGGTGGAAGTCATCATACATAACTTAAAATTTGTGTTGGATTTTGTGGTAATAACACTCCCTAAGGTGAAGGGAGGATTTCCTTTGCTGATAGGAAGACCATGGCTACGCCACAGTAAAGCGGTACATGACTGGGGAAGTGACACCTTATGGGTGGCCGGACCAGACAAGGTGATGAGACAACTCCACATGGAAGGAGGACCAGATGAAGCCCTAGGTACTTCTCAAGTTGTTCTACATCCAGAGGAGAATGCACAGGAAGAAAATAATAGCACTAGAGAAGAGGAACCACGAACCATTCCAGAGGGAGCAGACATTTTGGCCACTTCTCCTCCTCCATGGGTTTTGGAAAATCAAGAGGTGTCAGTTTCTTCTCTTCCCAACTGGGCGACTCCCTCTCCAACTCTTAATCAAACTTGGGCGACTCCACCTCCACCCTTCAATAATTGGGCGACTGAACCTCCTCCACCCTCCTCCAGCTGGGCGACTCCACCTCCACCCTTCAATAATTGGGCGACTGAACCTCCTCCACCCTCCTCCAGCTGGGCGACTCCACCTCCACCCTTCAATAATTGGGCGACTGAACCTCCTCTTTGGGCGCAGCCTCCACCCTCCTCCACCTGGGCGACTCCACCTCATAGTCCAAGCTGGGTGCCTCAGCCTCCGAATAACTGGGTCGCCCCAGAAGCTTGGGCTCCTCAAAGATCCCCACATTGGGCACCTGAATGGGTAGCTTATCCGCCACCTTGGGCTACTCCTACAATTGGCTGGGCGGCTCAATGAGCATCCGGAACGTCTCACACAGAACCATGTGAGACGACACCACATGACATCAAGGAAGAAGTTGATGAAGGAGAAAATCTATCCAATGAAGAACTAGGGGACATCATGGATTGGATAGAAGAGACCAACAATGTTACATGTTTCACGGTAGCAATCATGAATAAAGAGGCAGATGAACCTATTATTGTGGAGTCTGTAGTCTTGGGCGAGCCAGCCAAAGATTTTCGAAGAGGTAAAATTCCGAAAAGAGTTGAAGGGGAAGATAAGATTGAATCAAGCAAAACAGACGAAAAACTAGTGGAAAGCATTTTTCCATTAGCAGAAGTTCCAGTAGGATGGACACAGGAAAAGTCCGAAGAAATCACTATCAATGATAGTCCAGCATTCACAGAGCAGACGCTGTTCAAGGCTGAGGAAGAGGCACCTGTGGAGCCAGTTAAAGAAGTCAACTTGGGGGAAGACGGACATCCACAAAATCTTTTACTCGCAAGTTGGTTATGGGAACACCCTCTTCTGCTCACAGAGGTAATAACATTCATGAAGAATTTTAAAGATATATTTGCATGGAGTTACAAGGATTTGACAGGAATACCAAAAGAACTCGGAATACACACTATTCCTCTAGTGGAGGAAGCTCGGCCAATTAGAGGAAAGATGTATAGGCTAAATCCCAAATATGCAGAAGCAGTCAAAAGGGAAATCCAGAAAATGGAAGAAACAGGAATCATAGTCCCAGTAGAGCATTCCGAATGGTTGTCCTCTATGGTCATAGCACCTAAGAAGCAGCCTAATAAAATCAGAGTTTGCGTGGATTTCGGAGCATTAAATAAGGTAACCATCCCTGACGGGTTCCCCACTCCCTTTTCTGAACAAGTGATTGAAGATGTGGCGGGACACATGCTATACAGTTTCATGGATGGTTTCAGTGGATACAATCAACTAGAAATCCATCCTAACGATCAGCCAAAAACAGCCTTCGTAACTCCTTGGGGAACCTATATCTACACCAAAATGGCTTTCGGTCTTAGAAATGCACCAGCCACTTTTAATAGGACAGTGTACCTAATCTTCAACAAGTTGCTCCTAAAATTCTTAAGAATTTTTATGGACGACTTTTCGACCTTCTCTGGAGCAGCCTGCACTACTGCAGTAGAAAATGTGCCAGAACATTTGAAGCAATTAGAACAAGTGTTCGAGCGTTGCAGAGAAACAGGTTTGAAACTTAACCCTAACAAATGTCATTTTTTGGTAACTCAAGGTACCCTGTTAGGACATGTGGTCTCTGCAAAAGGCATGACTCCAGATCCGGATAAGGTAATGTCAATTCTCAAGCTTCCGAGACCTATCAATGCCAAAGAGGTCCAAAGCTTTCTCGGGCACACAGGATATCACCGCAAGTTTATACGCATGTATGCCGAGGCAGCACGACCACTTTCACGACTTACAAGCAAAAGTTTTCCTTTCCAATGGTTTGAAGAAGAGGAGTCAGCATTTACTTATCTAAAACAACGGTTGGCGTCTGCACCCATACTCATTTCACCAAATTGGTCAAAAACATTCCACGTGCATGTAGATGCAAGCTTGTATGCGGTAGGAGCGGTACTGACTCAACCAAGCCAGGTACACAAACTAGATCAACCCATTCACTATGCAAGTAGACTCCTCTCAAAAGCAGAAAAGAACTATAGCACCACAGAAAGGGAAGCATTGGCTATTGTATTTGCCCTCAAAAAATTCAGGCACTATCTTTTAGGCACTACATTCACCATAATTACGGACCATCAGGCTTTAAAATATTTGTTGAATAAGCCGCAAGTTGCAGGAAGGGTATGGAGATGGTTGCTTCTCTTCCAAGAATTTGATTTTGAAATCATACAGAGAAGCGGTAGGCAGAAATGTCATTGCAGACCATCTCTCTCGCATGAGGCATCCGGGACAAGCAACAAAGGGAGTAGAAGATGATTTCCCCGACAGCCAAATCTACAAAGTAAGTATGGCACCAACATGGTATGATGACTTAATTCTCCTTCTAGGGAAGGGCCAATTTCATACTGGGTCCACTCCATTGGAAAAGCGTAGACTCCTCCTAAAAAGTAAGAATTTCATTATGGCAAAGGATACCCTCTATAAGATTGGCCCTGATGGGATGTACAGAAGGTGTCTTCAACCACATGAAACGGAAAGTGTTCTTCAATTGGCACATGAAGGAAAGTCTAGTGGTCATTTTCCGGGACATATCACTGCACTCAGAATCCTCCAAAGCGGCCTATGGTGGCCATATCTCTTTAGAGATGCCACTAAGTTTGCCAAGGCATGTGATGTTTGCCAACGATGTGCGCCCAAACCAACACGACAAAGAAATCATCCACTCAATATCTCTATGGCTTGGCAACCATTTGAGCACTGGGGACTAGACTTTGTCGGCCCTATTTTCCCAGTAGCACAAGATTCAGGTGCAAAGTATCTTTTAGTGGCGACCGATTATGCTACTAAGTGGGCTGAAGTTATAGCGAGTAAAGATTGCACTGCAGAAACGGTAGCTCACTTCTTGTATAATTATATCTTTTGCAGATATGGGTGTCCAATAGAGGTGACAACAGATCAAGGGTCCCATTTCGTCAATAGGGTGTTGACTTTGATTTTTAACAGGTATCAAATTTTCCATAAGAAGTCCTGTGCTTATTACCCAAGGGCAAATGGGCAAGTAGAGAGCACAAACAAGATCCTTATGCTCCTACTAAGGAAAACATGTTTACAATTTCCTAACACTTGGGGACAGGCATATCTTGGAACCTTGTGGGCATATAGAACCTCTTTTAAAGCCACAACAGGTCATACTCCATTTGAACTATTGTATGGATTTCAAGCAATTGCTCCTTTTGAATTCTTGCATGGCTCCAACCGAGTGGGAATCAATCGAATTCCTCAGCTTACTAGCACTCTTTCAGCAAACATTGTAAGGCTGCAACTTCTAGAAGAAAAGAGAAAGATAGGCAATGATACTCTAGTGACAGTACAAGAAAAAAGGAAACAAAATCATGATGCCAACCTCTGGAAGTCAAAAATTAAGGAAGGGAGCTTAGTTTTGATGTACCATCCGCGACTATTCGAGAAGAAGGCTAAGAAGAAACTCATGCCAAGGTGGAACGGACCTTTTAGGGTCATACGAACACTTCCAAAAGGGGCAGTACAAATCTCCACGCTGACAGGAACAATCCTCCCCTTAGTCAATGAATCCAAGCTAAAACCCTATGTGGAAAAATAGAGAAGAGAGTATTTACCTTTGTATATAGTGTACATACCCATATGTTGTTACCTGTTAGTTTTTATCATTTACGAATGTAGATATTGGGCTTTTCTCATCTGTCTTCTTCACCTAACTCATCTACTCCCACCTTCCTCTCATAGGCTTACACTTACCTAATTCATCTACTCCCACCTTGCTCTCATAGGCTCACACTTACCTAATTCATCTACTCCCACCTTCCTCTCATGGGCTTACACTTCCTTTTCCTTGGGGACTTTTTTTCTTCTAAGGCCACCTCTCTAAGCTAGAACCTCTAAAACCCCCTACTTGGGCACCTTCCTTCACACCTGGGCGACCCTCTACTTGGGCGACTCCCCTTCTTGGGCAACTTCCTTCACACCTCTACTTGGGCGACTCCCCTTCTTGGGCAACTTCCTTCACACCTCTACTTGGGCGACTCCCCTTCTTGGGCAACTTCCTTCACACCTCTACTTGGGCGACTCCCCTTCTTGGGCAACTTCCTTCACACCTCTACTTGGGCGACTCCCCTTCTTGGGCACCTTCCTTCCCACCTAGGCCATCCTCTACCTAACCACTGGGCGACCCTCTCCCAAGATCACTTTGGCGATCCTCCTCCTGGCGACCCTCCTCCAACAACCATGTAGGGGACCTCCTTCAATTACACCTTGGGCATCAACCCCTTGGGTATCCACTTGTAGTGACCATGTAAACTCGTCACACCTTGTCTCTCCCCATCACACACCAACCCTCACCCTAGGCGACCCCCTACCCTTCCTCCAATTGGGCGACCCTCGCCCAGGACCACCCACCCCTCCTTCCACTTCTCAAATGAGCACCCTCCCTTCCTCAACTTGTATCTCCTCCTCTTCAGTCATACTCACCGAGGACACTCCTCCCTTTTTCCCTTCACTGTCCCTTCATTGTGTAATCATAGCGACCCCACCTCCCAACTCCCTCAATTACCCATCTTGGGCGACACCCTAGGGCGACCCCATCTTGGGCGACACCCTTGGGCGACCCCCACCTCGGGCGACACCCTTGGGTGACCCCCACCTTGGGCGACACTCTTGGGCGACCCTCACCCTGGCCGACCCCCTTCAACCTCTCTTGGTGACCCTCCTTATATTCCTCTCCAAGGCGACCCACTTGCTACTCTCCTCAACAGGGCGACCCCCTCCATTTCCTAGAGTTGGGCGACCCTCACCCAGGGCGACCTACCCTCCCAACAACCTCTCAAAGTGACCACCCCCTCCTCCTGGTGGCCAAATTTAGGAAATTGGGCGACCCTCATCCATTACAAACCCGTGGACATTTGGGCGACCCTCATCCCTCACACACCTCTCCAGGGCGACCCTCTACCATATTTTGTCCCCCCAAACTTGGCGACTGGGCGACACTCCTCTTACATTCCCTTCCTCCACTAATTCGACCATCTACCCATAATTGGCGACAAACTTGGCGACCGGTCTGCATAATTCGTTCTCCAGTTAGGCGACCGTTCTGCATCGGGCGACCCCAGCCCAGGCCACCTCTCCACCTCAGCACCACACGCGGGCGACCCATACCCATCCACGGCCCATCCTATCTTTAGCTCCCGCCCATCTCCCTACCGACGCGACACGGCATCCCTGGGCGACCTCCCCATCCCTGGGCGACCTCCCACCTTCCCCCACCTGGCAGTAGGCGACCGATCCACGCGGGCGACCTCTCCACCTCCCCTCACTCGCAATTGGGCGACCCCTCCAAGTCCCTCAGCATATAAACAGCACCACCTCGTACTTCAGCCACCCGATCGACTCTGCGCTCCATCTCCTCTTACTTAAACCCATCGCGATCAGCCTGCCGGCGGCCCTCTCAGCTAGACGTGCTCCACAGCAATTCACTCTCGAAGGTGCGTGTTTTGCAGCCAGCACTCTCAGCTAGACGTGCTCCACAGCAATCCACAGCCGGCGGCACTCTCAGCTAGACGTGCTCCACATCAATTCACTATCTACAACATGGCCTCATCTTCACTGGAAATAGAGGAAACACTCTCTGAATTCAAGACAGACACTGAAAGTGCATCCGGACAGTCATCTGATGATTCGAGTGATTCACTTTATGTGCTCTCCGAGGAAAACCCATCAGAATCAGAAGAGTCACTGGAACAAGAAATTCAGCCGGACCAACATATCACTCCAGCAGCCGCACCGAGTCTTCAGCAAGATTCTGCTACATCTTCAGCAAATGTGGCCACCACGACCGAGATAATCGTTTCCATTCCTAACGAAATCACCTTGAAGCTGGACCTCAGTATATGTGGTAAGCTTCATAGTTCATTTTCTTCACAGGAATTAAAGAATATGGGTTTGTTCACCATTGCAAGTGCCAAGCTTCCCTCGCTTGGTGATCCTCAAGCAAGTGGGATGGAGATCTTGACACTGTTCAAGTCCTTCCCCTCTCTTTCTGGAGGACGAATTACCAAAGAGAAGCTCGCTATCATGTTGGGCACCCAAGAGATTCCAGATTCTAGAAAAGCAGGAAGCTATGCGGAGTTGTCCATTTTAGACATTTTACAGACATGTACCAATAGCTTCTCCATTTCCACTTGTAGCCAGGTAATGATGCAGAGGCTCATATTGTTCAAAGCATTCTTTCTCTTGAAGGACAATCTGCATTTCACGGACGTAAAGGTATGTGAGCCCCTTCTTTGCTTTGCCCAAGCAAGGCCCTACCCATACCATAAGGTTTTACTTCAGTCCCTGGCAGAAAGAAAGAAGAGGTATGGGCAGCAAGTGGGCAAAAAGGCACTCACATTCAAAGTGATAGGTGGTCATATCATGTCGTACATTTACAGATATTTTACCGCTCTCCACTCCAAAGGCAAAGACGCACCGGGCCACATCTCATCAAATAGTCCGCAAACGGCGACTCCTGGCAAAAAGAGAAGGGCAAGACTTCAAAAGGATTCCAGAGAGCTCCTTGACAAGCTGCCTATCGACCAACAAGGGTATGCTAGATCTTCTAAGAAGGTACGCACATCCGCCAACACTCCCTTTCCTCCAATCAAGTTAGTACCCACTTCCTCGTCGAAACCCTCTTCTTCCATTCACTTCCATCCACCTTCACAAACCTCCCCCACTTCAGGAGTACCCACTACGCCCACTGCCTCATCTCACTCCAACCCCACTCCACCTCCCGCTTCCTCCCTGACCACTCCTGTTGCCATTGACACCCCAATGGATCCAATTCATATCCAATTCCCACCATGTGCCACTCCACCGCCCTCCCCTCCACAACCCCTACCACACCACTCGCCATCTCCCCAACCACCATCGCAGCCACCTTCGCCCCCACCACCAACATCCATACCTATTCCTCACACACACACACCACCCCCTACTACGATCCCTCACAGCTCCATCTGCCCACCCCCATTCGACATACTACCTTTTCCACCCCCATTTCGATTCTCCCCTTCTCGCCACAACCCTCCGACAGATTTACCTCCACACCCCCTTCTTGATGCATCGAGTGTCGAGCAGCTCTCCACGAATGCCAAATATACCAAACATGTATGGCC
>CM035431.1:151358782-151398782 GCA_020310875.1 Ceratopteris richardii | reverse complement strand
TTCCTCTGGCAAACTGCTAAAGGCATCTTTTCATTACATAATGCTTTTCCTATCTTGCAGAGATTTACACAACAATAGTTTGACTGGTCCGATTCCTGATTTCCTTGGCGCCTTGCCTGCCCTCACTACATTGTGCGTTTCATATCACTTTTTAGGTATCCTTTCCATAATTCATTTTTTGGTCACATATGTGATTAGTGTGCATTGTTGATGTTCATACGACTGCAGAAATTTGGACAACAACAATTTCAGTGGGCAAGTCCCAAAAAATCTACTGGACAAGGTAGCAAGATCCGAGCTTAAGTTAAGGTATTTCTGGTTTTATGTTACAGGACCATGCCATGTATCTGGTCTTCGATTTCATATGCATGATACGTCGATCGAGGTAATGCTGCATCATACATGATCAGAATCTTTTGCTATTCTACTCAATGGGTTTCCCCTTATCATATCATCAGGGGTGCTTCTACCTCATTACGTTATGTATGTGTGTCCTTTGTGATTTCATTCATAACGAAGTACGAAAGAGAAAAAAAAGGGCTCCTTTTTGGTTTAATATGGTATACTGGAAATGCTTCAAGGAACAGAAACATCATGAACACACGAGATTTCGTTTTGCTTCACTGTATCGATGTGCTGTGTGTGATGACTGATCGGGAATTTAATTATATCTAATGTGAATATCTGCTAGATTCTTTGAGCCTAGGATAGTGTGATGTGACATTGCATTTGATGATTGGGAAGTTTTGATGGCTTGTTTTGATACATTAGGCTGGTGATGGTCTTAACTTTACCAAAACATGACATGAGTGGGATCATTCAAAAGCCTGATGATATTGATATTGTTTACATCTACTTCAGTGAGTTTCCCTTCATGAAATGAGATCCATAATGCAATTTTTTTCCACTTCATTTTCAGATGTTTAACTTCAGTGGCCTTACTAACTCATGATTGAGAAGCGAAGGTCTTGTTTTGACCGTTGTCAGTACTAGAACTTGGAATTTCCTCACAAAAGATTAAAAGGACAAGTAAAATATATCTTTCTTTGAAATCATATAGTGCCTTCGCAGTTTTGCAGGGAATGCTTATTTATGCAATGCTGACAGCAACCAGGGATTCTGCACAATAAATTCTAGCTCCAACAAGAAAAGCAATCTTGGATTGATAGTAGGTGTTGCAGTTGGATGTGTACTTCTTGCTCTTGTAATCATTTCATCTGTTGCACTCTATTGTAAAAAGGCTAAGCCAAGGGTTCCCAGTGATAATACAGCACCTCAACAAAACACAGCCAAAAGTGATTCCGGTATTTTCTCTGCTTCATATAATATCGTTTAACTAAACTCTTCACTTCTAGCCATAAATATCGAGTATATCTACTAACATAATCATGGAACAATAAGGCATAAGATTGACATAAGACAACAATGTTTTGTTTCCATGCACATCCATTTACATCTATACTTGCAAACTATTGCAGTTTTTCATAATAGAAGCATTGTGAGTAAGACGAATCAAGCTCAAGAATTCACTTATCAAGAAATCAAATCAATGACGAATGACTTCAGAAAGGAGATTGGAAAAGGTGGCTTTGGTCCTGTTTATCTTGGGACACTGAAAAATGGAAAGAATGTTGCTGTCAAAGTTCTATCAAAGGATTCAGGACAAGGCGAGAATGAATTTCTGAATGAGGTAAATAAATATCGACAAGTTTTGACTAGTTGTCTTTAAACTACTATGTCTTTAATTTCTAGCTGATTCATTTCCATTGGTGTTTTAAGTCTTTAGGTCTCAATGGCCTATGATTGGTTTGTGTGCACTAGTCCTTGACCCTACCAAGTGTTTCATATCGCTTACTACCACTCTCCTCCAAATCATAAATAGCCCTTGCCCTCATACACTCTAGAACCTTCTCTTAGACTCCATAGATCTCTCATATGGCCACTTTCAGAGGATGGAATAACCGAACATTCTGATGCTAGGGCCTTCACTTCTCTGAGCAATGGTCCCTGATCCTTTAAGGTCCGTCATTTATGCAGACAGATAAATGATAGACCATTGAAACCTGCATAGATATATCAATTGGACACCAAGTGTCTGGAAACTGTCTTAGGGATATCTGTGAATCCTAAATGCAAACTCCAGTCCATCACATGCACATCACACATTGCATTCACTGAAGGTGCCCATAAAGACTTCATCATAAGATGAAAAAAAAAGAGAAGCTTCGTGAGAAAACATCTCACCACAACTTTTAAATAAAAATGTAGGATCTTGAAAACACCTATTAAGGGTCCAGACATAGATGTGGAACAAGCAGACATGCCATCCTCATAGAAGACATAGGTGAAACAAAGATTCTCAGTACTCTTACTGTTCGAAGCTGAGGGGAATGGAATAAGCTATACAAACGGCATTACTGTTTATGTGTGTCTCACTAAGGGCTTGTCCCTCATATCCAGGGGAAAAAGACCATTTGCTCTTGCTATCCAACTTCCAAGAGTCTAGAAGGAACATGTGTTTTTTCCCTTTTCGGCTCTAAAGAGAGCCAAGTCATTTTTCTATGTATATGGAAATATCATCAAATGATGGATGCATTTAGAGAAATCTATGCGCAGAAATACAAGGGCCTTACTCAAAGATATGCCAGAGTCTGGCATGGTCCAGGCTCTGCATTTCGTGCTGACACCGAGGCCTTTTTTGGGAGTTGGGATAGTGTTGCACATTATGTGATTCAATTTCTAAAAATGACCTTTATCTACATCGTTCTGTTTGGAAAAGCCCCACTTTTCTTGGCTTTTCAAGTAGACAACAATAATATATTCCCCAGCATTAACCAAAGATTTTGTCTATTGGTTAGAATATGCTGACCAGATGCTAAAACAGTCCTGAAGGCCATCATCTTCATAGAAGATACATTAGAAGCTGGGACAAAAAGCACAGGCTGGTGCTAATACCATCTGATGTTGTCATTGTCATGTTGCTGATTTATCGGTGTTGCACTCCAAATAAGTGTACATGAGCATTCGACTCCTAGCTTTCCTTTCTTATTTTGTATACCATGATGATTGCAGACTTCAATATAAGTAGCCCATTCCATGAGTGTTACATCTCTCATTCATTCCTTCATGCACCACTGTACTTCTACATCTGGTCCTCCCTTCAAATCCCTTTCACCTCCTCTAAGTTCATCTCCATACCTCTGTCTATCTTTCTCCTTTTCTTAACTCCTACTTTTCTAAGTTCACCTTACCTTCCATAGCACCTCATGCTCCTCCTTCCAACTAGCAAACCTGCAAGCAAAATGGGGAAAAAAAAAAAAACTAAAAATAAAAACTGGTCAACCTAAGGATGACCATCTCAGTCGACCTAATTGACCTATGGTCAGCCTAAGGGTCGATCTGGGTCTTCTCTTTAATTTTTTTCACAGACCTAACTGGAGATCACAGCTAAGGAAGATCAGGATAGTTTTTGAGGGGGCATTGACCTCTATGATAGAGGGGATAATTTTGCAAGAGGAGCATTCACCTCATGCAGCCTATGAAGAAGCTTAGCTCTCACCTCCCCCCCACCCCCTCTCTCTCTCTCTCTATCTATATATATATATACACACACACACACACACACACACACACACACACACACACACACACACACATATATATATATATATATATATATATATATATATATATATATATATATATATATATATATATATATATATATATATATATATATATATATATATATATAGAGAGAGAGAGAGAGAGAGAGAGAGAGAGAGAGAGAGAGAGTAATACCTCTCTCACGCATGTTTCCAAATGGTTAAGCAATCATTTTAAAGCCATTTTACCTACTATTCATGATATTTGAAAGGAATTACTCAAAGATGCAGATGTGCCAGTGTAATAAAGTGATAGGTAGGAGACGATTGAACCATACCCTTGAAAGATAGGAGATGGTTGAACTACACCCTAAGAGGAAGGATTAGGAAGTAATCCTCAACCATGGCTTTTGGGGCAAGTGGTTAGCCCATCACATTCCTAACCAAGAGGTTGTGAGTTCAAATCCTTACATTGGTATCAGAGCGTAGGAAGTAGGCTTGAGGAAGGAAGGCGCACGCGTCGCTTTCAAAGGTGAGCCTAACATAGATTGGAGTGTATCTCTCAATCTGTAGGTCGGATTGAGGCATGTAATATACCATTGGAAAGCTCTCGGAACGAACTTTACAAATCTGATGAGATAGCTAGAAAGTCTAAATCCCTTAGGAAACCATAGGTGGAACTTGATTGAGGGTTCAAGATACCAAACATGGGTGAGAACAAGGTTCAAGACTGAGGTTGAGAACAAGGGCCAAAGACACCAAGGTTGCGAACAAGAAGGTGCAAGACACCATGGTTGAGAGCAAGGGTTCAAGAGACCAAGATTGCGAACAAGGTTCAAGAAACTATGTGAGGTTGAGGACATCAATTCAAGGGTACCTAGGGAGTTGAAGGGATTGATCACCGAGGCTCTAGGATACATGAGTAGATCATTGAGGACAATGATTGGCCAAGGGGGGAAGAATGTAATAAAGTGATAGGTGGGAGACGATTGAACCACACCCTTGAAAGATAAGAGATGGTTGAACTTCACCCTAAGAGGGAGGATTAGGAAGTAATCCTCAACCATGGCTTTTGGGGCAAGTGGTTAGCCCATCACATTCCTAACCAAGAGGTTGTGAGTTCAAATCCATAGCCAGCTTCCATTTTCTTTTTTAAATTCACCAAAGATAGATGTAAGGCTCTTTTGATAGAAAATTCTGCTTTGCATTTTAATTATTTATGGTTGAAATCCAAGTCCATAGATATAGATAGTGGAAGGAAACGTTACAGTAGAATAGTATATAAAAATGACATTCTTGTTTGGTTAGATTTTCTTCTAGAAAACTTGTATATTTCAGTTGGTGTTTGTTTATTCAAAGAATGTATTAGAATTCCTATGGATATAAATTGTGCTGTCTTTTTTGCTAATTTTTATCTTTTTACTTATGAATTTGAATTTATGGGAAGGCTTGTTTTAGCTAATACTTGTCCTCTAATTATACATGAACTTTCTAATATTAGACGCTTTGTAGATGATATGTGTGTTCCTTATTTTAGTGATTACAAATTTAGAGCTATCTGAACACCTCATGCCTAGAGCTTCTCTCTCTCTCTCTCTCTCTCTCTCTCTCTCTCTGTGACTAGGCCCTCAACATAATCTCGTTATTTATAATGGGATGGCTTAGTGGCCTACCTCAAGAGGATTGACATGCATACCACACTTAGTCATAGGTGGACAAGGAAGTGTAGTAGATTATGTCATGGGATCCAAGGAGACCATCCACCTACTCACCTCATTCGCCATCCCACCCATACCCATTGGGGCTGATCACACATACCCATTGGGCTCAAGTTGAGAAGGATCTTCTCTTTGTTCATCCTGATACTCCACTACCCCTACTCACCTCACAAATAGCATCCCTCCTTCATACATTAGTCATTAGCTCCTTTCCACACACCACCCACTTTGGTCACACATTCCTCCACTTTGGTCACACACCTCCTCCTGGGACTGTGCCACAAAATCGCTAGTATGATGAGGAATGCAGAGATCTCTACCACCGACTACGAGCTCAGCAAGCATTGGGAGAGATCACAGAGAGAGAGAGAGAGGCCAAGAGACAGCTGAAGCCCTCATGCGTCGGAGGAAGAGGCCAGCCTTTGAGGAGGCATAGGAGCTTGAGCTATACCGCTTGTTTATGAGTATGGATACTGTTGCAACATGGCATACCCTACGAGAGCCATGCCGGACCACACCTATTGGGGGTCCACACACATGGCATGATTATGCTGAGAGATTACCTGAGGTACCTGGGCAGACTCTGACTCCCATTACCGAGCCACTTGAGCCTCTCCCTACTAGATCTTCTCTTCCCAGCAAGGATGGTTGAGAGGGCCATGGGATGATGACTATATGGACGTTTGGAAGACCACACAAGATTGCAGAGCGAGAATCTCATATACGCAGCCTCCACTATTGCCCCATTGATTGCACATGTCTTCAACTAGGCTATAGGGGAGGGCTTCCCAGAGGAGTGAACTAGGCACACCATTTTACATATCCACAAATCTGGTAATGCTCTAGACCCAGGGAACTAGAGGACCATCATGATTGGCCACACCATGGCCAAACTATACAAGGCCATACTTGAGACAAAGCTCATCTCATATGTAGAGATTGAGGGGCTATGAGAACGAGGCCACACAAGTTTTCGACAGGCTTTCTCCACTATTGACCACATCTTCATTCTATGGTGCTTCATTGATGGGGCAAAGATGCAGAAGAGGAGATTATATTGCTTCTTTGTGGATTTCCGTAAGGCTTATGATACAGTGCCACGAGAGAGGCTCTTTCAATGCCTCTAGAGCTTGGGACTATCATCAGAGATGATTTGGGCCATCTATGCACTCTATGTGTAGGTGATTGGGAGGGTACAGTGTCAAGGAGGGTTATGTCGGGCCATTGCTAGCACCATCGATGTTACGCAAGGCTGCCCACTCTCCTCCAATCTATTTGGTCTCTACATTGACAAGATTGAGGACTTCGTTCTTCAAGTTGGAGGAGAGGGTGTAGACCTCGTAGGTACACATGTCCACATTGTATTATATGCCGATGACATTGTAATGATTTTAAAGTCACCCAAGGGATTACAATGCCACTTGGCTGCCTTGGATGAGTTTTGTACACATAGGGCTTGATAGTAAACCTTGGCAAGACCAAG
Source organism: Ceratopteris richardii (assembly GCA_020310875.1). Lineage (NCBI taxonomy): Eukaryota > Viridiplantae > Streptophyta > Polypodiopsida > Polypodiales > Pteridaceae > Ceratopteris > Ceratopteris richardii. The sequence goes on along the minus strand of CM035431.1, from coordinate 151,391,976 downwards.
GTCATGATCTTCCACACCTTCCCCATGGTGAGGAATGTTGCAGGATTCAGAGCTTCCGACAGATAGATAGAGCTGGTCACTTCCTATGACTACCTCGGAGTCACATTCACGAGCTTGTCTGGCCCCCTCGGCATGAGGCAGGCAGCCATGGATAGACTCACACGAGGATATGCAGCTTTAGCCATGTTAGAGCGGAGATGTCGCGAGGCACACTTCCAAGAGCCTTGCACGAAGGGGTGGCTATTTGACACACTAGTAAACATGGTATGATGTATGCTGCGATAGTTTGGACCCCAAGCCTCAGAGTCACCCAGTGGAGTGCGATCTAGAGGCCACAAGTACACATGATCTCGCAAGTATTTCTGCCACTTGACATCATCAGATCAGAGCTAGCTCCACCACCCATGGTAGTAGATGCACTATTTGAGACTATCTGCTGGATGTAGAGGATGAGGGCGCTCCCTAGAGACAGACTCATAGGCAAAGCATTCGAGGCATCTATACAGATATCAGAGTCAGGATATGAGAGAGCCGGGTACACTTAGGTTAGAGCTTGGTTCCATAGTCATGGACTCGATATGGACATATTGCCACTCTCTCAGTATGACCCCTACTCAGCTCACATCCACCTCTCGTGTAGTGAGAGGAATGTTGCGCTGAGACATGATCTTTGGAAGCGCTACATTAGTCAGACATGGCTTACATCACACAAGGAATCGAGACTATCACACTATCGAGACCAATTCTTAGACATACTAATGGACGGTTTCATCGAGCGACCATGCTACATGGATACTTACATGCCTCATAGTGAAGGTGGGAATTGGCCAGTGGAGGGTCTCATCACACTGAATAGAGATTGAGATGTGCAGAGCCGAAGACATTTCCAGAGAGGAGCGTTATGCAGGATATGCAGAGGGATGAGGAGCACTTTGTATGCAGACATAGGGCATATGATGACATCAGAGGCAGATATGAGACTTTATTTAGAGGGCAGCCCACCTTCCGAGAGATCATGGACTCTAGAGGTCAACGACAACTCGGGTGATTCTTGTCGCTCGGGTGATCCTTACGAGAGATAGAGACTCACTGAGATTCCCTATTTCAGCCCAGCGCAGCCCTCCAAAAAGGAGGGAGTCAGGGTTAGCTCACTGACTTCTTTGTTGTATGACTTGGAGCAGCCCTCCCCCTCTCATCTCACACACTCAGAGGGGTGACTCTTCAGCAGGCTTAGACCTCTCGAGCTAGGAGACGGCCCCATGTTATAGGATATCGGGCCCCCAGACTTCACCAATACCAGTTTGCGGAGATCTAGGCTCCTGACCATTGCGCCATGGAGGAGAGACAATCCCAAATGATGGTTGATCCTGTTGCAGTCATCAGGGAGGTCCTGACTCCACCACCTATATACCAAATCTTACACCCACCCACTAGTACAAGATGGAGCTAGTTAGTCCCTCATATCCATTCTCATGCTTCTACTACCTTTTTGCATATAGACTATCATAGATATAGCACTCCATACACCCCACCACTTTCATGGCATCTCCACATGCATACTATAGAGATTCATATCACCTTTACTAGTTTTTTCAGCACCTTTATCTTTTTCAATTGACAAAAGACACACCCGTGTACATTGATTTGTTTCATAGGCCAATATCGGCCTCATAATAGAGGTAAAAACACACAAGTAAGGAGATGATATAGATCCAGCTACATATCGGATGATCATGATTGGCCCCATATCGGCCAAATTATATGGGACAGTGCTAGAGACAGAGTTGAGCACTCTCGCAGAGAGGAAGGGTATGAGGCCCGAGGACAGGCAGGTTTTAGATGAGATTACTCTACCATTGACCACATCTTCACTTCTGAGATCTTTGATCGAGCCAAGAGTGAGGAAGAGGAGATTATCGTGCTGTTTTGTGGACTTCCGCAAAGCCTTTGACACAGTTCCTAGGGAATGGCTCTTCACATGCCTACTCGATATCGGAATTCCAGATGAGATGATATGGGGGATCTACGCCTTATGTGAGAGTGTATCTAGTAGAGTGAGATGTCGAGTTGGCTTATCTAACTCACTTGCTAGCACGATCGGGGTGAAGAAAGGGTGCCCTCTTTCACCCACCCTCTTTGGTCTATACATTGATGAGTCCACTTGGACTTCATATGACAGCAGGGAGGGGGGGGCATTGAGGTAGGAGGGACTACTATTCATATTCTTTTATATGCTGATAATATTGTGCTAGTTTCCAAATGTGCAGAAGGTCTGCAGCACTAACTACGCAGCCTAGATGACTTCTACATACGTAGAGGGCTATTTGTGAACCTTGATAAAACCAAGGTTATGATTTTTCATACTTCAGCATAGGTGAGGAGACATAGTTCTTTCACAGCGGCAGACAAACCAATTGATGTGGTCGGATCATATGTCTATCTCGGAGTGACATTCGCAGCAGCCTCTCGGGTTTTCTCTATGTCTCATGCAGCCTGGGATCACATCACACGTGGATATGCAACACTAGCCTTGATGGAGAGATAGTGCCAACAGGCACATTTTCAAGAGCCACCCACAAACAGGTGGCTCCTCGACACTCTAGTTATGCCAGTGCTCATGTATGGAGCAGCCATATGGGGGCTAGGGTTAGCTGCATCAGCATGGACAGCATTGGAGAGGCCACAGATTCTCATGATTGCCAAAGTCATCTGCAGCAAGCCTTTAGTACCACCTGATGCTAGTAGAGGCACTGTTCCATACAATATGCCTATTACATAGGATCCGGAGCATGGATACAGAGGGCATGACTTATTGAGCTTTCCAGGCATCACGTGACATGGCACTAGCAAGAGACACCTCCTCATGGTACACACAGACACGAGACTGGTTGGCCCATCATCGATTTGACATAGACTACCGCCACTTCAGTACGACTTACAGGCCCCCACCTATTCGCTCTCCCACCAGGAGAGAAACACGGTCATTCGCTAGGAGATATGGCATACAAATATACAGAGGACATACATTGCCACCGAAAATGCCTAACTACCTCGAGCATTTTCTACAGATCTTGGATCAGGGTTTCATTTAGACTGCACACAGACATACCACACCACCTCCGACTCGTCATTGGGCGGCTTCGAGTTTCATCACATCGGCTCAAGATTGAGAGGGGAAGGACCAAGGGAGCACCTAGAGAGGAGAGGTGGTGCCGAGTATGCGATACGGAGATAGAGAGTGAGGAGCACTTTGTTACCAAATGCTGAGCATACTTAGATCTACGAGGAGAGTTCCATATAGAGGAGTCACTATAGCTGTGCATGACCATTGGAGACCGGTGGAGGTTGGGATGATTCCTCACAACAGCATATGAGAGACGAGAGTAGTTCCTATAACCCATGCATCAGACACGGATGAGTACACAATGGACCATTACTCAAGTGTTTTAGCAAGACGGGCTTCATCATACGAGCCCACCGTCGAGAGGTATATGGCTAATGCCCTAGCAGGTAGTGGCATAGAGAGTGTGACATCGACCACATAGAGCTAGATACAGACGACCACGACTATACCAGGAGGATATCTCACCCATGAGGATAGCCCATGACCACATGATGGAGCACAGACGCACCACCACCACCTGGGTAGCATTCCTTCAGGAGGCACTCACACCGCCGCGGACGTACCGCATACTCCACCCACCTCCACCCATTACCTGTAGTTAGGATATACATATTCACTCCTATCATCGGGCCCCCATGTATTAGGTGGCCATTATCTGCAAAGTCAGAGCCACATCTCCCCACACACCACTACATTATCCCCACTACCTCTCCGTCACCCGGTACACTATCCTATGGTTGTTTCCATGTTCAACCTACACAGTTTTGTGTAGCGAGTACTTTTCCATTTTATTTTATTCCTACACAGGGATTACTACAGTTGTGCATGGTTTTGTCTCATAGGCCAAATTTGGCCTTGAGAAGATGTTAATATCACTTTCTTTCTTTCTTTCTCTTTCTCTCTCTCTCTCTCTCTCTCTCTCTCTCGCTCATTGCAAGGTTGCCCACTCTCTATGAAACTTTTTGAGCTTTACATTGATGAGTTCTTTGACTACATACTAGGAGGAGATGAGGAGGGGAGTGACCTGGAGGTAACGCAGTTCACATTCTATTACATGCTAATGATATTGTTTTGATTTCAAAATCACGTGAGGCCCTTCAACGCCATCTCGGAGTCTTGGATGATTTATGTACACAGAGGATTGGTTGACTGTGAACCTTGGCAAGAACAAATTCATGATTTTTTCATACATCTAGTGTAGTGAGGAGTGCACCCATTTTTACCATAGGAGGAGGACATGTGAAGGTGGTTACTTCATACATCTACCTAGGAGTCACTTTCACCAGCCTACCATGACCCTTCACAATGTGGTAGGCAGCTATTGACAAACTCACCCGAGGATATGCAGCCCTAGCCACTCTAGAGGGGATGTGCCACGAGGCACATTTCCAAGAACCCCACATGAAGGGGTGGCCTTTTGAGACACTAGTCACCCTAGCCCTAGCCTTGATGTAGCCCTAGCCTTGATGAATTCAGGGACCGTATGGGCACCAGGTTTGATGGTAGATCAGTGGGCACAGATTGAGAGGCGTAGGTATGTGTGATCTCACTCTTGTTTTCTGGCAAACAGACCGTGCCACATGACATCATCCGAGCATAGCACGCTCCACCACCCATGGTCCTTGAGGCACTATTCCGGACAATAAGCTTCATTCAAGTAGTGAGGGAAATGCCCCATGATATACTCACTCTTAGAGCATTTGATACAGTTGTGGGCATTATAGAGCTTGGTACTCACATGCCAAAACTTGGTTCGTGACACATGAGCTAGATATGGAGAGTCTACCACCTTTTGAGTATGACCTCGACTCACCTTACTCTCACCTCTCCCGCAGTGAGAGGACTTTGGTATTGAGACAAGAATTATGGAGGCTCTACATCACGAGAGTATGGAGATGAGCTAGTCTAGAGGAGAGGATGTCAGACCATAGAGACAAGTTTCTCGCCATTTTGTCACACAGGTTCATACAAAGACCACACTACATGGACATTTATATGCCACCCAGTTCACGAGTGGCGATTGGTCAACCGAGGGTGGCATCACACAGACTCTGGAGATCGAGAGTGGGAGACACATCAGGATTCCCGAGGCAGAGCGGATATGCAGACTATCTAGAGAGGAAGTGGAGAGAGAGGAGCATTTCATATGTCTATGCAAAGCATGCACTCAGATTATGGACCGATATGAGACTTTATTTAGCGGACAGCCCACCCTATGAGAGACTATGGAATCCTGAGATTTGGGAGAGTTAGGGCACTTCCTGGCACAGATACAAAGCCATATTTACTACTACATGGATGGAGAGGAGAGAGCTAGAGCTTACTGATCTTTTCCAGAGGACTAGAGTCCCTCCCCCCATCCGATTCCTAGAGAGGAGTGACACTACAATAGGCTCAGGTGAGCCAAAGATGACGACTGCAAGTCACAGGGCTCAGAGGAGTGAGGCTACACCATCGCCCAGTAGAGGAGAGTTGAGTCTGACATCTCGAGGCGATTGGGGAGCGAGTAACCTGGATGAGAGTAGATCCTATAGATTTCATACGTGCAAGAGTAGCATCGATCCCGCCTATGTACCACATCCTCCATCCCCCATTGCCACTGGATGGAGCTAGTAGACGGATGCATTCTCATGTTTGTACTATTCTCTGCATATAGACATACATATACCCCCCAAGATAGGGCTCCATCACCCCTAGTATTTCACCACTCATGTTTGTGACTAGATTGTATTAGCTTTTTATGCTCGTGTTTTATCTTTCTAATAGCCAGATGACATCTGCATCACATATCCTATGCTTCCTCTCATAGGCTGATTTTGGCGTGTCATAAACATAAAAATCTCTCTCTCTCTCTCTCTCTCTCTCTCTCTCGCTTTGTAGTGAGTACTTTTCTTTTCATCAATACAAAGAGATGACCACAATTCTACATGGTTTTGTCTCATAGGACAAGTTTGGCCTTTTGGTAGATGTTAATATGACTTTCTTTCTCTTCCTCTCTCTCCTCCCTCTCTCCCTCCCTCCCTCCCTCCCTCTCCCCCTCTCTCTCTCTGTGACACGGAGCACTCTCTCTTGTCCTCCCTTTTCCCCTTCTCCCCTCTTTTCATGAAGCATGAAATTACAAAAGAGATATTCCCCAATACAGCACAATGGAAGAGCAAGGCAATGCTCATGAGTACTTATAGAAGGAGGCTCAAGGAAGCCGGACCAAGGAAGCCCTACCTCTCTTTTTATGGGAGAGGGGCTCACATAAGGAGCTCTCCCACTCTCTTTCATAACCTTCTCTTACGTACACTTGCATCAACTCTCATCCACCTAGTCGAGGTTGAGACTACAGAGGTACAGATGTAGGAGGAATAATTAGCAAGAAGGAAAGGACCAGCAAGCATGATGGTGGTCTGGCTGCTAAGGGTCGGTGCTCAGAAGAGCATATCATGCACCTAGCATTGATCCTATCTCTTCTGGTTCTCCAAAACATTTCCACACAAGTTCTGCCTTAATAGGTTTGCGGTTCTAGCCTTCAGTCCATCTTACTTGTTGTCAGCAGTCTCACTTGTTCCTCCCTTGTTTTGTATTACCAGGTTTCCTTGTACTTGCCCATTCCCCCCCTCTCCGTTCCTTGTTATTGTACTGCAAGGAAGACCTAAGCTCCCTCACCTTGTACTATGTGTCTGCATGTATATTGTACTTTTGTGTCTGCATATGTTCAGTTGTCAACCGTGGTCCCCTTTTGACTATGTATTCTGAACTCCCTTTTTGTCAAGTTCCAGGTCACACACCATACTTGTCTTCACGTCTCCCTCAAGAAGTCAAAATGTGGCAATAAGATTGCACTTTTGGTGGGGAGTCCCAAATTCATTCAGAACTGCCCATGAAAGAAAATCCTATGCGTTCTTTTCTTTGTGGTGAACTCCCCATAAGGACACTGCTCTCCATGCGAGGATCTATAAGCCTCAGTAGCACTGCACAGGATCATTTGCTTTCTCAAAATCAATCAGATTTGCACCTCAGTACCCCTTATAACACAGTACTCTGCAGCATCATATGCTTTTTCCAAATTAAGCAGAAGATTTGTCTGCACTTCTTCTACAAGTAACAGAAGATTCTGACTTTGGTATTTGGCTAAAATACTGGCTTGAAAGCTTAATTTTTCTGTTGAACCGGTTATCATTCAGTAAACATCTCTCAGTTTAGGTGGAGTAATCCATGAGAAAAAGAGTACATGATGGTTTCCACAAACACTTCAACTTACTAGTTCAGAGCTTTTGTAAAACAATTTTCATTGAAAGAAACAAATCGTATGTGAAATGGCCACTGGTTAGGGAAATCAAGTTCCCCAAATCACACCTTTGTTTATTATATTCTCTGGATAAAATTTTGTTTCAAGAGACATTAACTGTCTGGTTATTTGTATTTTGCATCTAAATACAGATTCTCTAATTTTGACCAGGTAGAATTATTGTCCAGAGTGCACCACAAGAATTTGGTCAGCCTAGTGGGATATTGCACTGAAGCTGAACTCATCCTTGTCTATGAATTTATGGCCAACGGATCCTTGTTTGACTCTTTGAAGGGTTAAGTATATGTATACATATATAAGTATACATTTTTCTTTTCTATGAATGAAGCTCCAAGCATCCACATTTATACTCATGAAATAATTGTAATATCCACTGTATGTTTAATAAATGATCTCAATTATCAGTCATTCATGGAGATAATTCATGGTTAAGTCACCAGAGCTCAAAGCATCCATTTTCTACAATAAGTTTCTAGAGTTTTCTATTGTTAAAGCTCAAATATGGAGTCAGCATGATATGGATTTCTGATGCATGCAACAGGTAAAGGTCTGAATCTTACTTTGTGGAAAGATCGACTGAAAATTGCTGCAGATGCAGCTGAAGGTCACTATATGTTCTGGCTTTACCCTGTCTACGAAGTATCATATATTCCAACAGCTTTGCTGCTTGAGTTTTTGAATGTTGTAGGACCTTGTTTTTTGTTAGAATTAATATTTTCTAGTGTTCAAATTCCATGTTTGTGATTGGAAATCTGTACAAATTATCTTGTAAAGGCACCTCTGGCATCTTCATTAGCTGCACAAAGAGTATTTCCATAATGGTTTCATTTCTTAATTGTTTATCACAAGAAACACTAAATGCATCATGTAAGCTATATGCAAGAAATGTATATATAAGCTAAGTTATGCACTATAATCTCTCTTTTGGGAAGTTAATTCAGAAAGTCGAAATAAGGCCCTTAGAAAACTCCATGCTCTTATCAAAATTAGTGCGAGTATTACTGTGGTTTGACAGGAATAGCATATGGTTTACTATCCGAATGATACTGCAATGATTATAAATAGGAAGGGGGTCAAAATCCTTTGTCCATTCTCATTGGTCAGGCAAGAATACTCATTATGGAGAAGATCCCATCCTAATAAGGGCTTGATGATGCTCTTTGCTAGACATCAAAATGATAAGAGCACCCTCTCGCTCAATCTTGAGTTGTTGCCTGATTCAGGTTTAAAGTGAATATTATTAGGAAAGTATTAACGATGTTGAGCTGGACCTCTTGGTTGCGACAAAATGCAAAGTTTAGTAGTGCGGGTATTCTTATTATTAGCAAGGAAGACTACTATTCAAGGATACAAGAGATTGATTAGAGACCAGAAAACACTAAATTGATCACTTGGTGAGTGGGTTACAGGTGGCGCTTTTTATAGGATGTAAAATTTCACAATTGAAAAGTCAAACTACCTACAAGTAGATATGCCTTTCAATTAAGAGGAATGCCCACTTGTGAATGCATTTATACATTAGTCATGTGAAACGTCAAGTTTTATGTCAAGGAAAATACTCTCTCTCGAAGAAGCATGTTTGTTGATGAATGATAACACTCATCATTGGACTAGTATGTTTTGGATTCGCCTTTCTACATGTTCTCTCCAAGTTCCATATAATTTCATGACTCCCAACATAATCACAAATATCCTAGATTTTGGTTTGGACTCCATTCACGGGCCATTTTTACATTGACATCCTCTCTTGTGCAAGTGCTCTTTGTTGAAGTATGAGCTTCAAAAGTATTGAAAACTTAGAATGGACCAATCACATGGAAGCACAAAGCCAAATGCTTTCCCACAACCACTCCCACCAATCAGTTAGTGCAAGTTAACTGATGCCTAAATGGAACAGACATATAGGACAATGAGGTGTCAATCGTGATGGGTGATTGATATGACGACCAAGAGACATGACACAGGGTGACCCTTAGTATGCCTGTACTGAAACATCAAGAGCAAAATAGTGGCCTAGACATATGAAGTCCCAAGAGAAGAAAAAAACGGAGTGTCGTGGATGTACAGAGGTACACGGGTACATGAAGAGAGTTTTGCCAAGTGCAACACACTATGGATCAAATCAACCACATCTTATAATGGGAGGATCTCCAAATAGGGAGTACGGCAGAAACACTACCAAAAGATGTCTATGGCTGATCATGAGGACAAGCACCCACCTATGTTTTAAGGAAATACCAACTATGTCCTTGATCGTCTCTCTCTTTCCTCCATTTTCTTATTTGTCTCCAAATAGAGAGAAAGAAAGAAAGAAGGTTATATTAACATCTTCTTAAGACCAAAACTGGCCTATGAGACCAACCCATATACATCGGTGATACACCAAGTATCCATAAACAAAATAGAGAAGAAACATCTAAAGTGAACTGAAAATGAAAGCCTAACAATGTGCAGAAAGTGACATGGTTATGGCCGTAGTTGTTTCCTGACGCGTCAGCTACGTGTAGCTGACGTCAGGAATTTTTTAACTGACTGCCACGTCAGTAACGTGTAGCTGACTTGTCTGCTGCAGAATTTATTTTTCCCGACATTTTTTACATGTTTCTAGAGCTGGACCTTATCTGTTTTGCGACTGTTTTGAGGACCTCATTATTGGTGTCTGCTGGACATCACTAAAGGGGACTACAGTCTCACGATTACCATTTGCAACATGCTTTGGGAGTCCCTATGACCTGAGAAGCTTCTCCAAGGGCTCCTCCAGCAGGTGACATATGGAAAGGAACACTCCTTGTTTGGTGCAGCCTGCAGGAAAATCTCAGTTTGGGAAATATTTAACCATTTGTCTTAAGTTGACTGTTCAATGTTGAACCATCCTAACTTTCTAGATCTAGGCCACAATGCACATCATGTGACATGACCAATAGTAAATTCAGCCAAAGGGATATAATAAATTGAGCCTTCTTTGTTACCGGATCATAGTCTATAGGCTATAAATGAAATTTGAAAAATACAATCATCATAATATCATATGAATCATCGTATTGTACTTATCTCATGATTGGTAAAGTTTATGGACCATTCTAGTATGGTCACATCGGCATGCCATCAATCTATGATTGTGATTCTTGAAATTTGATTAATATAATGCTGTTTCATTATCTAATGTTATGAACATAATGTTATTGCTACCATGTTGTCTCTTCTCTTTTTTTCTCACTTTTTTGGGAAAAGAATTAGGCGGCGTCAGATAACGTCAGAAACGTTTTACCTTACCGTCAGACGTCGGCTAAACGTCAGAAGTCAGAAGTAAGAAACCCGTCAGAAACAACTATGGTTATGGCACCGCAAAGAATGACCACATAGTACAAGAGAGGACTACGAATGATACCACGTAGTACGAGAGAGGACTACAAATGATACTGTGTGTGAGCCGCAATGAAACCAGCCAGGATGAATAGACCTATGAATGTAGTATGCAGGGAAGTGGATGGAGGATGTGAGACATGGGTGTTAGATGAAGAATGACATGCTAGGGTGTGGATAGTCATCTCTACTCGATCTGGTGCTCATGAGGTAGTCGGATCCTCAATATCTCATGTTGGTATAGTCGAGGCCTCCTATATCCAAGGACACGTGGACATTTCCTAGATCTTTGAGTCTTTGCCTCCTCGAGAGTGAGTCCTTGGCCATTGGGGATTGGTCGTGGCTCGATCCTCCTAAAGAAATGAGTGATCCTCTATTGTATGCCCTCGCCCACTACCTCTACGGGCTGTATAAAGTCCCGCGGTCTCGAGTCTCTGATATGACGTAAGAAGAAGAACCATCCAAGACAACATTGATCCACTCTCCTCATACAATGTTGTAATGATCCCTCTATCTCAAACTCTACCCTAAGCTCAGCATATGCACGGCATGGTATAACAAAATCCTCCTCGTTCTCCACCTCCGACTCGCAAATCGGGCATATGCAATCCTTCGTGGATATCCTACTGGCTCGACCTCTCTCGATCTCCAGCTGGTGCGATGATACCCCAAGCTGCCCAATAGCCACTCGTATGTGATATGGCATATAACTCTGCATGTAATGAGGTATCTCAATGAACCCCTCATTTGAGATCTGTAGAGAAAGCTCACAATTATGGATCTTTTTCGTTAGTAGTGTCTCCCCAAGTAGGATCCACGTCCATCGCAATGAACCCATCATTTGAGATCTCTAGAGAAAGCTCACGATTATGGATCTTTTTCGTTAGTAGTGTCTCCCCAAGTAGGATCCATGTCCTCCATAGTGTTGATATGGTTCACAAACCTAATCCTTCCATGGCTCTATTCAGTTCGGTTCGAACTAAGCCTTAAAAGCCATTATGCTGCATTCAGTTTGGTACATTTTCTGGTATAATTCAGTGCATTAATTTCTATTGGTGCATTCTCATCTTATGAACCATTAGTTTATGTCACAATGCACATGGAAACTCTGGCATCTTTTATTTTACTTACTAGCAAGCACATATCTGGAGAGCATTTACCGAGCGATGATATTATCTATTAGAACTTTGACCTATGAGCATTTCAAGCATTAAAGAGCTTATAGCATGGAACCCACCTCTTGTCCACAACCCTAGCATTCCCAATTCTCAAAGCACAACTCAATGCAGAGAAAGAAAGAAAGTTTTTTTCTACGTCCATAAGAGGCCAAAGTCGGCCCATGAGACAAAACATAAGATACATGATGCGGATGTCATCCAACTGTCACAAAAGTAAAGCAAGATCATGAAAAGGTAATACAATCTAGTCTCAAACATGAGTGGTAAAATACTAAGGCTCATGGAGCCCTATCTCTCGGGGTATATGCTTGTCTATATGCTGAGGGCAATACACTCATGAAGATGCATCTGTCTACTAGCTCCATCCAGTGGTAATGGAGGGGTGGAGGATGTGATACATAGGTGGAGCCGGTACTAGAGCTACCTGTATGAAAATTATAGGGTCTTCTCTCATTAGGGATACTCGCTCCGCAATCACCTTGCGATGTCGGGCTCGAATCTCCTTTATCTGGCAATGGTATAGCCTCACTCCTCTGAGCGCTCTGACTCGTGGTCATTGTCTAGCTGGATTCACCTCAGCCTGCTGTAGTGTCACTCCTTGCTGGGCATCAGGTGGGGAGGGGACTCTAGATCTCTGGAAAAAATCAATGAGTTGTAGTTGTCTCCTCTCCACTTGTGTAGCTGTGTCACGTGTGTGAGTGGTAAGAGTGCATCTCTATGCCTCTGAATCTATATCAAGAAACGTCCTAATTTTCTCTGATCTCGAGAGTCCATAATCTCTTGTACGGTGGGCCGTCCTCTGAACAAAGTCCCATATCTGTCCCTAATCTGAGAGTATGCTCTGCATCGACATACAAAATACTCCTTACTCTCCACCTCCTCTCTACATAGTTTGCAGATCCTCTCTCATCTCGGGACCCCATTGTGTCTCCTACTCTCGATCTCCAAACTGTGTGATGCGGCCCTCAGTTGTCATAAAAATAATGTAAATGCCTATAACTCCCCAATTTGGGGTCCAAAGGGAGAGGGAGAGGGAGAGGGAGAGGGATAGGGAGGGGGAGGGGGGGAGGAGAGAGAGAGAGAGAGAGAGAGAGAGAGAGAGAGAGAGAGAGAGAGAGAGAGAGAGAAATAAAGAAAGGAAGACTTATTAACGTCTATTAGAGGCCAAAATCGGGGAGGGAGGGAGGGAGAGAGAGAGAGAGAGAGAGAGAGAGAGAGAGAGAGAGAGAGAGAGAGAGAGAGAGAGAGAGAGAGAGAGAGAGAGAGAGAGAGAGAGAGAGAGAGAGAGAGAGAGAGAGGGAGGGAGGGAGGGAGGGAGGGAGGGAGGGAGGGAGGGAGGGTGGGGGTGGGGAAAGGGGGGGGAGGTGGGGGTGGGGGAGGGGGTGGGGGAGGGGGGGGGGAGAGAGAGAGAGAGAGAGAGAGAGAGAGAGAGAGAGAGAGAGAGAGAGAGAGAGAGAGAGAGAGAGAGAGAGAGAGAGAGAGAGAGAGAGAGAGAGAGAGAGAGAGAGAGAGAGAGAGATGGGGGGGAGAGAGAGAGAGAGAGAGATGGGGGGGAGAGAGAGAGAGAGAGAGATGGGGGGGAGAGATGGGGGGGAGAGAGAGAGAGAGAGAGAGAGAGAGAGAGAGAGAGAGAGAGAGAGAGAAAGAAAGAAAGAAAGAAAGAAAGTGTTTTTACGTCTATTAGGAGGCCGAACTCGGCCTATGAGACAAATCGATGTACATGGGTGTATCTTCTGTCAATCAGAAAAGATAAAAGTGCTGAAAAGAAACTGGTTAAGCTGATATAGATCTCCGTAGTGTGCATGTGGGGATACCCATGAAAGTGGTGGGGGGTGTATGGAGTGCGATATCTATGATAGTCTATATGCAAAAGGGTAGTACAACAACCATGAGAATGCATCTAAAACGACTAACTAGCTCCATCCTGTGCTAGTGGGTGGGATGTAATATGTGATACATAGGTGGAGGTGGAGTCAGGGCCACCCTGATGGCTGCAACGGGATCGGCCATCATATGGGATCATCTCTCCTCCATGGCGCGATGGTCACAAGCCTAGATCTCCGCAATCTGGTGTCGGTGAAGTCTCGGGGCCCGATATCCTATATCACGGGGTCGTCTCCTAGCTCGAGATATCTGAGCCCCCCGCTCGGTATGTGGGCTGAGGGGGGGAGGGCTGCAGCACGTCGTGGAATAAAGAAGTCAGTGAGCTGACTCTGTCTCCCTCCTGTATGGAGTGCTACAGTAGGCTGGAGTAGGGAATCTCTGTGACTCTGTATCTCTAGTAAGAATCGCCCGAGCTGTCGCTGGTCTCTAGAGTCCATGATCTCTCGGAGGGTGGGCTGCCCTGCAAACAGAGTCTCGTATCTGCCTCTGATGGCATCATATGCGCTACATCTGCATACAAAGTGCTCCTCATCCTCCATCTCTACTCTGCATACTCTGCATATCCGCTCCTCTCTGGGAATGTCTGCGGCTCTGCCCGTCTCAATCTCGAGTCGGTGTGATGAGACTCTCAGCTGGCCAATCGCTACCCTCAAGCTATGAGGCATGTGAGTATCCATGTAGCGTGGTCGCTGGATGAAACCGTCAGCTAGTATGTCTATGAACTGGTCTCGATAGTGCGATAGTCTCGATCCCATGTGTGGTGTGTGCCATGTCTGACTAATGTAGAGCTGCCAGAGATCCTGTCTGAGCACAACATTCCTCTCACGACGAGAGAGGTGGATGTGAGGTGAGTCTGGGTCATACTGAAAAGGCGGCAATCTGTCCATATCAAGTCCATGACTATCAAACCAGACTCTAACCTGAGTGTACCAAGCTCTCTCATATCCTAACTCTGATATCTGTATAGATGCCTCAAGAGCTCTGTGTGTGAGTCTATCTGTAGGGAGGTCCCTAATCCTCTGAATAAAGCAGATAGTCTGGAATAGTGCCTCTACTGCCATGGGTGGTGCAGCTAGCTCTGCCCTGATGATGTCATGTGGCACCGACTGTTTCCCACGAAATAATCGCGAGATCATACGTACCTGTGGCCTCTCGATCGCACTCCACTGGGTGACTGTGAGACCTGGGGCCCAAACCGTCGAAGCATACATCATAGCTGGTCTGACCAGTGTGTCAAATAGCAAGCCCTTCGTGCGGGGCTCCTGGAAGTGTGCTTGGTGACATCTCCGCTCTAACATGGCTAAAGCTGCATATCCGCGTGTGAGTCTATCGGTGGCTGCCTGTCTCATGCTGAAGGGGCCAGGCAAGCTCGTGAATGTGACTCCGAGATAGACATAGGAAGTGACCACCTCAATCTGTCCACCACCAGCTCTGAATCCTGCTCCATTCCTCACCATGGGGGAGGTGTGGAAGATCATGACCTTGGTCTTGCCAAGGTTTACTGTCAAGCCCCTCTGTGTACAAAACTCATCCAGGGCCTCAAGGTGGCGTTGTAATCCCTCGGGTGACTCTGAAATCAAGACAATGTCATCGGCATATAATAAAATGTGGACATGTGTACCTGCGAGGTCTGCACCCTCTCCTCCAGCTCGGAGAATGTAGTCCTCAATCTCGTCAATGTAGAGACCAAATAGAGTGGGAGAGAGTGGGCAGCCTTGCTTAACACCGATGGTGCTAGCAATGGCCTCAGACATACCTCCTGGACACCGTACCCTCCCAGTCACCTGCTCATAGAGTGCATAGATGGCCCAAATCATCCCTGATGGTACTCCCAAGCTCTGGAGGCGTTGGAAGAGCCTCTCTCGCGGCACTGTATCAAAAGCTTTGCGGAAGTCCACAACGCAGCAATATAGCCTCTTCTTCCGCACCCTTGCCCCATCAATGAGGCAGCGCAGAATGAAGATGTGATCAATAGTAGAGAAAGCTCGTCGAAAACCTGCTTGGCCTCGTGCTCGTAGCCCCTCAGTCTCTGCATATGAACTGAGCTCTGCCTCAAGTATGGCACCGTATAGTTTGGCCATGGTGTGGCCAATCATGATGGTCCTGTAGTTCCCTGGATCCAGGGTGTCGCCAGATTTGTGGATAGGCACAATGGTGTGCCTAGTCCACTCCTCTGGGAAGCCCTCTCCTATAGCCCGGTTGAAGACATGTGCAATCAACGGGGCTATAGTGGAGGCTGCATATATGAGATGCTCGCTCTGCAATCCTGCGTGGTCTGTCGAACGTCCATGTCGAAGTCGTCGTATGGCCCTCTCAACCATCTTTGCTGTGAAGAGAGAAGAACTATTAGGGCGAGGCTCAAGTGGCTGGGGAATGGGAGGCTGCCTAGGTACCTCATATAACCTCTGAGCATAATCATGCCATGTGTGTGGGTCTCCAATAGGTGTGGTCGGGCATGGCTCTCGTAGGCTGCGCCATGCTGCAGCACTGTCCATACTCATAAAGAGATGGTATAGCTCAAGCTCCTGTGCCTCCTCAAAGGCTCGCCTCTTTCGACGTGTGAGAGTCTTCATCTGTCCCTTGGCCTCTCTCTCTGTGATCTCTCCCAATGCTCGCTGAGCTCGTAGTCGGCGGTAAAGATCTCTGCAATCCTCATCATACCAACGATGTTGTGGCATAGTCCCGGGAGGAGGTGTGTGACGAGAATGGATGGTGTGTGGGAAGGAGCTGATGGCTGATGTCTGAAGAACTGATGCTATCTGAGAGGTGAATAGGGATAGTGGAGTGTCAGGATGAAGTAAGAGAAGACCCTGCTCGACTCGAGCCGCATATATGTGAGCTAGCTCGTGTGTGAAGTGGATGGTTGTGTGTGGGATGCGTGCTGCGGGTATGCGTGTAGGGGTGTCTCCCTTCAGGGAGAGTGCGAGGTATGTGTGATCAGCCCCAATGGGTATGGGTGGGATGGTGAAAGAGAGAGAGAGAGAGAGAGAGAGAGAGAGAGAGAGAGAGAGAGAGAGAGAGAGAGAGAGAGAGAGAGAGAGGAAGGGAGGGAGGGAGGGAGAGGGAGAGAGAGGGAGGGAGGGAGGGAGAGAGAGAGAGGGAGGGAGAGAGAGGGAGAGAGAGGGAGGGAGAGGGAGGGAGAGAGAGGGAGAGAGAGGGAGAGGGAGAGGGAGAGGGAGAGGGAGAGGGAGAGGGAGAGGGAGAGGGAGAGGGAGAGGGAGAGGGAGAGGGAGGGAGAGAGAGAGAGAGAGAGAGAGAGAGAGAGAGAGAGAGAGAGAGAGAGAGAGAGAGAGAGAGAGAGAGAGAGAGAGAGAGAGAGAGGGAGGGAGGGAGGGAGGGGGAGGGAGGGAAGGGAGAGGGAGGGAGGGAGAGGGAGGGAGAGAGAGAGAGAGAGAGAGAGAGAGAGAGAGAGAGAGAGAGAGAGAGAGAGAGAGAGAGAGAGAGAGAGAGAAAGAAAGAAAGAAAGAAAGATATATTAACGTCCACGGGAGGCCGAAATCGACCTATGGGACCGATCAGGTACATCAAAACATTACATTCCACTTGGGGGGAAGCCCTCAAGGGGCTATAATAAAAGGGAAAAATCAAAATAAAAATAAAAGGGGGGGGATGTGGCTTCCAAAGCACTCTTATGACTCATAAGAGTTTCAAAATTACATCAATATATATTACAAATGAGGGAGATAGCTGTTTCTTCCTATGTGGTATGGGTATGGAAATCTCTGATAATAGCTTGACCGCCTCTGTATACTGCCCACTTTCCATTCTTCCTGGCTTCTCTGACTTTAGTTAACTCTGCTGGTCGATTTTTAAGTTGGAGTGGGATGAGTTCATCTGCTATCCATACTTTAGTACCTTGTAGTGAGAGAGAGAAAGAGAGAGAGGGGGAGAGAGAGGGAGAGAGGGAGAGAGAGAGAGAGAGAGAGAGAGAGAGAGAGAGAGAGAGAGAGAGAGAGAGAGAGAGAGAGAGAGAGAGAAAGAGAGAGAGAGAGAGACTTTTTAAAATCTATTAGAGGTCAAAATCAGCCTATGAGACAAAACATATACATCAGTATGATCCAATACACTGTGATCCCAAAAGGAAAATAAAGTGTGAGTACAAAACATAACATAAAAGGAGTGGATGATAATAGCTCGCGTCGAGGGTGTGGGATGCTATGGGCGTGCACTCTATATGCTCAATAGCTGAGATACAAATATGAATATGTCTAGGGAGGGGAGGCTCGGTGGTATGATAACGCTCTAAAAGTCTGAAGTGGGTGTAGGATATAATGCATCGGTGGGTAAGGCATCGTGGTGATCCGCAAAATGCTCTGCACATCGAGGTTGATGGGGGTGCGGTGTTGACATCTCCGTATCTCCATGTCATGGCATGTATGAATCGCCTGAATCTCTCTCTAGTGGGGACGGACTCTCCGGAGTGGGGGTCTCGGTCGTTGACGCTGTCGTCTAAGCTCCTCTGCTCTCTGTAATGTGACACCCCAGGTCGATCTGGGTCCTCGGGTGGTTTTGGGTCTGAAAAAATCTGCAATATAAGTCTGGGGGTTAGGAGTATCTCCATCCGCGGCTGGAGAAGTGATGCACGGCAGCTAGAACTCTACTAGGAAACGACCGAGAGGGCGCTGGTCCTCCGTCTCCAATAAAGCCCTGATCTCTCTTGGCCCCTTGAAGAGATGTGGGTAGCGGTCTGTGATGTCCTCATATGCCTGGCATCTTCATGTGTAGTGATCCTCGTCCTCCACCTCCTCTCGGCATATCCTGCATAATCTCTCGTCCTTGGGGGTATGTGTTGCTCGCCCAACCTCAATCTCGAGCTTGTGTGATGATACTCTGAGCTGCCCAATGGCCACTCTCTCTGCTCGAGCCATGTATGTATCCATGTATCGTGGTCTCTGAATGAAACCATGCGCTGTCACAGTGAGGAAGTGCTCTCTGTAGTGTTGCCTCTGTGTGGAAAGAGGCTCCCGTGGTGCTACCCATGTCTCCGTGACGTGTATCTGTAGTAGGTCCTGACGGATGATCGTGTTCCTCTCCAAACGAGAGAGGGTAATGTAGGGGGAGGAGAGGTCATACTGAAAAGGGGGGAGATCTGTAATGCTCATGCCATGGTCTTCTAACCATCGGTAGGTATGTGCGTACCATACTCTCTCATGCCCCGTCTTTGCCAAATGTCTAGAGGTCTCAAATGCAAGCTTGGTGAGTCTGCTGGTGGGGAGCTCTCTGACCCATACTGCCACTGCATACATCAATGCGGGTGTCACTAGAGTATCAAAGAGCCACCCTTGAGTCTTGGGCTCCTGAAAATGTGCCTGAAAGCAGCGTCTCTCCAATCCTGCCAGTGCCGCATAGCCTCGCGTCAATCTATCTCTCACTGCCTGTGCCATGGAGAATACCCCTGTACTTCCTGAGAAAGTGATACCTAGGTAGACCTAGGAGTCCACTACCTCTATCTGTCCTCCAGCTGCGGTGAAGGAGGCACAATGGCGTACTGTCTTGGAGGTATGGAAGATCATGACCTTGGTCTTGCAAAGGTTCACTCTGAGTCCTCTCTCCATGCAGAAGGTATCGAGCGCCTGTAAATGTGACTGCAACCCCTCCTGTGACTCTGAAAGCAGAACAATGTCATCAGCATATAATAGGAAGTGTACTGGCATACCTCGGAGGCCTCCTCCTAGCCCTCCTGCTCGCTGTATATACTCCGTGATCTCGTCGATGTAAAGGCCGAAGAGAGTGGGTGAGAGAGGGCAACCTTGTTTCACACCAATGGTGCTAACAAGGCTGTCTCATAGGCCGCCGGGGCAGCACACTCTGCCTGTGACTCGTGCATACAAAGCATCAATGGCCCATAGCATGTCGGATGGTAGCTGCAACTCCTTGAGTCTCCGTAGTAGTCTCTCTCGAGGGACCATGTCGATGGCTTTGCTGAAATCTACAAAGCAACAGTATAGTCTCCGCTCCTCACATCTCTCTCGTTTCCAAACTCTCTTATGATGTGTTTGTTTTCGTTATTTGCATTATATTTGTATGGACACATTATTATGAATTAATTGTCTCTCATATGATGAGTTTCACACCTCTCACTTATCTTTTCTATTCTCTCTTATGGTGTTGATGAATTGTACGTGTGATTTGATTCATGATCTCATCTGACTACCTGTGAGTATCTATATTTGAATTCTACCTCTTAAGTTGCCCGAAGCACCCTGCGTGTACCGTCTATTTGGAACACAAGCAGTTGGCCTGATCCACCCAACTGAGCCCTTCACAACACCGTCGTCTGAGGAAGTCTTCTCTCCTCCTGGCCTCATCTGAGAACTGAAGGATAAGTGCTTTGCTCCGTGTGGTGTCCCGTCCTGCTCTCCAGGCTCTCGTGACAGGGAGAGGCTCATCCGCACGGTATCCAAGTAATGTGCACAAGCGACGCCCGTCCTGCCTTGTGATCCATCTGTCTCTGTGAGGCCGGAGACTCGAACATTGAGCCTGCGAGCCTGTCGCATCCGCTCCTCCTCAATGGTGGTATGCACTATGTGGATCTCCTCATGGTGGTTGTTCTTCTTTGCCTCCTGTCGAAGGTTCTTTTTTACAACCTCGACCCATCCATCTTTCTTAGTCTCCAGCTCGCTCTGCAACACCTCCATACACTCCTTGATAGTCACCCGAATGTCCTCTAGATGTGGAGCGATCTCCCCCTCCTCGTGCATGCTGTCCAGTTTCGTTTTCATATCAGTAAGCTTACTGTGCAACTCCTCCCGGTCCCGTGAGTGCTCCTTGCGGGTAGCAAGAAGCTCTTCCCGAAGGGATTCATTTTCCTGAGAGAGAGAGAGAGAGAGAGAGGTATATTAACATCTTCCAAAGGCCAAACTTGGCCTATGAGACAAAATCATATACAACTTTGGTAATCTCTGTGTAGCAATGGAAAGGAAAAATACTCTCTATGCAAAATTGTGTAGGCTGAAAACAACAAAAGAGAGGGAGAGAGAGAGAGAGGGGGGGGGGGGAGAGAGAGAGAGAGAGAGAGAGAGAGAGAGAGAGAGAGAGAGAGAGAGAGAGAGAGAGAGAGAGGGGGAGGGAGGGAGGGAGGGAGGGAGGGAGGGAGGGAGGGAGAGAGGGAGGGAGGGAGGGAGGGAGGGAGGGAGGGAGAGAGAGAGGGAGCGGGAGAGGGCGAGGGCGAGGGTGAGGGTGAGGGTGAGGGTGAGGGTGAGGGTGAGGGTGAGGGTGAGGGCGAGGGGGAGGGGGAGGGGGAGGGGGAGGGGAAGGGGAAGGGGAAGGGGAAGGGGAAGGGGAAGGGGAAGAAGAGGGGGAGGGAGGGAGGGGGGTGGGGAGAGAGAGAGAGAGAGAGAGAGAGAGAGAGAGAGAGAGAGAGAGAGAGAGAGAGAGAGAGAGAGAGAGAGAGAGAGAGAGACATGTTGTTGATAACTACCTTGGTAGACATGTTGTTGATAACTACCTTGGTAGAGAGAGAGAGAGAGAGAGAGAGAGAGAGAGAGAGAGAGAGAGAGAGAGAGAGAGACATGTTGTTGATAACTACCTTGGTATTGAAACGTGTAGGTTTGGATTATTTGCATAGGGGATGTGATCCTTCTATTATCCATAGAGATGTGAAAAGTAGTAATATTCTCCTTAGTAAGGATTTTGAAGGGAAGATCTCTGATTTTGGCATCTCAAAGTCTAGGCAATACGACACCTCAACAATCACGGGGAATTCACAACTGTATACAGTCGTACAAGGAAGCTTTGGATATCTTGATCCTGCGTAAGTATTGTACATTTTCACCATAACGTTGTGACAGATTTATTCATACTGCTAATTATATGTAATCAGTGATTTTGTATGCGAATTCTGCAGGTATGCAGAGACTAACATTGCAACACATAGTATTGATGTGTATGCTTTTGGTATCGTGCTTTTTGAATTGATTAGTGGGAAACCACCAATGATTCAGCAAGCAACAGGGATGGGAGAATATATTCATATTGTTAAGTGGGTATGTTTTTTGTTGACTCTTTTAATATTCGATTAATATTGAGATTACATGTCCTGCAGCTGTAAGATGTGGCTAGCTTCAGTTTCTCTGTACAGAGACGAATTTCTGCCAGCATTCGTTGAGAATTCGATAACTAGCGTGCAGTTAATAGTACGCACAACGGGACTCCTAGTGGCATCCATCTCTCATTTGCACAATAAGAATGCACACGAGTTTCCAGATTTAAGTTCCGAACTACACTCTGAGTGACCCGGATATTGTTCTCACGATGCATTTTGTAAACTTGAATAGTCGTAGCTCATCTGTACCAATCTATGTGTCTCAGAAGTGATTTGTGGTAGCTTGCAGTTTTGATTCCTTATATGCATAATTGTCATTTATTCAACTGAATTCAACATTGGAAATTTATAACCTGTTTTTCCCCATCAAAATTGCATGGCAGGCAAAGCCACATATTGAAAGAGGCGATTTATCAAGCATAGTTGATCCACGTCTATCAGATGATCTGAATGTTTCAAGTATTTGGAAGGTAGTCGACATAGCCCTGATGTGTGTGGACTATGACCGGAAAAAAAGGCCCACCATGAATGAAGTAAAACTTGAGCTGCAGTCGGCTCTTTCCATGGAGTTCCAAATCGGTCTTTACGATACTACTGAGCAGGTGACAAGCTTTACGGAGAATATTCATGTGAATGCCAGATAGAAGAACCCCCAAAGATATATGATTGAATTATTTCATTATTTGAGAGAAGATATCATTCATTATCTTCTTGTGAATGTCGAGGAGGTTGCTCAAGTCGATGTTCTGGCCATAGTGAAGCATCTCTATTGTGTATATGGTGATCCCTTGTGTGCTTTCATTGAGCATATGTTGTGCTCTTTATCCAACAACAACCTATCACTCTCCTTGTTCAAATCAACCTAAAGCTTCTTAAATATTGCCCTTAATTTGTAATCAAGTCATTAGCTTGATGTTGTTCTCCCTTGCATTTAGCATTTTATGACTTCACTTGTCCATATATTTGTGAAACATGTTGTAGCTACCAAATTTTTTCACATACATGAATGGCTTGTCACATGTAATGTCGGCCATTTGCATTTTCAATTTGTATTCAAGGATATCTTTTTTTATATTCTCTTTCTCATTCAACTCTCTTGCAATGAAATGTTCTTCTTGAACAACTCAAGCAGCTATGTTGTTGCAAATGTAATTCACTAATAGCTTTATTTTAATGGATAATCTCTACGCTTCTATCAACCTTAACATATCAATGCCTTTATATCAATGTCGTTATGTATCTATGTGTTCTTAGATTATATTTAGGCATCTATGGTCCACCATTGGTCTATGTTAGCCGATGCTTATTCCTCAGATACCGTCAGTTCTTCTTCTCCGAGAAAAGGAGTTTACGACCCGTGGGCCTTCTGCCTCCACGCATTGTTGGAGGACCCTAGATGGTGTTCCTTCGATTTTTCTACATGACTCTTGTTCACCATGTATTTCCTTCTAATAAATCCTACTGATTTCGTGTACTTCTATTTTATAATTAAAACACGTCAGCACTTATTTTCATCATAAAATTCATTATAAGTCCATGATAATGTTTAATTGCAGTTTTGTTATTTGATTATGGATTGAAATCACTGACCGGCCTAGTATTCCCCAGATTCTAGGAATTTGATGATAAATAAGTAATGTTCATTTAATCATTGCCGCAACTTAGTTTCTTGTTAAGAATGCGGTAATGATTAAATGAACATAACTTATTTATCATCAAATTCCTAGAAAAGTAATGAAGCATAGAGAGAAGTAAGCTCCCATGTAGCAATATTCATGCAATCCAAGATTCAGTGAAAGGCCCCTCTATTAGAAAGGGCTTTAAAAGAATATATTTGAGTGTGTTCATCCATCCATTCTAGCACGAAATCATTTTGATCCCAATTGCAGCAAACGAAATCATTTTGGTAGCAGCTAAAGCAAATGACACCGTTGGGATCCTATGGAAAACAATGGGATTTCGAGATTCCGCACTCTACATATCTGATTGATTATAAAAAAAGAGTAAGAAAAAAAAAGCATGATTTTTTATTTTAAAACATTCTTATTGATGGTCTTATGCGTATGGTTTTGTTAATCTAATCATTTCATCAACTGTACGAGGCGCACCATTGTCTGAAAAATCGAATGTCTGAGTTATTTGCGGCCATTGTGTCTCAATCATGACCGTCTATGCCTTAATCATATCCATAGCTGTACACATAATTGTATCATAAGAATATTGAACGATTTGGGTCAATCACGGGAAATAGCCACTTGTACTCCCAGCGATTGGAAAAATTGAGAGAGTTGGAAAAATTGAGAGAGAGAGAGAGAGAGAGAGAGAGAGAGAGAGAGATCCTCCTACCAGATTGAACAGGGCAAAAGAGCGAGTGATCTTGAGCTTTCAACATGGTAACTTGCGAAGTTGAAAAGAAAGAAGTCGAGCATTCAACATAAGAAGAGTACAGAAAGAAAACGACGACGCAGTATTGTACACACTTTGCTAAGTTATTGTGGCTGTGCAATTCAAAACAGCAGTAGGGGTAAGAGACGAAAGGCTTGGCGCTATTCCTTTTTTTTATATTATTATTATTATTATGATTATTATTATTCTTAACAACAGAAGCACTTTGAATTAATACAAAGGAAGAAAATATAAAAAGATCGGCGCGAGTTACAAATAAGATTGATGACCTTTGCATTTGCTCTTCAAAATAGATCGGCGAGTTTTCGACAATAAACACCGTGTGGTGGGAGAAGAGGGGCGAGCTTTGGGTCAATCACAGGACCTAGATGCCCATGAAATTACTATTTGTGTGTGTGTGTGTGTGTGTGTGAGAGAGAGAGAGAGAGAGAGAGAGAGAGAGAGAGAGAGAGATCCTCCTACCAGATTCAACAAGGCGAAAAAGCAAGTGATCGCCGCCAGTGTCTGGAAGAATACAGATATACATGGGAGCCTGGAGGTTGAAAAGAAAGAATATAGATATAAAGCCAGTCATCTAGTCATTGTACATAGTGGAGAACGAAAAGCATCTTCTGCACACAGTGGCATTGCAAATTTTATTGGCTTCGACATTAGTGGACATTAGCTTTCTACTCATTGTCTATTTCTACTTAAGAGTCTCGTCTACGTAGATCTACAAACTCCGAAGGGTCTCATCAATATAAAGATCGGCGAGTCTTCTCAATTTCTAACTTTATTTATATGAATGAAAAGAAAAATACATGAAAAGCTACGGAGAGGAGCTTATTAAACCTCTCATCCCTTGCATGGGGATCCGCTTTCTCATCTTGTTTGCTTCCAATTTGATTGGTTTGCGGCTTTGTGCATATCCAGTAAGAGGTGTCCTTGAAATATGTGACATAATAGGAGGTGTCCTTTGAAAGATGTATCCCAATGGATCTACTTAGCTTGGAGCCTTTAAAAAAATGGAGCACTTTGAGTTATGCCACGTGGCATCATGTTTATGTTGTTTAACCTAAAAGCTTAAAAAAAACAGAAGTTTGTCCACGTGGCGTAGGTGACTTGGTTGGATGTTCACCTCTTGAGGTGGATGTAATGTCTAATAAAGTAAGTCTATGATCTAAGGATCCAGTCGGTTCAGACGGATCTGAAATCGGATGCCGTTTGGTCATCCATATGTATGATCAAAGATCTCGAGTCTAGACTTACCAGAAGGTGATGTACTCTTGTAACCAACTGATCCACTTAGCCTAGTGGTTAAGACTCAAGGACGTGAAGGAGGAGGTCTTGAGTTCAACCCCCATCCGGTACATGGGAAGAGTGTTCTAGAGCTACCTTGAGTTAACTCTAGTTAACTGGGACACTTGGCACACGTGTAGTCACATGGTTGACACTTGGATGATTAGAATCCACTTGCCCAAGAAGGTAGACCCTTGGAGAGAGCTATATATAGAGGCATTTGGTTGGGAGGAGAGTCATCTCTCTAGCACGTGGTGGTCGTATCAGAGCTCAAGGTTGAGCTTCCATGGTGACCTTGATAGGCTCATCATCATCTTCATAAGCTTCCGTGGTGAGTTTGGAGTGAGCTTCCTTATCATTTTCTCCATTAGCTCCATTATATTTTTTGCGGATTTGGTCGCTAGTGAGAGTAGCAAAATTTTGGTGTTTTACTTCACATGTTGAATCTAGATGTCTGTCCCCCGATCAATCAAGAGCTGATCCATCATCCATTCGTACTGCAGGCGCCTGTCAACGGATATGAGCAAAAAAGAATCAAACGTCCAATATTCACGAGTAAACCATGATGGTGCTCTATTTGATGAGATAACAAATGTGAAGCGGAATAAAGCATGACGTCGTCAGGCGTCGAACTCGCGTTGTCAACTTTGACAGCGCTTCATTATATACATGGCGTTCTGATTGTTGGGCGCTTGTTCTAAGGGATTTATAATCAATGTTGTAGAAGTTTTGGTCATTAACAAAAAGAAACTTAGTTCTTGGCAGATAGAGATGGGATCTTTACCTCCATGCGATGGAGGCGATGTGTTTTGAACGCATCACCTTCTGGTCAGAAATGCATCAACGTATCCAGAGATTTCAGATCTCTTAGTGTTTGATTTTAATCGCAGAGTAATTACCAAACTATTGCATAATTCGAAGCCCATACCGTGTAGAACTTGGATATCTCAGCTACTTACACATTCTGCGTATATTATTGAGAGATGTATCTATATGTTCAAGATGGAGATACGCCAAATTTCCTTTTGCTAATCTATGGCAAAACAGGAGTCGAACTATCAACTTCTACGATTGTAAGTGCTCATCTATACCAGAAGATCCTTGGCAAGTAGGATAGCAAAGGATGCATTCTCTATCAAAGAATCCAAGTTTTGAACCCGTTTCTTAGAGTTAGAGTCAAGTTGCAGTTTAACCATGAAGTAAGATCGGAGCAAAGAGCACTCGGCAGGATACTCTCATGGAGCAGAGGATATTTCATTGTTCCAACTATTTACCCATCATTAAAGACACTTGGATACGAACCAAAAGATGATGAATCGCTCTTCTCGAGGATCAATGGAGACGTAACTCAATTGAGAGCTAAGTACTTTACATGTTGGTGTTTTCATTTCAATATTATAGTAGCATTTTCCAATGCTTCATCTGATGTAGTATCCAACTTCTTATTCACTTGAAGAATCTCAATGGATTCATAAAATGTCACTAACTCCACATTATGATCATTTGATTTTTGTGTATCATTCACAATCACATTAAATTCTAGTTTTTCAGTTCCATGCATGTGTTTTTACATGGAACATGCTTATGATTGTTCAGTGATGGGACATGTGACTAGCCATCCATGTCTATTTTATTCTTATCAACTGAGGTCATTTGCTTGTCAACTAGGAGGCATGTTATACTTTATGGAATATTGGAATATTAAATGGATTTTAATGCCTTGAGGTGTTTAATATGTTTTGTGTTTTGATTTAGCAGGTGAAGGTCCATGAGGTTATAAAACCATGGGACATGTGACTAGCCATCCATGTCTATTTTATTCTTATCAACTGAGGTCAGTTGCTTGTCAACTGGGAGGCATGTTATACTTTATGGAATATTGGAATGTTAAATGGATTTTAATACCTTCAGGTGTTTAATTTGTTTCGTATTTTGATTTAGCAGGTGAAGATCAATGAGGGTATGAACACAGATGGAATTATTTAAATATTGTTGGAGATATTTAGAAGATATTTTTTTTAAGTTATTTTTGTAAAAATAATAGATTAGTTTAGAAAGGGATGTTTTGTAAAAATATAAAATTATGATTTTGTAAATAAATCAAATGCACGTATTTTGAAGTGCCACCCTCATGTATCTTTTATTCAGGACATAATAAGAAATACCTATAAATACACATGCTCTGATAGATTTGTACATAAGACTACATGGGGGGAGATTGTACCTCATCTAGTGTTGTCTCTTATCTCTTTTTATTCTCTGAGTACTTTTGTGAGAGTTTTTTTCTATAATATCTTCTTCGTATGTGCGTGTGGGGGATCTGAAGGGCAACAAAATCCTAACAATAAGCCTAGATATAGTCGTTAGCTTGGATTTAAGAAATCATGCATCCAGTAGGTTGATAAAGTTTTCTTTGGAAGTTTTATCTAATTCTATCCCAAGACGTCATAAGAATCTTAATAAAATCAAATGCAACTAAAATCAATTGAACTTTTAAGTTGAAAGGATAGTTGATATGTTCCAAATTTATAAAAATCAAAGAACTTTTGAAGTTTTTCTTTGATTTCATCCTGAAAAGTTCTGTGAATCAAAGAAGTGAATAAACCTTAGCATCAATCAAAATTTTGTGTTCAATATTTAGATGTGAAGTTCCATGATTGCATCTCCACTCAAGATGGAAAATTTTCAAAAAAGCATAGAAACTTTAGGCCCTTTTCTAAGGATGAGAAAATTATGCTTGTTTTTGTTTAAGCTAATTAGGGCTTAAAGTAGAAACAAAAGTCAAATTAATGTTTCAGAATTAAGCTAAATCCTAAAGATAAGCCAATAAAGAAAATAGTCTAATTAACTATTTCATTGGTTTAAAGGAAATATCTTTTGGACAAGACAAAGACTTAAAGATTTATTATTTATCCAAAATTCAAGATTTCTTTTAAACAAAAGATTCTTGCAGTAAAGTGTTGGAGTTAGACGTCTGCGGAAGCACACGAATAGCACAAGGAAGAAGAAGAAGAAGCTTGGAGCACAACACACAATACTGAATGTATTACTAGAGAATGTACAAAGATAAGTAGCCCATTAGGACAATAGGTGTATATACGAGCCGGGGGAAAAAAACCTCCTAAAGAGGGAAAAAAAGTGCCCCAGTGGTCCTAGTGTGTTCACACACATCACTACCTAAATATATCAATAAATCCTCCGTGGGAGTGATGCGGTGAACAAGGAGTTGACACTCATGTATAAGGAAGTGCCAAGCTGTGTGGGCATATACGCCAAGCTGATCTCCCCAGCAGAGAACCTCTCCCTGACATAATGATAATGCACCTCAATGTGCTTAGTGCGAGCATGGAACACAGGGTTCCTCTCAACTGCCAATGCGCTCTGACTGTTAGTGAAGATGG
This sequence comes from Ceratopteris richardii, assembly GCA_020310875.1. Taxonomy (NCBI): domain Eukaryota; kingdom Viridiplantae; phylum Streptophyta; class Polypodiopsida; order Polypodiales; family Pteridaceae; genus Ceratopteris; species Ceratopteris richardii. Next base: position 151,363,001 of record CM035431.1, on the reverse strand, counting down.
TGATGGAAGAAGACTGGCCAACACCGAAATCAGCCATAAGGCGTCTGAGCCAATCACAATTGTTATGAAAGCTTCCCTATACTCGGCCTCACAACTGGAACTCACCACAGTAGGTTGCTTCTTGCTCAACCAAGATATACATGAGCTACCAAGCATGAAGCAAAAACCACTGGTGGACACACAAGTGTCATAGCAACGAGCCCAATCTGAGTGAGAGAAAACATGCAAATCTGGCGGTAGTGATCCCCCCTTGGGATAAAACAACCCAAGTATCTGAGTACCACTCAAGTAGCGAAAGATGCACCTAACCGCCTTCTAATGCGTGACTCCTAGGCAATGCATAAACCTGCTCATCTTTGAGACAACAAACTGAATATCTGGCTGAGTAATGCATAAGTAAATCAAGCATCCAACAGCTTGCTGATAGAGAAAAACATCAAATGCATCTCCAGTATCATGAAGACTTAATCGTAAACCTCTCTCCATAGGAGTGGCAATAGGCTTACAGTCTTCAAGGCCAAAACGCTGAAAGAATGTGTCAATATATTTCATTTGACACAAAGCCATTCCACCATCAACTTGCATAAAGTAAATGCCCAAATAGTGATGCAAATGCCCCAAATCCGATATCTCAAATGAGGCATGCAAATCAGCCTTGAAATCAGCAATATGCTTCTCAATAAGACGAGTGAGCAACATGTCATCAACATAGACAACAATGATCAGAAGCACATCATTAGCACGCTTAACATGTAAGGTGCTTTCAGTTGGACTGTTCTCAAAACCATGTGCAACTAGATAGGCATGTATCTTCTCATACCAAGCACGTGGTGCTTGCTTTAAACCATATAATACCTTCTTTAACCTGCACACCTGGTTTTCATGCCCTTTTTGCAAAAAGCCACGGGGCTAAAAAACATACACTTCTTCATGCAAGTCACCATTCAGAAATGCTGCTTTAATATCCAACTAATGTACATTCCAACCATAATGGGCTGCAAGTTCACAAATGCTCCGAACGGTAGTCATATGGCATGTAGGTGCAAAGGTCTCATCAAAATCAATGCCTCTTTCCTGTGCATAACCCTTTGCAACAAGCCTAGTCTTATACCTGTCAACTGTACCATCAGATTTACGCTTCAGCTTCTATACCCACTTAGTGCCAATGGCCTTCTTGCCAGGAGGCAAGTCACATAAAGATCATGTACCATTCTTCATTATAGCATCATATTCATATTGCATAGCAACCATCCAATTTCTTGAATTCTGTGCTTCATCAAAAGAAACAGGCTCATTCTCATCACAAAGACTAGACGCAGCTATAGGATAGAAATTTGATGCAAAGGAGGTACTATGAGAGCCTGAATGAGTACGATATGACAAAGGTGCATCTAATTTGCTGTCACACAAAGTCTGTAGTAGCATTTTGGCATAGTTTTTGCCTGCTCAATATTAGCTCTCTCATCAACAAGTGCATCATGTAAATCTGCATCAGAAATGGAATGATCTGCATCATTATACGAAACCTGCAAAGGCTGAGTAGTTTCCTTATTAGGACCAGCACTAGACTGTCCACCTGTAAAAAGAGGCATCAAAGTATCATACATGTCTTTGGAGCTAACAAATGTCTCCTTAGTACATGAAAGCAATGGCTGAATAACATCTTCCACAAAGACAACATCACGGCTAACCAAAATGCATTTTGTCTGTGGATGATATAGACGATAGCCTTTACTTTCAGAACTGTACCCAACAGAAATACATTTTACTACTTTATCATCCAATTTTTTGCGATGTTGTTCAGGCACTAGTGCATATGCCAAACGACCAAAAAGACGCAGATGAGCAACAGTTGGCTTGCAGTCATGCCAAGCCTCATATGGAGTGACAGACTATAGCGCTTTAGTGGGATACCTGTTCAGTACATATGCTGCACACATGACAACCTCAAGCCAGAAACTATGGTAAAGATCGACTCTTGACCATGCACCTTGTAATCTCTATGAGTGAACCGTTCTTTTGTTCAGCAAATCCATTCTATTGAGGTGTATACGACACTGTACATTGGTGTTTTATCCCATGTTCGGCTAGAGATGCATTAAAATTAGAAGACATATATTCCCCCCCTCGATCTGAACGGAGGGTGCCCATTTTACATGCTGACAAATTTTCAGCCAAAACCAAAAATTGTTTAAAGCACATGAACACTTCGGACTTTGCTTTGAGTGGATATACCCATGCATACCTGGAAAAATCATCAATGAAAGTCACGAAGTAAAGGTACTTTCCAAAAGAGGGTGTCTGCATAGGACCATAGACATCACTATGTACATTGCAATTTCTGTGTAGCCCGAACTGAACCATCTTTTGGAAAGGAGGAACGATGCATTTTGCCCAAAATATAGCCTTCACAAACATGAATGATAAAAGCTATAGTTTTTTAATCTATTTGAGTGTAATTTAAGAACTAGATTCTTAGGACTGCAAGCCGTAATGACATGCGTTTCTATATCTAGCTATGGCTTCTAAATAAGAAGGCAAAACTAATTCCTCACTAGTTATATTATCTTTAACTATATCCACTACTTCGTTTTCAATTTGATTTGAATTAGTTTTTCTTATTAAATTAGGTGAAAATAGATCGTCTTTGTTATCAGGTTCTGGTAAGACTATAGATAGTAAAGGTAAAACCCTGGAAAGATTATGATCGTACTCTATTATATGTAAAGTTCCGTCAACTATTTTATCTTTAATTATTTCTATTTCTTTATTTTTGTTATTAAACGTGTTATCAATAGAAGATGGAAGAAGTGTTCCTATAATAAAGTTATCTAATTCTTTGCTATTAGTATCAAAACTGCTTGTAGACACTAATTCAGAACTGCATGTAGACCCAAAATCTTTAGACATATGAAATCAAAATGTAAAGAACTTAATTGAATTGCAGAGTAAAAGTATAAAGCTCATGCATACACATATATCATATGCATGCATTTACTTATGCATAGATATGTATACACACAATCATGCACATCCATGCATGCTCATGCATATGCACACACATGCACTCATGCACGCTCATGCATACAGATACTCATATACAGTTATGCATGCTCATGCATATGCATCTATCTTAACATGCATATACATACACAATTCTATTCTCTCCCTCTCTTTCTCTCTTTCTCTCTTTCTCTCTCTCTCACGGACTCTGTGCATCAGCCTAGGCCATCCATATATATTTGCATGCCGGCAAAAAGGTCGACTACAAGCAAATGAAGCCATGCAGAAGGAATCGTTAGCATGCTAGAAAACATTTTTGTGATTTGAGGAAGCTTAGGAAGTTAATACTTGTTGGTAAACACTAGATGTAATGTTTCATGGTGACCAAGAGAGAGCAAGTAGGTATACATACAACACCCCAAGTACCACATATGGAATACTGCTTTCAACAAGCTTCCTTTTTTTTCATATGCCATGGAGAACAAGTATCATTACTGTGCGGAAGGGCACTACAAATGTAGTCCCAAAGATAAATAGCATGCTTGCACTTTGCAAATTTCCTATTACTAATGGTAGCATTGAAGCGGATATTATTAATCTGCTTGGTTTCTTCAGCATAATATCGTTGATGTCATTATAAACTGTAGCATTTGACGTGTAAGTTGTCCCCCTTGAAATGAAACAACTAAGTTGTATATTTACCACCCGATGCTCTGTTGACAGAGAATGACATCCATCTCAAACAGCAGAGGGAAGCCTGGGATCAGAATCGCAAATTCATAGAAGTGCGTTCAGAGTTGTAGCTACATCAAATCAAGGAAATAGAAATCAACAAGTACAGCTCTAGAGTTTTGATCGTATGAGGGACCGCTGTTGTGTTAATCAAGATGCTCAATCTATACGAAGATACTATATCTATTTCTCTCTCTCTTGTGTTGCATGAGCGCTCCAAAACTGACAGGGAAAACTCTCTAATTCTCTCTCCAACTGTGCGCAATGCACGCTTGCTCTATCTGCAGGATGCACATCATAGATTAGTAAAACGATCGGATGCTATGGCACAAAGATCTAAATACGCATCAATAATATTCGAAGGACGCGTCTGAAAAATTTCATCCCATCACACAATCCAAAATTCAGAAGCAGCAATGAGCACGGTGGAGTTAGAGACTCTCTGACAATTGCATGAATGGATGTGCACCACAGCACAACCACA
>CM035431.1:151351282-151353782 GCA_020310875.1 Ceratopteris richardii | reverse complement strand
ATGTGTTTTTACATGGAACATGCTTATGATTGTTCAGTGATGGGACATGTGACTAGCCATCCATGTCTATTTGATTCTTATCAACTGAGGTCAGTTGCTTGTTAACTAGGAGGCATGTTATACTTTATGGAATATTGGAATAAAAAATGGATTTTAATGCCTTGAGGTGTTTAATATGTTTTGTGTTTTGATTTAGCAGGTGAAGATCCATGAGGTTATAGAACCATGGGACATGTGACTAGCTATCCATGTCTACTTTATTCTTATCAACTGAGATCAGTTGCTTGTCAACTGGGAGGCATGTTAGACTTTATGGAATATTGGAATGTTAAATGGATTTTAATACCTTGAGGTTTTTAATTTGTTTCGTGTTTTGAATTAGCAGGTGAAGATCAATGAGGGTATGAACACAAATGGAATTATTTAGATATTGTTGGAGATATTTAGAAGAATATTTAGAAGAATATTTAGAAGATAGTTTTTTTTAGTTATTTTTGTAAAAATAATAGATCAGTTTAGAAAGCGATGTTTTGTAAAAATAGAAAATTATGATTTTGTAAATAAATCAAATGCACGTATTTTGAAGTGCCACCCTCATGTATCTTTTATTCAGGACATAATAAGAAATACCTATAAATACACATGCTCTGATAGATTTGTCCATAAGAGTACATGGGGGGAGATTGTACCTGATCTAGTGTTGTCTCTTATCTCTTTCTATTCTTTGAGTACTTTTGTGAGAGTTTTTTTCTATAATATCCTCTTAGTATGTGCGTGTGGGGGATCTGAAAGGCAACAAAATCCTAACAATAAGCCTAGATATAGTCGTTAGCTTGGATTTAAGAAATCATGCATCCAGTAGGTTGATAAAGTTTTCTTTGGAAGTTTTATCTAATTCTATCCCAAGACGTCATAAGAATGTTAATAAAATCAAATGCAACTAAAATCAATTGAACTTTTAAGTTGAAAGGATAGTTGATATGTTCCAAATTTGTAAAAATCAAGGAACTTTTGAAGTTTTTCTTTGATTTCATCCTGAAAAAGTTATGTAAATCAAAGAAGTGAATAAACCTTAGCATCAATCAAAATTTTGTGTTCAATATTTAGATGCGAAGTTCCATGATTGCATCTCCACTCAAGATGGAAAATTTTCAAAAAAGCATAGAAACTTTAGGCCCTTTTCTAAGGATGAGAAAATTATGCTTGTTTTTGTTTAAGCTAATTAGGGCTTAAAGTAGAAACAAAAGTCAAATTAATGTTTCAGAATTGAGCTAAATCCTAAAGATAAGCCAATAAAGAAAATAGTCTAATTAACTATTTCATTGGTTTAAAGGAAATATCTTTTGGACAAGACAAAGACTTAAAGATTTATTGTTTATCCAAAATTCAAGATTTCTCTTAAACAAAAGATTCTTGCAGTAAAGTGTTGGAGTTAGACGTCTGTGGAAGCACACAAATAGCACAAGGAAGAAGAAGAAGAAGCTTGGAGCACAACACACAATACTGAATGTATTACTAGAGAATGTACAAAGATAAGTAGCCCATTAGGACAATAAGGGTATATACAATCCGGGGGAAAAAAACCTCCTAAAGAGGGAAAAAAAGTGCCCCGGTGGTCCTAGTGTGTTCACACACATCACTACCTAAATATATCAATAAATCCCCCCTGAGAGTGATGCGGTGAACAAGGAGCTGGCACTCATGTATAAGGAAGTGCCAAGCTATGTGGAAATCACTCCACAAAAGGAAGTAAGCCCAAAGCTTTGCGGAAAGCTTCAAACTTCTCCCTAGGCAAAGCCTTTGTGAAAAGGTCAGCAATGTTCTCCTGTGTGGGTATATATGCCAAGCTGATCTCCCTAGTAGGGAACCTCTCCCTGACATAATGATAATGCACCTCAATGTGCTTAGTGCAAGCATGGAACACAGGGTTCCTCGCAACTGCCAATGCGCTCTGACTGTTAGTGAAGATGGTGATGGAAGAAGACTCGCCAACACCGAAATCAGCCATAAGGCGTCTGAGCCACACACACTCAACAGTTATTATGAAAGCTATCCTATACTCGGCCTCACAACTGGAACTCACCACAGTAGCTTGCTTCTTGCTCAACCAAGATATACATGAGCTACCAAGCATGAAGCAAGAACCACTGGTGGACACACAAGTGTCATAGCAACGAGCCCAATCTGAGTGAGAGAAACATGCAAATCTGGTGGTAGTGATCCCCCCTTGGGATAAGACAACCCAAGTATCTGAGTACCACTCAAGTAGCGAAAGATGCACCTAACCACCTTCTAATGAGTGACTCCTCGGCAATGCATAAACCTGCTCATCTGTGAGATAGCAAACTGAATATCTGGTTGAGTAATGCATAAGTAAATCAAGCATCCAACAGCCTGCTGATAGAGAAAAACATCAAATGCATCTCCACTATCATGAAGACTTAATCGTAAACCTGTCTCCATAGGAGTGGCAATAGGCTTATAGTCTTCAAGGCCAAAA
>CM035431.1:151306282-151323782 GCA_020310875.1 Ceratopteris richardii | reverse complement strand
GGAGTCATATTTCATTTGATTTGTGTGCATATAGGCGGGCAGTCTATAAGTTGTGTGTAATGTATTTGCATACCTTGGATTTGGTTCCAGGCACTATGCTTTGCCTTGCACATTGCTTATAGTTTTGGATATGTTATGAGCCTTATTTGCATTCCATACCATGGTCTAACCATGCACTTTGGTTTGCAAGTATTGTTCATAAGGGTAGTGCATAATCATGTGAGCACATATATCATGGAGTTGGACTATTCTATTCCACGAACGGTGCTACCACTTTGGCATTAGAAAATGTACATGGGTGTAGCTCAAGCGTAAGCACCACCTCCTTTACTTGTCAATCCGCGGAGACGTGAGGACCGGTATGAAGACCACGAGCAAGTGAAGGCACAAGTGCGTGAGTGAAAGCACACAAACATGCACACACATACACACACACGCGCACAAAGTAAGATCAAAGAGAGGAACAATGGAAGGATTTTCTATTACTAGAGAAATCTATTACAAAACTGAAATCTACAAGAAGCTAACCCCAAAAATCAGCTCTCTAGCTCTTTATATAGTTTTTTTACTAGTTTTGGCCCTGTCCAGACCTAGTGTCCGGCCTAGTTAAAAATTAGGTTCCAGGGCTTATTTGAGGGCTCAAACGAAGTCTAAAAATTATGAAAGTTGGTACGATAGTACTTCTAATACTCCTCAAGCTCGAGGACTCCTCGGCTTGCACAAAATGGAGCTACAAAAATAGAAAATGGTATTTACAATGGTTTTAGTGATGGAAATCAATAGTTTTGTAGGGGATTCTTCTAAAGAGTTGACATGTACTTCATGGAGCTCCCTACTTGCTCCTTCTTCTTGTGTGTGTCCACCTTTCTGATGTGCTTTCATGCTTGTGCTTGACCTTGAGTTCCAACACTCCCCTCCCTCTCGAGTCTGTCGTCCCTGACAGACCCTTGTTGTAGTGGTTGTTCCATGTAGTGCTTTGAGAGGTAGTATCCATTCTGTGTGAACAAGAGCCATCTATCTTCCAAATTTGGAAGCGTTGGTTGTCCGGTTCTTCATTTGTCACTGCAAGCCTTTGCAAGTCGTAGTCCCTTGGTATGTGCTTCTTTCGTGGATTCCGCATGAATGCATCGTTGTGAGCTTTCAAAGATTGTGAGTTGCTCAAAAGAGGTTATCAAGATTGAGTGGAGCAACTACTAGCTTCGAATTGCTTCCTAGGTATTGATGTTGCCCCCAGGATGTCCTCTAGCTCTTCTAAAGATGATGTTCAGAGTAGTCATGCCAAGTACTCATAACCCATAGTGAATGATGGGTAAGTGTGTTAGTGCATGGGTTGAAAAAAGTATGTGCCTTGTGCACGGCCTTGTAATGTAGCCCTATGCATGCTTACTTGGAAAATGCATTGGAAGAAGTATGGTGCAAAGATTTGGGGTCTTGAGCTAAGTGCTCAAGGGTATGCTGATGACAAGGTTTCCTACTCTATCATGGTTATAATGTGGCCCAAGTAGGAGATTCTTACCATAAGGAAAGGTCAGTCGATGCGGATCTCTTCGTGTTGTACATCTTTCATCATGATGGACCAATCATTGTCGATGAATGCCTTGGTTGATGGTCCATATAAGCATGACTCATTCATGTTCCATAAGTCAAACCTAGGAACAAGCTCTCTCTCGCTTTTCTTTTCTCCCTCTCTCTTTCTTTCTTTCTTCCCTTTTTTTTTTTTTTTTTTTTTTTTTTGTGGGAAAAATTATCACAAAACAAGAACACAAAAGTTAGTATCATTAGAAAAAATTTGACATATGTCAATGTGCTCTTGTGCTTGGGATTCTCAAGTGTGTCTATGCACGGCCGTGTAATGTGGCCCTATAATAATGCATACTTTGGAATTGCATGACCTGAATGGTGCATGAGACAGGGTTGTGCAAAGAGCACATGGTTGTCGCTCGTCGAGGTTTTTGCTGTTATTTGCAGATATTGATGCCATCTTTGTTGGAGGTATCCATTGTATCTCGAGAGGACAACTGATCATTCCTCCTTATAGGGATCCATTTGAGAACGGTCTGCGACTGGGTGGTGATCACCTTTGGCCACTTCATGTTTGAATGATTTCCTGAGGGTTTGATCCATCGTGGCTGGCTCTTTATTTTGGTGGATGCTATCGGTACTTTCGTCTTCCAAACCCATATCCTTGCAGAAGAGGTTCTTTGATCTTTATTGGAGCTCTGTGCTTGATTCAGTTCTTTACCTCGCCTTGGTGTCTTTGTTGTGCAGGTTGTTGCCTTGAAGTCCCCCCTTGGATTTTGTCTGAGCTTAGGCTTGATTGCTTTGTGTCCTTCGATTGGAAGTGGTCTTTCTTGAAGATAAGTCATGGTAGGCCTAGACCATAGATTTTGAAGTCTAGTGTGAGGGGACTGATTTTGTGCCAGGGCTTTCTTTGGTACCCATATCATAGTGCGATTTGGTTGGGCTCTAAGTAATTTCTTGGCCACCCAGATTTGCTTGACATTACCAAGAAAGTGTGATTTCTGTTTCTTGATGTAAGGGTCTTTTGGGCCTTCTATGTGAGTTTTTTGAGAAAACTCATCTTTACATGGGGAATGCAGCAAGGGTTGATCTTCTATACCTACATCAGACTTATGCAGGGGATCAATGGGTTGTGTGGTTTGAGATTGATCTAGAGATTCATCGAGACATTTATCCTTATTACACATAGAATCCCTAGGTGTACAAATGGGTGATGGATTGTCATGATTCACCCTAGAGTCGACATCCTTTTCCACATCAGTGATACAAAGCATTGGTTGATCATCTCCTTCTTGACCATATGAGTGTAGACCATCCCTGATTATGGCTTCATGAGGGGAATCCAAATGTACAAGAAGAGAGGGTCCTTCCACATCCCCCAAACACTTGGAGTCTTCCATTTCTCCATTCTCTAAGGTTTCCTGTGATTCACTCAAAGAAGGATGAGGTTCAAAAACATGAGTAGAAAGAAAAATTTTTTCATGAAAAGCACACTCTTTGAATAGATGATTTTGCCCCCAATTATCATAAGGTGGATAGTCATTAGGATTTTCCATTGACAAATATGTAGAAGCACGGGTAATAGGTGGAGAAGACACCTCAAATTCTTGATGATTTTGTGTAATGAACCTTTGGGTGCCAATGATCAAGTCTTCATCTATGCAATCCATGACAAAGAATGTTTCCGAAAATTGCATATCATCCACCATAACAGGCAACACAACTTTACCCATGCATTCATAATGTTCCCCATCCATGAGGATAGAAGGATGAGTTGTTGGTTGAATGTTCTCAAAGATAAAGGTCAATAGCTCAATATGAATTAAATTCCACTCACAATTAGGATTGATATAAACACCCAACTTTCTAAGGTCATATCCTATTCTGATATGCACAAAAGTATTATCATATTCTCTTGTTGCAAATAAGGATCCAACCCCCTTAGACATTTCCCCCGTGTCTTTGACTCCTTGCAATTTTTCTCTAAATGTTTCACCTTGATGTGATATTATCTCATGTATTTCATGTTTATCGCCCTCCGTTTTTTCAATCTTAGCCCCTTTTCTTCTCTCTTTTGCTTTTTTCTTTCCCATGACACAATTTTCTCCCCCTTTGTATTGCTCAAAAATCCTTGGGAGCCCCCCTGGTTTCCTAGTCCCACTTGAGGGTCAACTTCAAATTATCCTATCTCAAAATCAATGCATTATTCTTGAAAAAAACAGTTGAGATCGTGTAGGATTTGAAACGAGCTTTCCAACAAGCTATAGAGCTCAAAAAATGGACTTTGGATGAGAAAGTTATGTCAAATCAGGCTCCTGGGGGTCAAAACAGGCAAACAGGACCTTTGGAGAAAATCGCGATTTTGTGAACTTTCTGAAAATCGCGATGCTGTGAAGTCAAAAAAATCGCGATGTTGAGCACAAAATCGTGTTTTTGAAAATCGCGATTTTGAGCAGAAAATCGTGATTTGAAAATCGCGATGATGATCACAAAATCGTGTTTCTGAAAATCGCGATGTTGATCACAAAATCGTGTTTCTGAAAATCGCAATGTTGGTCACAAAATCGTGTTTCTGAAAATCGCGATTTTGACTCAGAGAATCGTGATTCACAAAATCGAGTTTTTGGCTGAAAATCGTGATTTGTGAGAATCGCGATTTTGAGCCCTCTGAAAATCGTATTTTCTCAGAATCGTGTTTTGACATGAAAATCGCGATTTTGTGCACAGAATCATGTTTTTTGAGAATCGCGATTTTGAGCACAATCACAGAATCGTGTTTTTGAAAATCGCGATTTTGAGCAGAAAGTCGTGTTTTTCACAAAATCGTGTTTTTTGCTGAAAATCGTGTTTTCTCAGAATCGTATTCTTGGCATGAAAATCGCGATTTTGAGCACAGAATCGTGTTTTAGAGAATCGTGTTTTTTGACATGAAAATCGCGATGTTGAGCATAAAATCGTGTTTTAGAGAATCGTGTTTTTTGACATGAAAATCGCGATGTTGAGCACAGAATCGTATTTTTGAAAATCGCGATTTTGAGCAAAAATTCGTGTTTCCACAGAATCGTCTTTTTCACAAAATCGTGTTTTTGCTGAAAATCGTGATTTGTGAAAATCGCGATTTTGAGCAGAGAATCGTGTTTTTTTTGAGAATCGTGTTTTTTGAGAAGAACACAAAATCGCGATTCTTTTCAGCCAACTTTTAGGCGGGAAAACTGAAAATCGTGATTTTTCAAAAAAAATTTGAATTTTCACAGAATCGCGATTTTCATCACAGAATCGCGTTTTTTGGCGGGAAATTCAAATTTCTGAGCGCCGGCTATGGCGAGCTCCGTATGAACAGAAAATCGTGAAAAAAATGCAGCGCTTGCTCTCCCTTGCACCTCCTAACTCCTTCCCACACAATAATGCATGAAAAATGGTATGAAAATGGTGAAAATGCACTAAAAAACAGAAATTTCTATGAAGAAGAAGATGGAAGAAGGTGGAGATGATGATGATGATGAAGATGAAGAGGAAAAAACAGAAAATGAACTGAAATGACAGTTTTTTTTACCTTCCAACGTCGCAAATCTACGATCTTACCATCACAACGCTCGTCCTCGAAGCTCTCTCCCCGGCAACGGCGCCAAAATTTGGTGTAGCTCAAGCGTAAGCACCACCTCCTTTACTTGTCAATCCGCGGAGACGTGAGGACCGGTATGAAGACCACGAGCAAGTGAAGGCACAAGTGCATGAGTGAAAGCACACAAACATGCACACACATACACACACACGCGCACAAAGTAAGATCAAAGAGAGGAACAATGGAAGGATTTTCTATTACTAGAGAAATCTATTACAAAACTGAAATCTACAAGAAGCTAACCCCAAAAATGAGCTCTCTAGCTCTTTATATAGTTTTTTGACTAGTTTTGGCCCTGTCCAGACCTAGTGTCCGGCCTAGTTAAAAATTAGGTTCCAGGGCTTATTTGAGGGCTCAAACGAAGTCTAAAAATTATGAAAGTTGGTACGATAGTACTTCTAATACTCCTCAAGCTCGAGGACTCCTCGGCTTGCACAAAATGGAGCTACAAAAATAGAAAATGGTATTTACAATGGTTTTAGTGATGGAAATCAATAGTTTTGTAGGGGATTCTTCTAAAGAGTTGACATGTACTTCATGGAGCTCCCTACTTGCTCCTTCTTCTTGTGTGTGTCCACCTTTCTGATGTGCTTTCATGCTTGTGCTTGACCTTGAGTTCCAACACTGGGGATTATATATGGTTGCGTTCTTATTTTTAGACTTTGTTTGGACTTGTGATGGCCTTGGTGTAAGGGCTTGACTTGATGTATTTGATCTTGGTGAGTGTGATGGAACCGGTGTCCTCGGGCATGAGTGATGTGGAGGCTCGCTGATTGAAACACTCTTCAAGATTAGGTGTGTCCCTTTGGTTGTATGACATGTTGTATAAAGGTTCCCAGCCTATAAATGGTTTCCATGTAATTTTCATCTTGTTGAGGGGGCTATCACTTATCAAGGGATGTGGTAGTTCAAGTCCACCGTGCGTGCCAGAGTGTTAAGGGCACATTTGGGCACATTTTCATTTATGGTACTAAGGTTCATTTGGAGGATGAGTTAGAGAATGAGTGGTAAGAGCCTTTAAGGCCACACCTTTGTATAAATATGGCTTTCCATTAATGAATACTCTCTTGTTTTTTTGTCGCCAATATGGCCTTCGACGTGTTCTTGTATTCCTTTGTTAAGCTAGTTTTACTACTTCTTGATGTTTAGGTTTATGGGCTGGATCGTTTGATGTCTGTTCGTAGCTATGGCGACGTGAGCTCTCCTTCTCTCTTTCTCTCCCCTGTGCACGGTAACAAATAGATAGATAGATAGATAGATAGATAGATGGATAGATAGATGGATAGATAGATAGATGGATAGATAGATAGATAGATAGATAGATAGATAGATAGATAGATAGATAGATAGATAGATAGATAGATAGATAGATAGATAGAAACATAGATAGATAGATAGATAGATAGATAGATAGATAGATAGATAGATAGATAGATAGATAGATAGATAGATAGATAGATAGATAGATAGTGTTAGAGGGCCGCCGAACCAGGACGGATGAACCCGGACAGGTGCCGTAAAAAGTGGATTCGCGGAAACATTGTAGCAGACTTCTATTTAAAGCGCACAAAGTAAAGCGGTAGAGATCGGCAGTTTTTGGGAAGCGCCTTTGCTTCTGTTGGGTATTGTAGTGAGTGGGTTGATCACGTCTCGAACCGAGGTGTTTGGAATTTGCAAGTCTAGTATTGTGTGTATAGGTGTTCTGTCTATCTGTTATATTGATCCAATTTGGGAAATGGCGAGCATCATATTTGAGACCATGTATGAGGTATTGATGAGAGCATTGAGTTCTGTTCTATTCTATTCGCATCGAACTATTCTACCATTCTCCCTATCGTGCCGAGTTCTATTCGGTAGTCTTGTGTTGTGAGTCGGTGATAAGTTATATACGGTTCTGGATCTTTTTCATCACGAAATAGTGTGGTTTATCATCCTGCGAGAGACTGTGTAAGGTCGAGGTGAATCATTTGCATTTTTGTATTTTTCGGTTAAGTGACCAGATTCGATACGATAGTCTGCGTTCACTGAGGATTCCGATCTCAGAAAGAACTTATATCGGTAAAGGTCTGTACACGAACAGAAGCATTGGTAAAGTTTGTGATGAATCAACTGTGGTAGGAACTTGTGGCTTGAGTCGGTATACGATAAGTTTGCGTAATCTCGATTATAGTTGTCTGTTGTATTATTGTTCGGTATACCTATCTGTCACATGGAAGCAGCATATTGAGTAGTATTCAATTAATGAAGTTGAGTATTCTATTAGTTATAAGTCAGAACATGACCTCTGCTCCATTACTATAGCAGATTCAGTCCAGAAGTCCTAAGTTTCCGCATGCCGAATAGTTGTCAGTAGTCAGAATCAACCACTGCGCTAAGACGTGATGGAGTATTTATGAGTGTGTGAAAAGTTGGGAAAATAGTACAGGGCCTCTGTCTAACAGACCCCTACCACTCCCAAGAACCCACGTGGCTAAGAGAACGATTGCGGTTAAAGATTTGGAACCAAGTGAAAGAGGAGCATTTGAATAGAACGTAAAGGAACGCTTAATCGGTATCAGTTTAACCCATAACCCATTTTTACATTTAACATTTGGCGCCGTCTGTGGGAAAGTGGCAACTGTTTAACAACCTCTGCGGTAAAGTAGTATTTAAATACGAGTTACTTGCGAGAAAGTGGCATTAGAGTGCTAAGCGGTTTGTAAGAAGAAAATATCCAGTAATATTTGATTTACTGACAGTAGCAACAGACCCAGATTGTTGCAAACTGTCCAGATAATATCACTGGGCAATGATACATGCCGGTTACTCGGTCTGGTGTAACGTATCCTAGGACCCAGACAACGGGAACAAGAAAAGTACAACAAAGAACTCTAGAAGAAGAAGGTATAATGCGACCAGACTCAGTGGTCGAGCAAGTTAAGGACGCTAGAATTAATTCCGGTCATATTCCGGTGGAACAATCAACGCCTTTGGTACATACTGGTGTCACTTCGACCCAGCCTAACCAAAGTACAGTAGTTCTAGAATCTAGCAAGGCACCACTGGAGATTAAACAAACTCTAGGAAAAGAAATCAGTAATAGCGAAAAACCGCTACAGTTTGGAAGACTATTAGCTCATTCCGGTGATATTCCGGTGATAGAAACACCAACTGGTGATCAAGGATTAGCATTTGTTGCAGAATCCTCAGCCAGACCCGCGTGTCTGGAAGAAAGATTTTGGATATTAGATATCCAAAAGGAAGGAGACTTATTCGAAGCAGAGATCCGAAGTATCCTGCGCAAAAATAGGACACCGGAAGGCACGCTGTCCGGCGAGCCAGATTCTGATAGTTCAACTAATCAACCTCAAGATACAGGACCGAAGACACCCACGATGAACGGACAACAACAACAACAACAGTTAGGTCAACCGAGGCTCCCTCCAACAGGAGTAACCTACACAAAATTTGGTGGATTCCCAGGAGATGACCCAGATGCTCACGTACGCACTTTCGAGATAAGTTATGCAGTCCTCAACCATCCACCAGATCAGGCATACAAAGCCATTGTTTTTCAATCTACGCTGGTCAATGAAGCGGCTAGATGGCTTACGGAATACGACATTAATCATTTCGGTACCTATGATGCAGTACGAGATGCCTTCCTCCAACGATTTAGACTAAAGAAGAATCCTAGTAATCTTTGAGTATCTACAGAGCAACCGACAGAAGGCAAATCAGACTGTCCAGGAATACGCTACTCTCTTCAGAACACATTTAAGGCAGATACCACAGGCACATGCTAATCTACCTGATGATGTCATCACTCAGTGGTTTATCAATGGCTTAAACCCGCAATTGAAGCAGATCATGATTATCAGATGTGTCGGAGCAATGACATTAGATGCAGTCATCGCCATGGCTTTGCAACTGGAATCCAAGGTTGGTGGATTTTCAGAAGACTTGGAATGGTTAAGGTCAAACAAAAATATGACTGCAGATATAACCAGGCAAGTATCCTGCACCACGTGTAAAAATTCAGGACATACAAGTGCTAACTGTGCGCTAAATCAAACATTCTGCGCTATCTGCAACACTGCCGGACACTCCACCGGAAATTGTATCTACAATGCTAGAATACAGGGAACAGCAACAGTCAATGCTGTTATTCAAGAACATGGACAGGCAGCAAATCACTATGTACCTCCGCAACTGAGAAACAATCAACCACAGGGATATCGGAACTACCGAGGACAAAGGAACAACAATTATAATGCCAACCGATGGCAGAACGGACCACCACCGGAAAACCCCAATTTACCACCACCACGCTGTCATTTTTGTGGTGAATTCGGACACATTAGAAGATATTGCAAAGATGCAGCTGAGTATGATCAAAGGAAGAAGGAGCGGCAAAACCCAATGGCTAATATGGTACAAATTACTCCGGTAGAAACACAAACTGCTACAGTCCAGACCCGATCAGGTAAACAACTGCAGCCAGCACCAGAAGTATTTGAACCAGGGATACGAGAACAACATAGGATGTATAACAAGGCTAGTCACTGGACCGCTACAGAACCACCAGTGTTCCCAGAACCCATTCCGGTGACTCAAACCTCGGCAGCAAAGGAAGGAATGCAACAAAAAGAAGCAACAGTAGAACAACCATCGGCAGAAGACATAACAACAGATACTTCAGCAACAGCAGAAACTTCAAGTTCAAAAGAGCAGGATAACCAATCTCAACAGGCCTGGGAAATTTTATCCAAGGCATCTATCACCCTACCTCTCGGCCAACTTTTGACGCTAGTACTTGGAATCCGGCAACAGTTTCAACAACATTTTACCCCGGCACCCTCTTGCGTTCCAGCAACCGCTGCAGTTCAACCGGAATCTGATTCTACAGTTGATCATGCAGTGCCCTTGATTACAGTATGGTATAAGAATCAGAAGATCACGCAGGTATTAATTGACGGAGGTTCCGGCGTAAACATTGCAGCATTATGTAAAAAGCTAGGCTGGACCGAAATCGAACCAGTTCAATTCTTCGTCAGAATGGCTGATCAATCTAGAGTCCATCCCGTAGGACTTGTACGGAATGTACCCATTACTCTACAAGGTACGACTTTCAAAATGACTTTTGTTATACTAGATCTACCCGAATCCACCTTGGATTACAACCTTCTTTTCGACCGACCTTGGCTGAAGCATGCAAAAGTAATACAGGACTCGTCTGCACAAGAGCTCACATTCAAGGATGCCAATCGTAAATATGTGGTAAAACTAGATGCCATACAACCCTGCGAACTTCACGCCAGACCTTATCTCGCTGAATCAGTTCATATGTTAGATGGACTATCAGATGATGAAGAAGAGCAATTTCTGAAAAATAACGCCGATTTAATGTCTCTAGGAACTGTTGATCTACAGTCTGTCATTAATAACTGGAACACTTCAGTTTGTGCAGTAGTAGCTATCACCGAACAGTCTGACCAAGCAGATAATGAATTACAACCATTATTCAAGCCAACAGAGGATACAGAGAACCCACAACAATTTTATGTCCCTGAAGACCAGTTGATCACGTACAATCTGGGAGATAAGGATAATCCTCGACCTGTAAAAATAAAGCAAAACTTACCGGAAATTTTTCAGGCTAATTTGATTCAGCTCCTTCGAGAATTCTCAGACGTCTTTGCATGGGATTACAAAGATATGAAAGGATTAGACCCGCGCATATATCAACACAGAGTCATGCTGAAGCCTAAAGCTAAACCGAATAGGCAGCCCAGTTATCGGATGAATCCCAATTATGCCTCTCAGGTAAAAGACGAAGTTGACAGATTGTTAAAAGTAGGATTCATCGTACCAGTAGAACATGCTGAATGGATTTCACCAATTGTGATTGTGCCAAAGAAAAATAAGCAACTACGAATCTGTGTAGATTACCGGAAATTGAACGCAGCAACAGTACCAGATCCTTTCCCGATCCCTTTTTTGGATACCATGCTTGATAGGGTAGCAGGCCACGAAATGTATTCATTCTTAGACGGATACAGTGGGTACAATCAGGTTAGAATGGCTGAAGAAGATATACCTAAAACTGCTTTCATTACCAATTGGGGTGTCTTCGCCTGCACCGTAATGTGGTTCGGATTAAGAAATGCACCAAGCACATTTCAGCGATGTATGCAGGAGATATTTTCTCCTTATCTTACTTCATTCATGCAAGTATATCTTGACGACTTCTCGATTTTTGGGAAGATGATAGCACATTTAAATCATTTACGATGTTGTTTTCAGAAATGTAGAGAATATAGACTCTGTCTTAACCCAAACAAATCCGTGTTTGCGGTTTCATGTGGCAAACTACTTGGGCATATTGTATCTGCTCAAGGTATCCGAGTAGACCCAGATAAAATTTCGGCAATATTAGAAGCCCCGATACCAGCAACTCCAAAAGAAGTAATGCGTTTTATGGGTCAAATACGGTGGCATGGCAGACACTTACGATGGCTTGCCCACCTAGCAGTACCATTAAACAGGCTAATCACAAAAACTCCCCGACAGTTTGAATGGACTGAAGAATGCCAAACTACATTTGATCGGCTCAAGTATCTCTTGACACAAACTCCAATTTTACAACCACCGGACTGGGACAATCCGTTCCATGTTTTTGTCGACGCTTCAGATATTGCAATTGGCAGTATTCTGATGCAGCAAACAGATAAGTGGTCTCGCCCTGTTTATTACGCCAGTAGAAGGCTTGCACCGGCAGAAAAGAATTACTCTACTACTGAAAGAGAATGCCTAGGATTGATTTACATAATCAAAAAGTTCAGACATTATTTATTAGGCCGGAAATTTACCTTTCATGTGGATCATGCTGCCCTTGTTTATCTAGTAAGACAGCAGCATCTAGGAGGACGATTAGCACGATGGGTGCTACTTTTACAAGAATTCGACTATGACGTCATTCACCGACCCGAAAATGCACATGCCTTAGCAGATTTCTTATCTCGCCTTGATTCCGGTGAAGCTCCACTGGGCATAGATGACACGACTCCTGCAATTTATAATGCTGAACCACTATCCGAGGAAATGGCCAACCTACAAGCACCATCTACATACTATGATCAGATTCTAACTTTTCTCACCGAAGGATGCTTCCCATCTGAGACGACCAAGGCAGTTCGAAGGAAATTGGCAGTCTTTAGCCGCCGATTCCGGCTAGTAGCAGGAGAACTATATTATGCAGATCATACTGGAATCTTACTTCGCTGTATTCCACCTCATGAGGTTAGTTCAGTTATCACTTTGGCGCACTCAATTCCTTCTGGTGGCCATTTTGCAGCAGACTTAACTCAACGGAAAATTCTGCAAGGAGGTCTCTGGTGGCCAACAATGTACAGAGATGTCGCACAGTTTGTTAAACAATGTGATACTTGTCAAAGAACTGGTCAGCCTTTGCAAAGGCATCTTTTCCCTCTACAACCTATCTTGCCACTCGAACCATTTCAGAAATGGGGATTAGATTTTATCGGTCCAATCACACCCCCATCAGTTTTCAGTAACAACAGATACATACTAACCTGTACAGACTATGCAACAAGATGGGCAGAAGCATGGGCTTTACGATCTACTACAGCGGTCACGGTAGCAAAATGTCTACTCACGGATGTCTTCCCACGATTTGGCTTACCCCTGGAAATTGTCTCAGATCAAGGTACTCACTTTGTGAACAATCTAATGAAGGCCCTTACACAATCATTCCAGGTCACACATAACTTTAGCTCTCCTTATTATCCATGTGCCAATGGATTGGCCGAAAGTACAAACAAATCACTTTTGAATATCCTCCGGAAATTGATCATGGAAGCACCGGAAAGATGGGATCAACTACTACCTGCAGTATTATGGGCATACCGGACTACGTATAAGGTAACAACAGGCTTGACACCTTTCAAACTAGCTTATGGCTTAGAAGCAATAGCACCCATGGAATTAGTCATCCCAAGTCTGCGTGTAGCAATCACTCAGAAAATGCTACCAGAATATTCACTAACAGCAAGAATGGACGCACTCAGAGAACTTGATGAGCACCGATGGATCAGTTTTTTAACTATGCGCGAAGTACAACTAAGACAAGCCAAGACACACGATCGATATTTGAAGACTCCAATCTTTTCGGTAGGCCAGCTTGTACTCTTCTATAACGCAAAATCGGATAGAGCAGCAGGAAAATTCAAACTACGATGGTTCGGCCCTTTCAAGATCTCAGAACAAATCGGTCCGGCAACTTTTCGGTTGACTACGTTGATCGGAAATCCACTTCCAAAGGTAATCAATGGGTCGAAGCTGCGGCCGTATTATCCCACTACTAGTACGCATTAAATTATTCGGTGGCGAACCGCATTTTGTATAAATTTTTGTGTTTTTCTTTTTTCTTTTCTCCTTTTTTAGTAGTGTTTTGTACGAATCTTTATGTTACCAGCCGCCTCTCCCTACCGGTCACTCAAGCACACACGCCAGCATGCAAACAGTACCTTTCCCGCACCGCATAATGATACCCACCCCCTTCCCCCTCCCACCGTGTTCTCCTTATTTAACCCCCTTGGTTGCGCCTAAACACTATTGTGTTTTCAAGACTATACGTATTACCCTTGTCTTCTGTGTTACCTGTAAGTGTGCTTGTAAACACCATGGAAGCGCTAGCCAACTATGCTGCTTTTCGTGATGGTATCCCGACAGACGTCGGTGAATACCTGCGCTGCAGAGGATTGTCCAACTTCGCTGAGTTGCCCTGGCACTCAGTGGAAGCCCATCCCTTCTCCGCACAAATCATCCACGCCATCACCCAATTCCCCATCACCGAACGACAGTGGGTCTTCCCTTCCCTCCCATATAGAACCGTCATCACCTTCCAAGCCTTCGCTGCAGCCTATCGCCTCACCCCGCAAGGACGCGAAAATGGTCCTAGCATCCCTGTCGCTCGCATGACCAAACTCTTTCCCCGCTCCTCATCAAACGAATATGCCATTCTCTGCCGCCCAGAACCCGAACGATCCGCCCTACAGTTCCTCGTCGCAATCCTCAACCTGCAAAAACGAACCTACGGCATCTCTCGCCCCTTCTATTCCGCCCTAGAGTTAGCCACCCGCGAACCTGTCAACTTTGCCTCTTATTTTTTCCAACGAATCCATAAGGAATCCGTCGCTATAGTAAAACAACTCCAGAAGGGCAGCTCTCCGCGCTCTCGCCTTCCCCACATCATCTCCTTCCTCTTCCCAACCATTCTCGACGCACAACCCCCACCCACAGGCCCAGCACTTAGGCACGAAGAATCAGCACAACCACTCGAGGAAACTGAAGAAGATGACGAAGAGATCAATCAACTCTTCCGCACGAAGCGAATCAGGATCAGCTCTTCAGAAAGTGAAGTCCAAGGATCCGCCGGAAAGAAACAAGACGCCGAAGAAGATAAGCAAGAAGAAACTTACCACGACACCGCCACTTCAATACACAACGACACTTCGACAGAGCAACAAGACCAACAAAACCAAGCAGATACAGAGATACTCTCCACCGAAAAGGAATCTGAGCATCAACAGGATGAACCGGAAACAGCCACAAAAGCACTAGATGAACTTATTGCGGCCATCAATCATACAGAAGCCGAACAACAAACCGTTGCAAAGGTAACCACAATTGACTCTGCTCTGCCTACCCCACCTGTCAACCCCGACATCCCACCGGAACCATCCCGCCAACTCGGTCCTGAACCTACACCCTCCTCCTCTTCCTCCCCTAACTACTCTCCACCAAACTCCCAGAATCTCCTCACCGATACCTCCTCTCAGCCTCGTCAACCACCACCACCCACCGTATTTTCGGAACTAGCCTCCATGGGCCAGTTCCTCATGCAGTTATCACACCAGCTTCCCATACAGTTTCAGGAAGCCACGGACAACCTGAAGGCCAAATACCAATACAAGGTCGACCTCCTGGAAGCTGAAATTACCCCCCTCCAGGAAGTAATTGAAGCCACAAAGATTGAGAACCATCAGCTCCAGACGCAGTTAGCAGAGCTCCAAGCCAAATTCTCGGCAGAACAGACCCTAGTGGAGCAACGAGATACAGCCATTGAACAACTTGCAGCCAAAGATCGACTCCTACACGCAGCGCATGAAGAAATCCAAGCCCTGAAGGCCACCATCCACGCAAAAGAAGATATCAATGCCTCCCTCGAAAAATTGATCGCAGAGACGAAGACTCAATTGCAGGAAGCTATCCAGAAGAATCAGGATCAACAGAAAGAAACCGAACAAATCCAAGAACAGTTACGGCGAGCCGAAGAATGCGCAAATGAAGTTAACACTATCCTCAAACGACAACTAATACGGGAAGGCCAATACTTAAAGGATATCGACAGGACGCGCAGAGACCGAGATGCATTTAAGAAAACTCTTGATTTCCAAACCCAGCAGTTTGAACGCCAAGACAACCAACTGCGCAACCAGAAGGAGTATATTGCAGAGCTAAAGACCAAACTAGACAAAATGAAGACTTCCAAGGACGCCGCACTAGCCAACGATTTCTATCTACAGGAAGCTTTTGTGCAGACCCAGGCCGAGAACGTTCTCACCGAAGCAATCGCACTTAGCTCTGCTAGAATAGATGCGCAGCTTCTAGAGCCTGACACGCTAAAACAACTATTAGAAACTCTTAAGAAAAAGATAGCTCGAACATTTAGATCGGCTAGGAGTATGTATCTCGAAGGTCTCATCGACGAATGAGTATATTCGCCATCCAAATTCATAATGTATGAATATGATAATCAAATTTTGGTTTTCTGACATTTTCGCACATGAAAAGTCTTGTTCAGTCTAGCACCAATCGACAATGTAACATGCGGCATAATGATTTTTACTCGGATACAAATATTATCAAGGGAGGGAAGAGTCATGTCCTACTGACATACAATCAGTAGAGCAAATGGCCGTTCAAGCACCGGTGTTTATAAAATGCGTTTACAGAGTATAGCTTTCTAAATTAGCATTCTTCGAGATTCAGCACCTGTTAGCAACTTCCAGTATATTCTTCTCAGCAACCCTTAACCAAGTATGTCGGAATCTGACATTCTCCGCTGGCAATTCAGAAAGCGCGCCCATACGCAGACTTATGTGGTAACAACAACACATACCACCCTACAAGATGAAGCAGATGACGCAGTAACTTCTGCATCAGAAAAGACCCAGCATAAATTCTCCACCGAATTTAAAATCGAGCTCGACATCAAATCGCAAAAGAATGAAGATTGGCTACAGAAGATAGGGCTCCTCCAGTTTGCCCAATTACCGTGGAAACAATGGATTGCTAATGACGATGCAGAGGACCAATTACATAGCATGCGACAAACCAGCGGCTTCATTCTCAATCAGGTACGATTTTCGCCCCAGCTCGTCTCAGCCGTATTTAAACTACCACTCTATGATGGTGCCCGATATCTTAAATGTTCAAATGAGGACCTGAAGAAGGAATTTGGCGACTGTGAAGGCCCCCGACGGTATTACATGTTGAAAAACGCCACCTATCACCGACGAGAACAATTTAAATGGTATTTAGAAAAGCTTTGTTTACTAGTAAAATTCGACTTAATGTCGAAAGAAAATTTTTCCCTCCTATTGCATGCCGAAGAAGGAGGTCCGGTGAGCTGGACACATTGGCTCTATGACCACCTCTACGCACAAATCATTGTCGGGGATAAGAGAAGATCCCACACCAACAGCAGACTAGCAGCCTATTTAGCTGCTATATTTAATTTTGTCCAATCTGTAAAGGATAAGCAGCTACACTGGTCCCCCCCTTTTTATCCCGGTGAATATGATCAAATAAATTCTGAACACCACACAGAGCCTGAGGAAGCAGCTCAACCCTCCACCTCGTCTGCATCTTTCTTTCATACAGGTAACAGCGCACAGAATCAGACAGTAGGGACGCCGTTTCGGCTGTCCATTAAACGACGAATGGCAGACAACTTGCCAACTGCCAGTCCAAAGCAAGCACCGGATGACCCCCAACCCGATTTTGTCATAAGAATGCAAAACCAACTCCAAGAGGTTTCTCAATATTTACGGCAACAAGAACAAGCGGTTCAGCATAAAAACGATTTAATGACACAGATGCAAAAAGAATTGGATGACAAAGAAGCTTTAATACAGGTGTTACAGAAAAACAACCAGCATCTTATGGCAGAATTGATCACCGTAAAAAAGTGTGTCCAAGACTTTAATCAGTGGCAGCAAACTATCCAAACACAAATTCAAACCGAAATGTCAAGTTTTTCTACCCTGAATGCTCACCTGCAAGCCGAAA
>CM035431.1:151255968-151265968 GCA_020310875.1 Ceratopteris richardii | reverse complement strand
ATAAATAAATAAGAAAGTCCGCGTTTGGGTCGATCGCATTATTGAGCTCACTGTAGAGGAAACAAACATTTGAGTTTGAGAGCCACATAGTCTTGATGCTAACTACAGTTTTACTTCTTAAAGAATTCGTTTGTTCCACATTTTTACTCGATGTTCTCATAATGAACCAGGAAATCTGTTCAATGGGCGTCAATGACTATCGTACTTCTAACATGCCATCGGACCGGGTCTCTTCTATCTGGCACCCACATGAATATTCTCCGTAAAGCTTGCCATCTGCTCTGTAGTATCATAAAGATTGCTTTCGAGCTTCATGGAAAGAGCCGACTGCAGCTCAAGTTTTACCTCATTCATTGTGGGCCTTTTTTTGCGGTCAGGGTCCACACACGCCAGGGCGATGTCGATGACCTTCCAAACACATGAAGCATTCCAATCATGTGATAGACGTGGATCAATTATGCTTGATAAATTGCCTCTGTCAATATGCGGCTTTGCCTGCCACATGATTTTGATGGGAGAAACAGATCATAAATTTCCAGTGTTTAATAGAGCTGAATAAATGACAACTACCCATATAAGGAATCAAAACTGCGGACATATCAGATAAATGACAGCTACCCATATAAGGAATCAACTACCCAGATTGGTATGGATGAACTAAGATTTTGATTTTTTAGCGACAACGACAACGGCAACGATTTTTGTTAACGACAACGACACTAGCCACGTGTTATCGCTGCAGGCAATATCAGTATTAAGCGATAACTAATTGAGTCAACCAGAAACATACCCACTGAACAATATGGATATATTCTCCAGTCCTTGTTGCTAGCTGGATCATTGGTGGTTTTCCACTAACCAGTTCAAAAAGCACGACACCAAAAGCATACACATCAATACTGTGTGTTGCAATGTGAGTCTCTGCATACCTACAGAGTTTGCATGACAGAATTACTGACTATTTATAATCAACGGCATAAATAAATCTATCACCAAAATTAAGATGAAAATGCACAATTCTTACGCAGGATCAAGATATCCAAAGCTTCCTTGTACGACTGTAAAAAGTTGTGAATCTTCCGTCATTGTTGAAGTGTCATATTGCCTGGACTTTGAGATGCCGAAATCAGAGATCTTCCCTTCGAATTCCTTACTAAGGAGAATATTACTACTTTTCACATCTCTATGGATAATAGGAGGATCACATCCCCTATGCAAATAATCCAAACCTACAAGTTTTTCATACAAGGAAATAATCAATAACCACCTCTCTCTCTCTCTCTCTCTCTCTCTCTCTTTCTTTCTTAGACACGTGGCTGCCACATTACCATAATGGCACACCCGTTTATGATCTGGTGCGACTGTATGAAGTAGCGCTTAATGATTGTAATATAAGCAATGAAATGATTAATTACGGATTGAACTTGTTGGTTACTCTCTGTATTAGTATGCGTGTCTTCGTGTGTACAGCCTACGGGGCCGTATGGTCCCTTGTATCATCTTCTCACATGGTACCAAGAAGCCCCGCCATCTACGCCTCGTTTCGTGCCACGATTGCTGTGTAGACTTTCACTGATCGCTAATGGCCCAAGAATATACCTAGTGCACCTACAAGTTACATAAGCTTCATGGCGGGAATTCTCAGCCATGGAAACTCACAATGGGTATGATAATTCAGAAAATGGGGCTGCTTTTGATGATTAATGGTACTGGAGCCTGCCGAGATAGAAAAGATGGGGCTCACGCGAATGCTGTGAAGACTTGGGACGATAGAGACTTGAAAGCCTGGCTGGAATGGCTGTTGCACATGTCGGACCCTGTCAAACAATCTGTGCGCCTTCTCAATACTGCATGCGAGATTTGGGTGCAAGCTGTTGCTCATGTCGAACCCTGTCAAACAATCTGTGCGCCTTCTCAATACTGCGTGCGAGATTTGGGTGCACCTTGATCATCGTATAAAATCCAAGTCTGCCGCACGCCAAGTTTACTGTCTCAAACAACTTTCGGCGATCACAATGAGGGAATCAGAATAACAGGAGACATTTATTCAAATGTGGCGCCTCCAACTCCACGGCTTGCTGCTGGCAGGACTCGACATCTCCATGACTGTACAAGCGGTGATGTTGATATCAACTCTATCTCTTTCATTTCAGTCATTTGTTTCTGCATTAAGTATCAACACCACACTTACAGTAACCATGTTAATTCCCCTTATACTTTAGGAATTTGTATTAAGAAAAGCATCTCATGCGATCTCATCTGCACCACAAGTAATACACAAGCACGATGTTTTAGCAATGAATGGTGTTACCTAGGATATTTTTTTGGAAATGCCTATCTCTATTATGTCAAGTTGGGGTCACCTTATCTCGGAGTAGCAAACAGAAGGTTTTTTTTCAGCTGATATTTAGGGTCCCCAACGTCTCATCAGTGCCTCCTTCCAGGCAAAGCTGCATCATGGTTGCATCTGGGCAGCTATTCACATGGTATCACTCCCCGAGTCATGTAAAACCTTACTATGCTGGAGCCGTGGTCTCCCTATGAGAAGGGGAAATCCACCCTTCATTTTTGGTAAAGCAATAATCACAAAGTCTAACACAAAGACTAACCCTTGTACTGTTACTTGTATCTTTTCCAATATCCCTAGGGGATTGACTATTGTAGCAGTGAACTGAGCAGACTTGGATGGCTTGAGATTAAAGAGTGTCATTATGTACTCCAGCATGAGATTGATGTCTGACCCTCCATCTAGAATTATCCCTACTAGCTTTATATCAATATGGTGATAGTTAATCTAGGGCCCTTATAATCAGTGAGAGGCACTCATGAGGCAAGTTTTGAGCTATATGGTTGAAGGCATGGGAAGATTTGAAGGAAGAAGTATAGGGGCTTGCCCGTCACTAAGAGTGAAGTTGGGGCTTGATCCATTGATGGAAGCCATGACCTCTCTGGGGAAGGTAGGACTCGTAGTCAATAAATCGTATAATGAAGCCTGTTGATATGTGCTTTGTAGAAGCTCGACTTTCGTGAGATGGCCAGGTTCAGAAGTAGCACCTGCATGAAATTGTTGAAGATCTTTTTCTAATTGTGCCTAAGCCTTGTCTATGGGATGTTCCAAAAAGGTGCCTTGTTCTTCCTTTTCTCAGGCTTCATGAGCTATTTGTTTCTTTTCGGATATAGGATTTATTGTTTTCGTGCCTTCTTTTGCTTTGTCCTTTCTTGATTGCAGGTCTTCCGTTGTATCTTTCCTTGTGTTTGTCGGGTTGGAAGAGTTGCTAGTCTTCTACTTTGCTGGTGCCTTTTTCTTTTGGGTATATGTCATAACTCAGGAAGTTCCTCAGGTTGAACCACGTGGACACTCCAGGATTCAATGGTACCTTATCCGAAAGAGACTGTAATCATATGTCAAGGACATGAATTACCCTTATTTATAGTAGACGGAGTTGGTTTCAGGCCACCCTAGGGAGGGTAATGAACGACCAAGCAACCTTAGCCCGAGCAAGGCTGCCATCCCCCTAGATCATAAGAAGTTCCTGATTAGCTGCTGAATCTAGCTGATACAGGAGCTCGAGAAGATCTAGCACGAGTTGGCATACCACATCCTGGCCAAGATTACCTGGTTAGCCACCACAACCCTCCTGGCCAATGACAAGCAAGAAGTGCTCTAATGCATCAACTTCCTCTTGACAGTCAAGAGGAGAGGTGAGATATGCTGCTAAATCATGAGCTCTAAACCAATATGGCACTCCAGGTAGCAAACTGCAATGCCCGGGGGAACCCACTATAACCAGGCAAAAGGAAGCCACCTAGGAAGAGCATCCGAGCCAATCCAAAAACCAAAAACCCTAATTGCTAAACCTGCAGCAGCCTCGTCAGTCGTCCCACCCCCGAAACCCTAATCGCTCAGAACCTGCAGCAGCCTCGTCAGTCGCCCCCTTCAGCAGCCCGTCGGCGGCGGCTCCCCTCTGCACCCTTCACCACTTCTGCCCAACGCAGCCCAAAACCCTAATCGATTCCAGCAGCTCCCCGTTGCAAACTCTGCCCTCTGCCTCTCTTACCACCCCCTACCCGCTGCCGCCCCCGAAACCCTAAATCCATCTGCTTCCGTCCCACCGCAGCTCATCCCTCCGACTTCCTCTCTCCCGTCCCGAAACCCCAAGGTCATCTGCTCCTGCCCCTAAAAAGGTCCTTTTTCCAAATCTTAAACCCTAGTTTTCTAGGGCATACAACCCCTTTTTGTTTCAAAACAAAAAAGAGGTTTTGACTTTGGAGAAGACACAAACTTGAAGAGTGGGACATGGCAAAGAAGGAGGACCTGCTCAAATTAGAAGACAAACTCCATAACACCTTCAAGGATAACAAGAAGCTTATGGATTCCACCATCAACAACATCATTGCCCGCCTATCTAAGCTCGAAAGAGAGACTGAGACATTCCATAAAGAAAAAGATCAATGGAAGAAAGAGAAAGAGGAGTGGGAGAAGATGAGGATGCTAGAAAAGGCAACTTGGGAAGAGCCACAAGAGGGATGGAAGAAGGAACGAGACACCTTGTAGGGAGAAATAGCTCTCCTCAAGGCAACGGTGGCGTCACTCTCCCCAGAGGAAGGTGAGATTCATACCATCACTAAGGAAGTCCTCAAAGCAGAAATCACGAAGCACATGGAAGACAAACTTGAAGCCACCAAAGAGGGTTGGGTGGAAGTAGTAAAAAAAAACATCAAGAAAAAGGCCCGTGAAGAAGCACATAAAGAAGAGACTCTCCTCCTACACATCACTATCGAGGAAGAGAGGATGAGGCAAGCTCGACGACTCAATGTACGAGTCACAGGGATGGGAGAGAGGGAAGGATCCACTCCGGAGGAAGATGGAAGGAGCATATGGACGACACCTACTTAGGCTTGGATCTGCGCACCGCCTCGTCATATATAATGGGATGGCTCAATGGCCTACTTCAGGAGGCTTGACTTGCATGCTACATGGGTCTGTTGGGGGAGGAGGGAGCACATTTGACTATGTCTTGGGACCAAGGGAGGCCACCCACCTCATTACATCGCTTACCATCCCGCCCATACCCATCGGAGCAGATCATACATACCTCTCTCTCTCCATCGCAGGGGATAGAACCCCACACAGACCTATCACATGTACCCCATACACCACCATTCACTTCACACGTGAGCTAGCTCCTCTATACTCATCCGAAGTCAAGCGTGGCCTATGTTTACTATACCCGTCCACCCCCCTCTCACTTCTCACCTCACACATCTCATCCATCTTACACACCTCGGCTATCAGCTATCAGCTCCTTCCCACACACGTATCCCTCCCCCTCGGACTAGACCCGAGAACAGTTGGTATGATGATGACTGCAGAGCACTCTACAGACACCTACATGCACGACGAGCCTTGGGAGAGATTACAGAGAAAGAGGCCAGTAGGCAGATGAAGGCACTAGTAGGCAGATGAAGGCACTCACCTGTCAAAAGCGACGGGCAATCGAGGAGGCGCAAGAGCTTGAGCTATATCATCTATTCATGAGCATGGATAGTGCAACATCATGGCACGCTCTCCGCGAGCCTTGTCCGACTACACCCATTGAGGACCTACAAATCTGGCGAGATTATGCAGCGCAATTATATGATGTACCTCGACAACCACCTATCCCACATCCACTTCAGCCTCGACCCACACACTCCTCTTTCTTTACTACAGCGATGGTGGAGAGGGCCATACGTCATATGCAGCACATGCAGGCTGCCGACCATACTGGTTTACAGAGCGAGCACCTCATATATGCAGCCTCCACTATAGCCCCGTTGATTGCACATGTCTTCAACCGGGCTATAGAGGAGGGGTTCCCAGAGGAGTGGACACAGCATACTATCGTGCCTATCCACAAATCTGGCAACGCTCTGGATCCTAGAGGACCATCATGATTGGCCACACAATGACCAAGTTATATGGAGCAGTTCTTGAGGCAGAGCTTAGCTCATATGCAGAGGCAAAGGGCCTCCGAACACCAGGCCAGGCCAGGTTCTGACGAGCTTTTTCCACGATGGACCATATCTTCATCCTGCGTTGTCTCATTGATGGGGCAAAGGCAAGGAAGAAGAGGCTTTATTGTTGCTTTGTGGACTTCCGCAAGACTTTTGATACAGATCCACGTGAGAGGCTGATCCAGCGCCTGTTGAGCCTTGGGATCCCAACAAAGATGATATGGGCCATCTACACTCTCTACGAGAAGGTGTTTGGTCGAGTTCGATGCCCTCAAGGTTTATCAGATCCCATTGCTAGCACCATTGGTGTTAAGGAAGGTTGTCCAGACTCCACTCTCCCCGACACTTTTTGGGCTCTACATTGATGAGATCTCTGATTACACACTACGAGTAGGCGGAGAGGGGAGCGACCTCGGAGGTACCCTAGTTCACATTCTTTTATATGCCGATGATATTGTTTTGATTTCAGAATCATATGAGGGGCTCCAATGCCACCTCGGAGCCTTGCATGATTTTTGCTCACGTAGAGGATTGGTTGTGAACCTTGGCAAGACCAAGGTCATGATCTTTCACACATCGAGTGCAGTGAGGAGCACAGCCATCTTCACCATAGCAGAAGGGCACATCTAGGTGGTTACCTCATACGTCTACTTGGGAGTTACTTTCACCAGTCTACCAGGATCTTTCACCACGAGGCAGACAGCTATGGATAGACTCACCCGAGGGTATGCAGCCCTGGCCATGCTAGAGCGGAGGTGTCAACAGGCACACTTCCAGGAACCCCGCACGAAGGGGTGGCTTTTCGATACACTAGTCACCCCCGCCTTGATGTATTCAGCGACACTATGGGCACCAGGCTTGACGGTTGATCAATGGGCACAGATTGAGAGGCCCCAGGTATGTATGATCTCACTCTTGTTCCGTAGCAAGCAGACCATACCACATGACATCATCGGAGCATAGCTCTCGGCACCACCCATGGTCCTCGAGGCACTATTCCAGACAGTGAGTTTCATTCAGAGGGCGAGGGAGTTACCACACAACATACTCACTCATAGAGCTTTTGAGGAAGCTGTACAGTTATCTCAGAGTGGACATGATAGAGCTTGGTACTCACAGGTCATAACTTGGTTCGCGACACACGGGCTCGATATGGAGAGTTTGCCACCTTTTGAGTATGACTCAGACTCACCTTACTATCACCTCTCTCGTAGCGAGAGGAATCTGGTGATCAGACAAGACTTACGGAGGCTCTACATCAGGAGAGTATGGAGATCACCCAGTTTAGAGGGGAGGTTGTCAGACTATAGAGACCAGTTTCTCACCATTATGTCGGATGGGTTCATACAAAGACCACGCTATATGGACATCTATATGCCACAGCGTTCACGAGTAGCGATTGGCCAACTGAGGGTCACATCACACAGACTCGAGATCGAGAGTGCAAGACATAGTGGAGTCCCGAGAGCAGAGCGGATCTGCAAACTATGTAGAGAGGAGGTGGAGAGTGAGGAGCATTTCGTATGTCGATGTAGAGCATACACTCAGTTTAGAGACAAATATGAGACTTTGTTCAGAGGACAGCCCACTCTACGAGAGATTATGGACTCCCGAGATCAGAGACAGTTAGGACGTTTCTTGATAGAGGTTCAGAGGCATAGAGATGCACTCTTACCACTAACACACAGAGCTACATAGGTGGAGAGGAGACAACTCCAGCTCACTAATTTTTTCCAGAGGTCTAGAGCCCCCTACCCACATGATTGCTAGCGAGGAGTGACACTACAGCAGGCTGAGGTGAGTCGAGCTAGACGACAACCACGAGTCATAACACTCCGAGGAATGAGGCTATACCATCGCTAGATAGAGGAGATTCGGGCCCAACATCGCCAGGCCGCTGTGGAGCGAGTAGCCCTAATGAGAGCAGATCCAATAGCTTTCATACAGAAAGCTCTAGCATCGGCTCCACCTATGTATCACATCCTCCACCCCTCCATTACCACTGGATGGAGCTAGTAGACATATGCATCTTCATGATTGTATTGCCCTCAGCATATAGACATGGATACACCACACATGTTGGAGACTAAATTGTATTAGCTTTTTATGATCTTGCTTTAGTTTTGTGACAACCGGATGATATCCGCATCATGTATCTTATGTTTTGTCTCATAGGCCGACTTTGGCCTATCATAGACGTAAAAAAACTTTCTTTCTTTCTTTCTCTCTCTCTCTCTCTCTCTCTCTCTCTCTCTCTCTCTCTCTCTCTCTCTCTCTCCCCCCCCCCCTCTCTCTCTTATAAAGTTTTGCCTCTGTTTTACCGTTTTGCCTGCATCTGTTTTAGGGTTTTGCCTCTGTTTTAGGGTTTTGCCTACTCTGTTTTAGGGTTCTGCCTGCTGTTGGCAATTGCGCCATCATTTCTTCCTATTTTCGGTTTCCAGAGCTCTATTTTAGGGTTTCTAAGCTGTGTTTTAGGTTTCGAAATTGCAACTAGGGTATGCTCAGGTGATTCTTCTGATTGCCTAGGTCAGCTGAATCATTTTCTCAGTTTTTTAGGGTTCTCGTCAGTTCACGACCTGCTCTCTTTAGGGTTTCTCTGAGATAGTACTCTGTAAAAGGTCTTGAATATGGTTATACACATTGGTCTTCAGTTCATATCACTGCAGGGGATTTGTCAAAAGGAACGACAATTGTCTCAACACATACCTTTTGCCCTTTAGTGCTCTCTCTCTCTCTCTCTCTCTCTCTCTCTCTCTCTCTCTCTCTCTCTCTCTCTCTCTCTCTCTCTCTCTCTCTCTCTCTCTCTCTCTCCCTCCCTCCCCCCCCCCCCTCCCCGACCGAGACCCCCACTCCGGAGAGCCCGTCCCCACCAGAGAGAGATTTAGGCGATTCACGCACGCCATGACATGGAGATATGGAGACGTCAACCGCACACCCCTGTCGATCTCGATATGCAGAGCATTTTGAGGATCGCCATGATGCCTTATTCACCAATGCATTATATCCTACACCCACTCCAAGCATTTAGAGGGTTATGACAGCACCGAGCCTCCCCTCCCTATGCATATCATATTTGTATCTCACCTATTGAGCATATAGAGTGCATACCCATAGCACGCCACACCCTCGACGCCATCTATTATCCACTCCTTTTATACTCTGTTTTGTACTTCACACTTTATTTTCCTTTTGGGATCACAGTGGATAGGATCAATATGATGTATATGTTTTGTCTCATAGGCCGATTTTGGCCTCTAATAAACGTTAAAAAGTCTTTCTTTCTTTCTCTCTAATATGACACCAGACGTCCGCCGAGAAATCGAGGAGATAATCTCCAAAGCTATAAAGTATGCAATAAAGGATGCAAAGAAGGAACTAGACCGAACCCTCAACCAAGAAATCCGTAAGTTGACAGATAAGATAAAGGGGCTTGCAGAACACAAAGGGTCTCGAAGAAGATCGGGATGCATAGAGAGGAGCTTATGAAAGCCTTGAAGCATGAAAGGTTAAAGAGCATGAAAGGTTAAAGAGGAAGGATGCAAAGAAGGAACTAGACCGAACCCTCAACCAAGAAATCCGTAAGTTGACGGACAAGATAAAGGGGCTCGAGGAACACATAAAGGGTCTCGAAGAAGATCGGGATGCATGGAGAGGACCTTATGAAAGCCTCGAAGCATGAAAGGTTAAAGAGGAAGGAGAGATTTCTCAGGTTGAAGAGCTCAAGGAGGAGATAAAAAAGGAAATCAAATCAAAGGTAGAGTCCACTCGTGAGACATGGGTGGAAGTAGTTCATAAGAGGATCAAGAAGGAAGTTAGCGAAGAGGTACAAAAGGAAGAGCTCTCTAGAGTTGAGGACATCCTCGAGGAAGAGAGGCTTCGACACACACATCAATTACATGTACAGATTATGGGGCTCTCAAAGGGCAGATCATTAAAAGAAGATGCCACTGACATATGCCGACATTTGGGATACGAGAGCATGCCTTTCACAGGGACATGGAGG
>CM035431.1:151205968-151240968 GCA_020310875.1 Ceratopteris richardii | reverse complement strand
AGAGTAATATATTTGTGAGTACTCTGTTGCACAGAGGATATGGGTCAGAGTCAAACTCGACATGGGCACAGATGACAAAGCAGCTTCAGGGGCTGTATTCCAGGATACATTAATCTTTCCTCCAGTGGTCTAAGTGCATTACTGGAAGGTACTCGCAGACTTTCTGTGAGCAACCCATTGCACATTCTTCATGCGCCTTACTACATCCTGCTGCAGGGTGAATTTCAGGTTAAATATTCATGCTCAAAGCTTATTTACAGCTTTCAAGCCTGGCACGTGCTGAATAGCAAAGGGAACATCAAGAAACAATACGCAGACACAGACACATAGGCATCGTAGACAAGAGCGGCTTGTCGTTGTCACTGCAAGATGATGTTGTATACACGTAATAGGTTCGTGCAATGTTTCAACATCGATCTTAACACACATCTGCTTCATTCATTGGATGCTGTACTTGATGTACGGTTCCCCCCTCAACGGAAGAAAGCAGCATTATAGTAGATGTGATACTGTATATATCGATGCCTAGAGCGAATGGTCGGTTGGATGATGAGGATCTACATGTATTCATGCCTGGATCGAATGGCCAATTGGATGAGCAGAATCTGGGAATCTCAGGCAAAATGATAGTGACGTGGGTTGAAACAGCACTGAGGTTGTACTGAAGCAAGAGGATGGGGTTAATATTGACTCCAAGCCAAAGGTTACTCTTCTTACGTTTGCGGGATGCACGTATCTGTCACCTATAATCAATCAAGCGATTTATGTGAATTGCAGTTCTTCGGTTTGGCGCTTCATGGTGGAATGTGCGCTGGACCACAGCTGAAGCAAGGGATCGCACGTGGTCATGAATCTGGAACAATTGCAAAGACTTGGTCTGCTTCATCTCCTTGTTTGGCAAACAAGAGGTCAATTGAGGCTGCGCTTTGTATCCTCAGAGGATCCTCTTTCGTACGAAGGAGGGCATCGTAACTTGTTTTTCTGTGCATTTGCAACAAATTGATTGCCGCGTTTTTAGCGTTGTCCATTTCCTTTGTGCTTGCGATGGAGTCTGCACATACTTCTGAAACCTGTGGGGTGCTTGATCTGCACTCAGAAGCAAAACTGCAAGTAGGTTTGACTTCTCCTTGGAGAAGGTGGCCATCCTGTGCTCTACAGTGAATTCAGAAATTGGAAGGGAGCATGAAATGCAGGCCCACAAAGGCACCAAGAACGCATGCCAGTTACCATGAAGTTGCAAAGAATCCATGTCATCATTATACTCATTTATTTAAGTGGCAAGGCATTACATATATATATGAGCATGAGTGTTACTTGGATGAAAGGTCCTTGAGAAGGAGAAAAGCCTTGAAAAGCTGAAATACCATCGTTTGTGGTAATTTTGGCGATAGATGTGGTGATGCACACATGGGGCAGCCATGGTGCACATATGGGCAGCTATGGAGCAGCTTTTGAAGCATATTAGGAGCAGCCATGAAGTTCTTCTTGGAGAAGACTGTGCTCACACTCTTGCTTATGAAGAAGACGTATTTATGAGCAGATTGGTGGTCTGGATCATCCATCTACATGATGTATTTGATGATTCTCTTCTACATGAAGATTATGGAGTACTTCGAAGACATTGGATGGAGCTTAACATAAGATTGCATCTTATGTTAACTATTCAGGTACATATTCTCTTTATCCACACAGGTACTACTTGGAGTTTATGGAAGCAGTGGCATCCATATCTAGAGGAATCCTATTCGGCATACATGGAGGAAGTGGCATCCATAAAGGAGAATCAGTACATGCATGCTACATGCATCAGATGAGGTGTTTTGAGAAGGTGTTTCCACATGAGTACAAGGATTTCTGTCAACATGTTAGCATTCTATGCTAATTCTGTAGGTATGTGATCTTTCACACACACATCTGATTTAGGGTCTTCCATAGCCTACATTCAAATTATTGTTTGCTAAATATCAAATTCAAACTGATCTTTCCTGTTTCAGTCACTCATATTCACTCTTCTATAACCTATCAGGTCCTACATCTCATACATATTCAGATTTCTGTCCCTACATCTGATTATTCTTGTAAATTTTGTACATACACTCTTCCATCTATTCCTGTTCACATAGAGTGGTTCAGGTTTTGACTCCCACATTGTAAATTGATATTTGTAAGTATCTAGAGGTTGTTCTTGACAATGTTGATAGAAGATCTCTTTCATGGCAAGAAAGCTCATCTAAGAAGACAAATTTGGAGGATCAGTTTTGTTTTCAGCCAACACAAGGTTGGAAGTTTTTTTATCAGATTTTGTACCTAGAGAGGTAATTCACCACTCAGCCAACTCAAGGAAAAGGTTGGTGAATTCAGTCATATCAGTCAATTTGAAGCAGAGTGTTGATTCAGCATATGAGGAGATGGTAGAAGCATGTTTTATCTGCTATGTTCACTTCCATTTATATACCATGTTTGTATTGTCTCTTACTCTTAGCACTAGAGGAAGAGAAAAATTCATTTGAAGAAGTTAAGATTGCTTGCTACTTCAAGATGAAAAGAACAAAAGGTATGGAAGAGAAGTTTTAAGATGTTGACATCATCAGGTGAAAAAAAAGAGATGCAGAAGAAGAAAGTCAAACAATTCCAAAGGGAAAGTAAGAATTCTTTTTCTCTTATATTTTTCATATACTTTTCCTACTTTTATCCTCTACATCCAAAGACAAGTCTACGAGAACATCTTGTGTGAAAAAAATAGTTTAAATAAGAAAAATTTCTTGTTCTGCATTATACTCGGTCATGTTTTAGAAGGTTTTGACAAAGAATTGCATTGAGAGAAAGAAAAAGCAGCAGATATCTTAGACAACTCATATGTTTTGACTCATATGTGTATGAGTTATGTTTTAGTTGAAGCTTTTGAGCAAGCATCTTATATGTTCCCTCAAAGAATTCTTGGAGTGTCAATTCAGAGATACTTAGTATATGACAAGTTGCAGAGAAGTATTTTTCTTCTTTACTTAACTCTTGAGGTAAAAGAGTATTTGTAGCAGATGTTGGAGACTTGGAGTGAGGTTTTATTTGTTTGGAAAAGTTACCTCATATTCAATATATTCACTATACTCAGAAAATTCAGAATTTTTAGGTGGAAAATTCAGAAAATTCGATCTTTTCAGAAAATTCAGAAAATTCAGTATTTTCAAAAGATTTAGAAAATTCAGTATTTTTAGAAAAATTCAGAAAAATTCAGATTTTATGATGTACCGGTCAGATGGAGAATCTACTTCTATGTTTGTCCTGACTTTTGGATACATGCTTGTATTCAAAAAGTTGTTCCATCAGATCCTATCACTTGATTGAGAAGTGGAGTTAGCCAAAAGAAAGTCAAGCAGATACTATCACATTTCACCCGGGAAGAATATGAAGATATGAAGTATCAAC
This sequence comes from Ceratopteris richardii, assembly GCA_020310875.1. Taxonomy (NCBI): domain Eukaryota; kingdom Viridiplantae; phylum Streptophyta; class Polypodiopsida; order Polypodiales; family Pteridaceae; genus Ceratopteris; species Ceratopteris richardii. The sequence goes on along the minus strand of CM035431.1, from coordinate 151,237,545 downwards.
TTGCAAATTTTGGAGTTCTCAAGGTGAGAGTTTGTCCACTTGTGTTCCAATAGAAGTTCCAGATTCTTGGGAAGGATTTAGTTGAAGAAAAGTTTTACAACTTTATGTAAGCTGCATGTCATGAAGGTTTGATGAGAGCAGATTCTACACAAGTATTTTGTTGGAGAGACCATAGAGTATTTTTTGAATCAGACATCTATCCTTTGTTTGTAAAGTTCTTAGCATTGGAAGAAGTAAGTCAAAGATTCATATCTATCACATTAGTGTTGCAGAGAAATAGAAGAAGATACTTGTTATGTTGCAGAAGGTTTTGAATCCTAAAGTGCTTTCATCAAAGTTTTTGTTATGATATGATAAGATTAGCTAACCTTATTCTAGATTATGGGAAGCTGAGGAGTGGCAGTGAAAGCTATTGGCATGTGCACTGCTAATAAAAAGGGTTCAGATTTTCTGTTTCAAACACAGGTATTAATGTTATAAAAGCAATACTAAATCATTGAAGATCAGATTTATTGAAAGAAGGAAGACGATCCAGATTTCATAAAGTCTGATATACTTTGAAGGAGTTTGGATATTAGTGTTAAATCATCCAGGGGGATGATGAAACATGAAGACTTATTTTCAGCCATATGTCAAAGAATGCAGAATCATACCTACAGATATTCCTATATTTCCTTTGTCAGCTTCTCCTTATGTTCCAGCTTTTACAGAAGAATGTTTGGAGAAAGTTCCTGGTGGGTGTTCCTATTCGGGAGAAAGTTCCAGAGTTCTATTGCAAAGAAGCTTGATATTTCAGAGAGGTCTATTACTTATGAGGTGCGCACATATATGATTATACCAGACTTTGAAGGAAAGAGGTATGAAGGACTTACAGATAGAACAAGGATGAAGACAAGATGACATCATAGACTTTGCTGAGACTCATGAGAGTTGAGTACAGTCAGAGATGAACCAGCTAGTGTTCATAATACACTAAGTTGTGAGTTGTCAGTCACAAGTCCCAGGATTCAGTTCTTGATTCTGTTTAGTGTATTTACATGACCCAGCAGCAGTACGTTGAGAAATCTTTCATAAGGTAAATGCAAATATGTGGATCTTAGTGTATGCTTACAGATTTGCGAAAACTTATTTCAGGAGATAGCAGACTCAGAGTCAATTCATACTACATATGTTGTCAAGCAGTGATTGCTTGTATGCTAACACTATTAGATATCTAGTTTTCATATTTTCTTAGGTATTATGGTTCATATTCAGCAAATTCAGATTTTTGAAGTTTTAAGAAGTTCAAATTCAGTTTTGAAGAAGACTTTTGAAGATAAAGTTTGAAGGTCAATTCTTGAGGGCAAGATTGAAGCTTATGTCAATTTGCAGAAGAATGAAATTGCATATCCAGTTCAGTTTGTACCAATATAACATTGCAGAGGGGATTGTTGGAAATCAATGTCACATCAGTCCAAAATCCTATTAGGGCAAAAACCCTAATTTTGGTACTTAATCATTTTTGGCACAAAATTTGGGTAAACTTTTTATGATCCTATCTTGAAGAGCTTGATGAGAGCTTTCTAATGGTATAGGAGATTCAGTCATCAGAGATCAGATTTGGGAGAAAACCCTGATCCTATTTTTTTTTTATTTAGGGATTTTACCTCATTTAAGAGCAATCAGCTTATAGGTCATAAAAATATAATCAAGTCATTCATCAGGTGGTCAAATGGTTGGAAAAGCTTGTTAAAAGCTATCTTCAGCTATTATTAAAAATAAAACAACGATTAATAAAAAATTAGGGATCAATATTTAAAAAACAACGATCAGATTTATTTTATAGCGATTAGCTTTTCAGGATGGATTTTTTCGCAAGAACTTCAAACTCTATATAAGAGACCTATGGTCACTTGTTGAGCCATCCAATACTATCGTTTGTGGTAATTTTGGCGATGGATGTGCTGATGCACACATGGGGTAGCCATGGTGCACATATGGGCAGCTATGGAGCAGCTTTTGAAGCATATTAGGAGCAGCCATGAAGTTCTTCTTCGAGAAGAGTGTGCTCACACTCTTGCTTATGGAGAAGACTTATTTATCAGCAGGTTGGTGGTGTGGATCATCCATCTACATGATGTATTTGAAGATTGTCTTCTACATGAAGATTATGGAGTACTTCAAAGACATTGGATGGAGCTTAACATAAGATTGCATCTTATGTTAACTATTCAGGCATACATGGAGGCAGTGGCATCCATAAAGGAGAAACAGTACATGCATGCTACATGCATCAGATGAGGTGTTTTGAGAAAGTGTTTCCACATGAGTATGAGGATTTCTGTCAGTAACATGTTAGCATTCTATGCTAATTCACACACACATCTGATTTAGGGTCTTCCATAGCCTAAATTCAAATTAGTGTTTGCTAAATATTAGTTTCAAACTGATCTTTCCTCTTTCAGTCACTCATATTCACTCTTCTACAACCTATCAGGTCCTACATCTCATACATATTCAGATTTTTGTCCCTACATCTGAATATTCTTGTAAATTTTGTACATATACTCTTCCATCTATTCCTCTTCACCTAGATTGGTTGAGGTTTTGACTCCGACATTGTAAATTGACATTTGTATATATGATAGTGTGAGTAATCAGTGGCTTACGTAACACTTTGAACATGTTGTATAATCTCTCTATCTTTGTCTCATCATTATATGATTAAGTTTTGTATGTTCATGTTTGTCAATTTTGGAAGATGCTAGAATGTGTGTTGTAGATCATGGAAACCTGTGGAATTTGTTATCGGCCTACCTAATTTCCAACAGAATAGCTCACTTACTTTCCTATTAGAAGCTATGCAGAATATTTTACTCAATTCATGCAGGTTAAGTACACATTGTTTTTAGTACCTTCTTCCATAAATAGAAGGTTTTCTTTTCATTATAATAATTTGCAAGTAGTCTATCTTGATATAAACTTTTGAGCGCATTTCTCCAAAGGACTATGGTCATTTATATACATTATTAGCAAGACGAGGAAGTGTATTCGTTCTCCCAAACAAGAAACAGACATATTGAGATTGGTTTTTGCAAAGATAAACTCATCTCTACGCTATTCCATCACCTCATAAGATAAATATCCTTGGGTTAGAGCCTTAACGTGTATAAATACCTGTGGGTTAAACCCTTGGATATATGCATTGATCCTTCCTTTAAACGCTAGTGAAAACTCTTGGGTTATTTTATTCGATTGATCTCCCATTTGAATAGTTTTTAACTTTAGGATTAACTATCCTAAAGCTTGAGAGCCTTAGCTTTAGGAGAGGCTTTCCCAAGTGCCACATTGAGGAATATGTGAGAGAAGAAGCTTTCAATGGAAATAAAAGTCATGTAATAGCCTTTGACAAGTGTCAACACGAGGGACACTCGGAGGAACCCTTGGAGGTGTCACACCCCTTGGCCTAAAGGTATATATTGGGATGGAGTTAGATGGGTGGATACATACACTTTCTCTTGGTGGAAGGTATCAGCTTGAAGGATACTCAACAAGTTGTGTTAGAATAGTGGTGTCCCTTCTTTTTGTGAGTACCATTGATGATCGCAATGATTTTTGTTGTGTCTACTCTCTGAATGGAACCTCACTGTGTTTGAGGTGTACCCACCATAGACAACACGAATATTTAATGGGGTATAGATTGTGGCCACCACTCTCTCATGATTGATCCATCAGTAATGACTCTTTAACGTAAAGGGCCCATGCAATGTTCTTTTCTTTTGGTTAATGTAGACAATTGTATTCTACAGGGATTAGCGTACTATATCCTTTATAGTAAGTGATTGCATGAGAGTCCTTTGTGATTGGATTGTTTGAGAGTAAGACCTCCATAGAGTCTCTTATGGAGTTTTTTTTCTCCAAGGAGAACCCCCTTCCCCATTCGTAGCTTCTCATGGTCTTCCACTACAACTTGTAATTAGAGAGTGTCACAGCCTATTCATCACATCTTAAGTATGCTAGTCAACATATTCAAGCAGTTCTCCAATTTGACAAGCAGTTTCAAATGAGTGCATTTTCACAAGCAGACTTTTCTCATCTTTTGGACATGCCCATAGTTCAGTAGCATGAACAAAAATCTTTTTCTTAAAACAGAAGAATATAATTTTGTTATCTATTTCTAACCGATAGACAAATCTTTTCCTTAAAGCAGAAGAATATATTATTGTTATCTATTTGTAAGATTGACAAAAGTGGGGCTCTTCAAAACAGAATGATGTAGATATATATTCACTGAAAAAATTGGATCACTCAATCCACAACACTATCCCAACTTACAAATGACGCTAGCACGAATTGCAGAGCATAGACCATGCCAGACTCTGGCAGATCTTTGAGTAAGGCTCCTGTATTTCTCCAATTGGATTTATCTAAATGCATCCATCGTCTGATGATCTCCAATGAATATATAGACAAATGTCTCAATTGTCTCTAGACACCCAAAATTTATAAATAATAAATTATATATAAAAAAAAAAAGCATGTTCCTTTCTAGAATCTGGGTAAGAGAAAATGCTCTTTTTCCCCTTGATATGAGAAACAAGCTCTTTATTGAGAATTGGTGTGAATATTACGCATGAGCAGTAATGACTGTTTGTATAGGTTATTCCACTCCCCTCAGCTTCAAACAGTAAGAGGATCGTTAATCTTTGTTTAATCTATATCTTGTATGAGGATGACATACCCCCTTTTCTCACCTCTATGTCTGGACCCTTCAGAGGTGTTTTTTAGCTCCTACATTCTTATTCAAAACTTATGGCGAGACGTTTGTAACAAACTTTCTCACTCTTGTACATATGTTGAAGGCCTTGTGAACATCTTGAGCGAGTGCAATGTGTGACGTACATGGATTGCCTAGACTTTGCATTTTAGAATTCACAGGTATTCCTAAGTGAAAATAGATATCCAGACCCTTGTGTCCAATGGAAAATTATTAGCTAGAAATCAAAGTCATATCATAGATTAAAGGTTAAGTCGTGAAAATTATTCAATATATATTTACCTCATTCAGAAATTCATTCTCTCCTTGCCTTGAATCCCTGGATAGAACTTTGACAGCAACATCCTTTCCATTTTTCAGTGATCCAAGATAAACAGGACCGAAGCCGCCTTTTCCGATTTCCTTTTTGAAGTCGTTGGTCATTGATTTGATATCATGATAAGAGAATTCCTGAGCTCGATTTGCCTTACTCACAAGGTTTTTTTTACGAAAATCTGCAATAATTTACAAGCATAGATGTAAATGGAAGTGTGTGAAGACAAAACAATTTTGTTTTACATCAATCTTAAGTCTAATTGTTCCTTGCATATGTTAGTAAATCATGGATAGAAGCATGGATTTTATAGTTAAACCATACTATATGAAGCAGAGAAAATACCAGTCTCACTTTTGGCTGTGTTTTGCTGAGGTGCTGGATTATCCCTGGGAGGCCTTCGGCTGACCTTTTTCCAATAGAATGCAACACATAAAGCAATTAGAAGAGCCAGAATTACACACCCAACTGCAATGCCTATTATCATTCCAAGATTGCTTTTCTTGTTGGAGCCAGAGTTTATTTTGCAGGATTCCATGTTGCTGCCATCATTGCATAAAAAAGCATTCCCTGCAAAACTGCAAGCACACTGCATGATTTCAAAGAAAAGCCGATTTTGCCTATCCTATTAAATTTTTTTATAAGCAAATTCCAAGTTTTAGCATGGATAACAATCAAAACAAGACTTTCACTTCTCGGTCATTGAGTCAGCCAGGAGACAGAAGTTAAACATCTGAAAATGGCGTAAATGAAAATCGCATCATGAAAACTGTGTCATGAAGAGAATCTCACTGAGGTAGACGTAAACAGTATCATAATCATCAGGCTTTTGAATGATCTCACTCATGTCATGTTTTGCAAAAGGTAAGACCATCACTATCCTGATGGATCAATCAAGCCATCAAAACATTCTAGTACCAAGAATAGAGCAAATCCCATTAGCCTAGCCTCAAAGAGGCTAGCACACCTTCCCACTACTTATAACTGAATTTCGAATGAGTCGTTTCACTCAGCGCATCAGTGCTGTTGATATATTTCGGTAGTGATGTGTGTGAACACACTTAGGACCGCCGGGCACTTTTTTCCCTCTTTAGGAGATTTTTTTCCCGGCTTAGATATACGCCTATAACCCTAACGGGTCACTTATCTTTGTACATTTACTTGGTAATACATTCAGTATTGTGTGTTGTGCTTCAAGCTTCGTCTTCTTCCTTGTACTGTTTGTGTGCTTCCATGGACTCAAACTCCAACATATGGTATTAGAGCATGCCTACACGTCATCTAAGGCATCGTCAACACCCCTCCAATCAAAGTCTCGACATCACACGAAAATTGGTGAGCATACTCAAGGCAATTATGAGTTCAAAACATCTTCGCTTTGTGGTGTTGAAATTTTGATCCGAGATCGTTTGGGCTTCCGAACGCACTATCATAGGGCCTATGTAGGCAGTTTCGTCCTTTTGTATCAAACATATATACAAGTTTCGGTTCGCGAGTACAAGCGCCTGGAAGTCTGCTACAGGTTTAACAAAGCTCCAAAGGGTGGTCCTGTTCAACTTTTCGATATACAATCATTTTTCTACATGAGGATATTTTAGTCAGGGCCAAGCAATGATGAATTCCGTATGTTGGTTGTTGAGGATAGATTGGATGGCACGTATTATATACATCACAATTACTCCGGACAAACCCCAAATTCACTCTCAAATGAAAGTGAAACTATAAGCTCATGGTAGTCAACCACAAGACTATATAGCATATCACCTCCATTATGCATAGTATTGGCTCAATACTATGATAACCCACTAACGTCATTCAAGGTGGTTAGATGCATTCGGTTTGATGTGTATAAGGTGCGACAATCGAACCTTAGGTCTCGGGTAAGGTGTGTAAGGTTTGTTTGGGGTTTGGAAGATGCATTTAAAGTAGGACCTTACCTTTCCTTTGGGGAAAGGTGTGTAAGATGCATTGCGTTACAAAATCATAATGTATACTATTATTAGTATATGCAAGTTCACACCTCCGGTAAAAAAATTCAAATCATGCTGCTATGGTACTTGCTATGTGTGATCAACGATTGTTGATATCATTTGTACTATGTGTGTGTAACATGTATCTCTGTGTGCATCTCACATGTCTGCCAAATATGTGTGATGTATGATGCATGTGTATGTGTGTCTGAGTGGAAGTTGTTGACATCATTTGTTACTCTATATGTGTGTGTGACCAGTGGCATGGGTGTGTGGCATGTATCATGTATGTGATATGTGTGACCATTGACTATGTGTCTGTGTGACATCAATCATGCATGATGTGTGTGTGACATCTGAGTGTGTGTGACATGTCAAATGTGTCTATGACATGTGTGTTTGTTTGTATGTGTGACATGTCACATGTGTGTGTGCACTGTAGGCAATGAGTGACACGTGTGTATGCACTGTAGTCAATGACACATGTGTGTGACTCTTGAGATGTGTGTGGCAAAACATGCTCATGAAGTGCTTTGCTCTCCAGAAAGAGCTTTCAAATGACGACAATACATGATGGCATATGAAGGTGAACCAAAGTACCCTAAAGGTCAAGTGTGCAATCTTTCAACTAACCAAGAAGCCTAAATGCACCAAATTGAACTTTATAGACGAACAAAACCGAACTAATTCGGTTCCATTGTAGATGCAATTCGGTTCGAACCGAATCGAATGGAACCTTTCAAGGGTAAGGTTCGAGAATTGCATCACAAGAAACTTTGCGAACTGATTATCCATTATAGTCATATATGATGCATTATGTATTGGTAGCAAAAGGACTCTGGAATATTGTTCAGATGTTGAAAAAGGACCTAGTATACCCGCAAATAAAAATATTGAAGGAGATGCAGATGGTGTTGAGAATGATGACCTTCAAATTCTTATTCATGCTTTGGTTCGTGCTTCACCTTTTGCAGAGCAACTTCGTGGGCATGGCAGAGATGCTCAGGCACGTGCATTGCTAGCTTTGTATGTCAAACATGCCATTATCCCTCACATTCGCTCTTGCAAAACAACAAAGGATACTCGAGTTACACTTATCATTTTATACGAGGTAAGAAATGAGGCTCGTTTGTTGCTTACCTCCGAAAACAGTTGGAGAGTGAACATATGAATGAAGGAGATTCTATGGAAACTTTTTTGACAAAGATCAAAGATTTGAAGGGGGGGAGTATTTTTGCTGATTAAGTCTTCTTAGATAGTTCACTTGTGCATACAATCCTTCACAGTCTTCTAGATTCATATCAAAGTTTTGCTTCTACCCTCAGTTCAAAAAAGATGAAAGGCAATCCAAATGCCTTAATATTTGAAGAGTTAGTCTCTCTTTTGATGTAGGAAGATTAGTCTAGGTAGAACATGTCCATTTGTAGGTAGTGAAGTGAAGGGTTTGAAGAAGTTTGGTTCAGCTATTTTCAAGAAATCGTCTTCGAAGCAGTCTCTGGTATTTGTCTGCACATCTCCTAAAAAGTCGGGAGTGACCATAAACTTGCTAAAGTTATTTCTCTATGCATAGTTTATCAATTTGAATGATTCCACTTGCAAATGGTAGATTGTTAAGCCAATTTAATATGTCCAGAAGGAATTTGATCAATTGTAAGTGTGCTGGTCATACTGAGTGAAAGACTGAGCAGGTGTCATTACAAAAATAGCAAGTTTTCTTGGATTTTTGAAGTCTCAAGTAGTTTGTTTTGATTTGATCATTACACATATCATTTGCAAAGTACATATATGCTTTCTTGGTATCATTTGGAAGCTAATCAAGTGTACTAAGCATTCCTGGAGTTAAAGAGGGCTGGTGTGAAGCTGGTTTAGCAGCACCTACTCAATCTCTGAGTGCATCCAATCATCCTCTCCCAACAGTGGTATCAGAGCAAATAAGGTAACATGGGAGATGGTTTTCCTTCATTCATTGACAAATTAAACAGGAACAACTACCAAGCTTGGTCTCTGAGGATGAAGACATATCTACAAGGAAGAAGCCTATTTGGATTCATCTCAGGAGATGAGGAATTGCCCTCATTCAAAGCAAGAGGACTACCCACCAAGGATGAACAAGAAAGGCTCAACACATGGTGTGCAAAAGATGCATTGGCAAGGTCTTATCTTCTTAACTCTATATCTGATTTCCTTTTACCTCACATAAGGAATTGCAAGACTTCCCAAGAAACTTGGGAAACCTTGTCAACATATTTTTCATCAAGTACAAGGGCCAGAAAGAATCAACTATGGATTGAATTTACTACTCTTAGGAAGCAATCAAAGCAATCAGTTTCAGACTTTGTCACTAGGGTCAAAGACATTGCAGACCAGCTTGCAAGTATTGGAGAGGAGATTGAAGAGGAACAAATAGTAAGGCAGGTAATCAATGGACTAAAAGCTGATGACAAATGGGAGAGCTTTACCACAGCAATTGACCTATACATGGACATACATGCTCCTCATCTAACAACTCTGATTGGTCAACTCTTCACACATGAAGCAAAGCTTACAAGAAATGGAGAGCAATCAAAAGGTAACAACCCCTCTGCTTTATACACTGATAAGAAGGTTAAAGACAAAGGTAAAAGTAAGAAGGTTGATGAAGAAGGCTCTACCTCCCAAGCAAACTATGCAGGGAGAGGTAGATCTTCAAGAGGAAGAGGCAGAGGAGGTAAGCCAGGTAGGGGGAGATCCTACAATTCATCACCATGCAATATATGTGGTCTGTCTAATCATACTACAGATGAGTGCTACAGAAACTATAAAAATCAGAGAGGAAGAGGCCATCAAAGAGGTGGATACTCTCAAGGTAGAGGCAGATTCAACCAACACCAAGGCTACAATGGATACAACAATCAGTACAACAACAATTACAACCACAACCACAATAGTAACTACCAAGGTGGATTCAGAAATAGAAGGGATTACAACTACACAGAGGAGCAAGATGACTCCCTATTGATCATGAATATGACTTCAAAATCAGGTATCAATGATGATCACTTATTCTATATTGATTGAGGGTGTTCTAACCATGTAGCTGGCAATGTGGCACTACTCTCTGATCTTGAGGAACCCAAGGGCAAACATCAGGTACAAACAGGTGATGATACTAAGCATTCTGTTGTAAAGATTGGAAATGTGAAAACTTGTGATGGTAACCAAAACCTATTGAGCAGGGTACTTTATGTACCAACCATTACCAAGAACCTAATGAGTGTTGGTCAGATTGTGGAGAAAGGTTTATAGGTCAGGTTCACTCAACATGGAGCATATGTAGAGGACCCAAGTCATGGATTCAGAAGGATAGCCAAGGGAGAAAAATCAGGTAGATTGCTTATTTTTGAGCTAGAGGACACAAAGAACATTGCTTTATACAATTACAATGATCAAACACTTTCAGAATTAGAAATATGGCACAAGAGGTTAGGTCATATAGATGAAAGGACCTTAAAACAAATGTGCAGGGATCAATGTGTGCTTGGGATACCTAATGTATCCAAGCAACACATGATATACAAGTGTGGAGCTTGTCAATTTGGTAAGTCACACAGATTACCCTATTCAAAGAAAGGTTTTATGCATGAAGACTATCTGGAATTGGTGCATACAGATGTTTGGGGACCTAGCAAGGAACCATCCATTTCAGGATCAAGGTACTATGTGTCCTTCATTGATGATTATAGCAGATGGACTGTGTTATACTTTATGAAGCATAAAGATGAAGTGTTTAATTGTTTCAAAAGATATCTTGCACTAGTTGAAAATCAAACAGGTAGAAACCTGAAAAGACTAAGGTCAGATGGGAGAGGTGAATACTTCTCCAATGAATTTGAAGACTTCTTGCAGGAAAGAGGCATCAAGAGGGAGATAACTACAAGGTACTCACTTGAACAAAATGGGGTAGCTGAAAGAAGGAATAGACTCATTGTAGAAACAGCTAGGTCTATGCTTAATGAAAAGAAGTTGCCAAATTATCTTTGGGCAGAGAGTGTATATACTGCCACCTATCTCATTAACAGGTTGCCATCAAAGACACTTGATGGAATGACACCATATGAAGCTTGGCATGGTAAGAGACCATCATTGGATCAGTGCAAAATCTTTGGCTGTATTGCATATGTGCATATTCCCTCACAGGTAAGGGGAAAGCTAGACCCTAAAGCTGAAAAATGTATCTTCATTGGTTATGACTTGAACCAGAAAGGGTACAGATTCTACAACCCCTCAAACAAAGGTTTCAAGGTAAGCAGAGATGTCATCTTTGATGAGAATGACTCAATGGTATGAAAATGAATGCAGGAAGGTTAGTCTACCTTATGACATGGAAGAAGACTTCCCAAAGCTCACCAAGGAGGAACCAATCCAGAAAGAAGAATCAAGTTCAGATGATGATGATACAATTAACCTTGAGGAATTCAAGGCATGGAAGTCCAAAGGAAAGATGAAAATAAAGAAGCTAGAGGATATACCAGAATCCTCAACTCAAGCAATGAGGAGATCTCAGAGAGAAAGTAAGAAGCCTATCAGATATGGGTATGACACTTCTCTTGTAACTAAGCATTCTGTATATCTTGCAAAGGATTTGTTGAATGAAGAACCAGGTTCATATGAGGAGGCAATCACAAAAACAGAATGGAAAGAAGCTATGGATGAAGAAATAGAGGCACTCAAGGAGAGTGACACATGGGACTTAGTACCCAAGAAGGATTCTATGAAGGTGATAGGATCCAAATGGATCTACAAACTAAAGAGGAACTCTGATGGTACAATCAACAGGTACAAAGCTAGGTTGGTAGCCAAGGGTTTTGCACAAACCCAAGGCATTGATTATGAGGAGACATTCTCTCCTCTGGCTAAGATGCCAACAATCAGAATTTTGGTGAGTGTAGCTGCATCCAAGAATTGGAACATGTACCAATTAGATGTCAAGAATGCTTTCTTGAATGGATGGATATCTGAAGAAGTCTACATGTCACAACCACCTGGCTATGAAGATCCCAAGAAGGTAAATTATGTTTGTAAATTGAAGAAGGCTCTGTATGCTTTCAAGCAGGCACCTAGAGCATGGAATTACAGGTTGACAACCTATCTCCAAGACAAAGGATTTATAATGAGCAAGGCAGATACATCATTGTTTATCAAAAGGAACAATTCAGAGGTAATCTATCTCTGTGTTTATGTTGATGATATCATCATTACAGGTAATGATGTCAGTGGGATTAGACACATCAAAGGATAGATGATGAAGGAATTCAAGATCAATGATCTTGGATTATTAAAATACTTCTTAGGTCTTGAATTGATTTATACAAATTCAGGTATCTTCATCACTCAGAAGAAGTATATTCAAGACATGTTGAAGAAGTTTAATTTGCAGGAAGCTAAAGTCTCAAGTACTCCTATGGAAGTCAACCTAAAGCTTAGTACTCATGAAGGTGATGAAATCCAAGACATTACAGGATACCAAAGTATGGTTGGTAGTTTGAATTATGCTACCTTAACCAGAATTGACATAGCATATGGAGTTAGTGTGCTAAGCCAATTCATGCACAAACCAAGGGTACCTCACCTAGAGGCAGCAAAGAAGATCTTGAAGTATCTCAAAGGAACTCAGAACCATGGTTTGTTCTTTCCTTATACATCAGATATTGACATTAAAATATATTCAGATGCAGATTGGGCAGGATGCAAGGATGATAGGAGGAGCACATCAGAATACATATGTTTTGCAGGTGATAAACCTATTTCTTGGTCAGCCAAGAAACAACCAACAGTGGCATTGTCATCCACTGAAGCAGAGTATAGAGGGCTAGCCAATGCCACTCAAGAAGCTATCTGGTTGAAGCTTTTGTATACAGAGTTAGGCCTATATACAAGGCCACCAATTATCTTTGGAGATAACACGAGTTCACTTCACCTTGCAGCTAATCCAATATATCATGCTAGGACAAAACACATAGAGGTTCATTACCACTATGTGAGAGAAAAGTTGCTTAGCAAAGACATTCAATTGACTTATGTGTCTACTAACATGCAATGTGCAGATTTACTCACTAAAGCTTTGGATGGAAACAAATTATGCAGATTCAAATCCATGATTGGATTGCAGGATGTGATTGAAGATTGAAGATAAAGACTTAAGCCAAAGTGTCTGGCTTGAGGGGGAGCTGTTGGTGTAATTTGCAAGCACACACACTTGGCTTGGAACCTTGGAAACTTGGTTTTGAAACCTTGGAAGCCTAATTCACTTGAAGAAAGGACCATGTGAACTTATGCTTATAAGTTCCTACTTCTTTACCCCTTGTAAAGTCTAAATGACTTGGCATGTAAATGATCACACCTACTTGATTGGATTCGTGGAAATTAGAATGTATAATGGAGAGAATATCTCCCCACTTTTAGATGAGTGATTATAGGGAGTCTTAGATTTGAATTTGAAATTCAAACTTACTTCCTACACATATAAAACTCAAGACAAAACTCGCGGGTTCAGAGTCATCTCCCGAGTTCATTTCTTCTGTATCTGAGTGTGTGAGTGTACTACACCTTAGACCTCACCTCTCCAACTCATTAGGCTATGCTTATAATGCCAATGAGATTGTACATTCATGTGAATTAATAGAAAGAGTTACATTCATTATCTCTGTGATTCTCTGAGTATACACTCCAAGTCTGTCAACTTTTACAAGCCATATCTTGGTGATTTCTCAACCAAATCAAGTGATTCAAAGCTTGTTGGAACCAGCTCAAAGCATTCTACAAGACTACAAAGTTCGAAGAAGTTTGGTTCAGCTATTTTCAAGAAATCGTCTTCGAAGCAGTCTCTGGTATTTGTCTGCACATCTCCTAAAAAGTCGGGAGTGACCATAAACTTGCTAAAGTTATTTCTTTGTGCATAGTTTATCAATTTGAATGATTCCACTTGCAAATGGTAGATTGTTAAGCCAATATGTCCAGAAGGAATTTGATCAATTGTAAGTGTGCTGGTCATACTGAGTGAAAGACTGAGCAGGTGTCATTACAAAAATAGCAAGTTTTCTTGGATTTTTGAAGTCTCAAGTAGTCTGTTTTGATTTGATCATTACACATATCATTTGCAAAGTACATATATGCTTTCTTGGTATCATTTGGAAGCTAATCAAGTGTACTAAGCATTCCTGGAGTTAAAGAGGGCTGGTGTGAAGCTGGTTTAGCAGCACCTACTCAATCTCTGAGTGCATCCAATCATCCTCTCCCAACACCTATCCTTCTACATAGGGTTTTAGCTTAGATTCATTGACTAGGGGCAGTATTGTTGCTCAAAGGGTTTCCAAGCTACAGAGATATTTAGTGGTTGGTTCCTTTGTCGTCTCGGTTTGAGCGCACATCGTTGACAAACATCACATGCCTTTGCAAATTTAGTGGCATCTCTGAAGAAAATATGGCCACCATAGGCCACTTTGGAGTATCCTTAATGCAGTCATATGTCCAGGAAAATGACCACTAGACTTATCCTCATGTGCCAATTGAAGAACAGTTTCAGTTTCATGTGGTTGAAGACACTTTCTGTACATTCCATCAAGGCCAACCTTATAGAGGGTGTCTTTCGCCATTATGAAATTCTTACTTTTCAAGAGGAGTCTACGCCTTTCTAATGGAGAAGACCCAGTATGAAATTGACCTTTTCCTAGGAGGAGAGTCAAATCATCATACCCTGTAGGTGCTATATTTACCGTGTATATTTGGCTGTCTCGGAAATCATCTTCTACTCCCTTTGTTGCTTGAGTTGGATGTCTGATGCGAGAGAGGTGGTCTGCAATGACATGTTGCCTACCGCTTCTCTGTACAATTTCAAAGTCGAATCTTTGGAAGAGAAGCAACCATCTCCATACTCTTCCTGCAACTTGTGGCTTATTCAACAAATATTTCAAAGCTTGATGATCCGTAATCACTGTGAAGGTAGTGCCTAATAAATATTGCCTGAATTTCTTGAGGGCAAATACAATAGCCAATCCTTCCCTTTCTGTAGTGCTATAATTCTTCTCGGCTTTTGAGAGAAGCCTACTCGCGTAATGAATGGGCTGGTCTAATTTGTGTAATTCGCTTGGTTGAGTCAGTATAGCTCCTACTGCATACAAGCTTGCGTCTACATGCACGTGAAATGTCTTAGACCAATCCCGTGAGATGAGTATAGATGCAGATGCCAACCTTTGTTTTAGATAAGTGAATGGAGATTCTTCTTCTTCAAACCATTGAAAGGGAAAACTTTTACTGGTAAGCTCTGAAAGTGGTCGAGCTTCCTCTGCATACATGCGTATGAACTTGCGGTGATATCCTATGTGCCCCAAGAAGCTCTGGACCTCTTTAGCATTTATAGGTCTTGGAAGCTTAAGAATTGACATTACCTTATCTGGATCTGGAGTCATCCATTTAGCAAAGACCACATGTCCTAACATTTATAGGTCTTGGAAGCTTAAGAATTGACATTACCTTATCTGGATCTGGAGTCATCCATTTAGCAGAGACCACATGTCCTAACAAGGTACCTTGGGTTACCAGAAAGTGACATTTGTTAAGGTTTAGTTTCAAACATGTCTCTCTGCAACGCTGGAATACTTGTTCTAATTGCTTCAAATGTTCTGGTACATTCTCTATTGCAGTGGTGCAAGCTCCTCCAGAGAAGGCTGAAAAGTCATCCATGAAAATTCTTAAGAATTTTAGGAGCAACTTGTTGAAGATCAAATATACTGTCCTATTAAAAGTGGCTGGTGCATTTCTAAGGCCGAAAGCCATTTTGGTGTAGATATAGGTTCCCCAAGGAGTTACAAAGGCTGTTTTTGGTTGATCTTCATGATGGATTTCCAGTTGATTGTACCCACTGAAACCATCCATGAAATTGTAGAGCACATGTCCTGCCACATCTTCAATCACTTGTTCAGAAAAGGGGGTGGGAAACCCATCAGGGATGGTTACCTTATTTAATGATCTGAAATCGACACAAACCGTGATTTTATTAGGTTGCTTCTTAGGTGCGATGACCATAGAGGACAACCATTCTCAATGTTCTACAGGAATTATGATACCTTCTTTCTCCATTTTTTGGATTTCCTTCTTGACTTCTTCTGCATATTTGGGATTTGGCCTATACATTTTCCCTCTAATTGGCCGAGCTTCTTCCACTAGAGGAATAGTGTGCATTCCCAGCTCTTTTGGTATTCCTGTCAAATCCTTGTAACTCCATGCAAATACGTCCTTAAAATTATGCATGAATGTTATTACCTTTGTAAGGAGAAGAGGGTGGTCCCACAACCAACTTGCCAGTAGAAGATTTTGTGGATTTTCTTCTCCTTCTAAGTTGACTTCTTTAACTGGTAAAGTGCCTCTTCCTCGTCCTTAAACAACATTTCCTTGGTGAATGCTGGATTATCATTGATGGTGATTTTCTGGGTCTTTTCCTGTGTCCATCCTATTGGGACTTCCACCAATGGGAAAATGCTTTCTACTAGTTCTTCTTCTGTTTGGCTTGCTTCAATTCCTTTTCTTCCTTCAACTCCTTCCAAAACTTTACCTCTTCGGAAATCTTTAGCTGGTTCTCCTAATATCATAGACTCCACAGTAGGTTCTTCTTCGTCTTTTTCCTTGATTGCTATTGTAAAGCATGAAACATTATTGATCTCCTCAATCCAATCCATGATGTCGCCTAGATCTTCATTGGATATTTCTTCTCCTATATCAACTTCTTCCCTGATGTCAAGTGATTTTGTTTTATATGGCTCTGTGTGAGGCTTCCCGGATGCCCATTGGGCCGCCCAATTAGTTGTAGGGGTAGCCCAAGATGGAGGATAAGCTGTCCATTCAGGTGCCCAGTGTGGAGGCCCTTGAGGAGAGTATGGAGCCCAAGCCTCTGGAGTGGCCCAGCTACTTGGAGGCGGAGGCGCCTAGCTGGGACTAGGAGGTGGAGTCGCACAGGTCCTTGTAGGTGGAGGAAGCGCCCAATTTGGATTAGCAGGTCTAGACTCCCAACTTGAATTAGGAGTGGAGACGCCCAGGGAGGTGAAGGCGCACTTTCTTGTCCTGATATTTCTTGATTTTCCAGAACCCATGGTGGAGGAGGTGTGGCCCAAATGTTTGCTCCTTCTTGTCTAGTCTATTGTTCGTCTTCTTCATTGTTATCTTCTTTGCCTTCCTCTGTAGTTTGCTCTTGATGGAGAACAGAAGTACCTAGGGCTTCATCTGTTCCTCCTTCCATCTGAAGCTGTCTCATCACCTTGTCTGGTCCGGCCACCCATAAGGTGTCACTACCCCAGTCATGTCCGCTTTACTGTGGTGTAGCCATGGCCTTCCTATCAAAAGAGGGAATCCTCCCTTCACCTTTGGGAGTGTTATTACCACAAAATCCAACACAAATTTTAGCTTATGGATGACGACTTCAACCTTTTCCACTATGCCTAATAGGGTTACCTTGCTTTGGTCTGCCAATGATACTCTAAAGTGAGCATCCTTAGTTGGTTTCAGATTTAGCAATGTCATTGTGTACTCAGGCATCAGATTAATACCAGATCCCCCGTCAACTATCACTCCTACCAAAGGAGTTCCCTTGATACTTACAATTATCTAGGGCCCTTGTAATCAGTAAGAGGTGCCATCCTAGATGGTTCTGAGCTATAAGTTGAGGGTATAGGTATTTGTTGAGAAATTAGAGAAGTGAAGCCTTGCCCGCCACTTAATATGGTGCCAGGGTCTAACCATTTTATGGCAGCCATTACTTCTCCTCTAAATCCAGGACTCATAGCTAACAAGTTATATAAAGATACCTGTTGGTAGGTGCTCTACAAGACTTGAACTGTAGTGAGGAAGCCTTCTTGATTGTTCCTGGAAGTAGCTCCATTCTGAAAGTGCCTTAGGTCCTCCTTAGATACTCCATAAGCTTTGTCAACAACTTGCTCAAGAGTATCTTCATTTCTTCCTACTCTTCCCAGTGAGATTTTCTCCTTGTCTTGGTTGTGTTTGGCTTCCTCAGAAGGTTCATGCTCCATGGTCTTTTTTCCCTTGTCCTTTGTTGAATCTGTTGCTTCCTTGGCAGCATCTTTCAAAGCTTCCATCTGCTTATGTGCCCTTGTCAGTACTCCGAGAAGTTCCTCAAGCTGGACTACTCGGGCACTTGGAGATTCTACGTTGCCCTCATCATTAGTTACTGTGATCATATGTAGGGGGCAAGAATTACTTGGTGTGCTTGTGGATGGCATTGACTTTGGGCAGTCCATCGTGTAATGATCCCGTGTTTCAGGACAGTTTTTGAATGGTGGGGCATCCTCAGGAAGTGAACATTTACTTTGGAAGTGTCCATACTCCCCACATCTATAATACATTATAGGCCTAGGTGGTGGGTTCTGACGAGGCCTATCTTCTTGTCGTTGATGTCCTTGATTGGTGTAAAACGTTGTTACAAAAGGTGTTGGAGTGGATGGTAAGGGTGGTTGTCCTAACAAGGAGGACTAAGCCACCCCTACCCATTGAGTTGCTGGTGGTTATCCCGGCAACATAGCCTGATTCCCAAGACCCTTCAGAAAATAACAATCCTTGGCCTCATGGCCACCCTTTCCACAAAACTGGCATGTTAGCCCCCTAGGACATTCTTGTGATGTGTGTCCTTGAGTACTACAGAGAGAACACCATAGTCCAGTTCTTACCTCCCTTAATGTTTTGAGTTCTTCAAGCTCTTGTCGTATTTGAGAGAGACCTTCCGAAGTACCCTTTGTCCTCTTCTCGATTTCTTTGAAGCTTTAAGGTCTCTAGTTCCCTCCTCAAGGCTGTCACCATGTCTTCATCTTGGGGGAAAGTCTTTCCCGGATGTGTTCCAAAATGAACCCGTGCAGCCTCAATCCTTGTGGAAGCTGCTTCAAATTCTCTCAAAGTGGCATCTGGTCTCAAAACTCTCTCAGCTTCTACTGTGTGGATTTCGACAAGGCTTTCTCCACCCACTTCTTAACAAGGAAATCCCATGGTGGTTCCGGCAATCTTTCCACGAGTGACCTTGCCTACGTCATAAGTTCTGGAAAATGATTCTCCCATATGCAAGATTAGATTCTCAAGTTCATCTAACGTTCTTTCTGTAGAGTTACGTGGCTGAAATGCGTCTGTGAACTCGGTCCTCAATGCTTCCCATGTTTGGAAATGGTTTTCCGCGTGCTGGCGGAACCATTTGTCAGCCAATCCTTCGAGTGTTGACAAGAGAGCAAGGAAGGCGTCTTGTCGTTGCTGTAAGCCCCTGCCCTTACAAATTGAAAGAAATCTTCTTACATGGTCTTCAGGATCTTCATTAGCACCACCATGAAATGAAGAAAATCTGATATTTATCCTTGACAGTAGAGCGGAAAGTTCCTCTGCCATAGCCTTATTAAGAAGAGTGTCTTGAGGTAAAGTCTCATGGGTTTTAGTATTGTCGTCTAACCCTTCTATTCGAGAAGCTAGGCATGGGGCAAACAGACTTCTTATGGGTGTTAGGTAAGGATCTTGCCTTCTTCTGTGGCAAATTTTGATTGGTGTTTTCTTAGGGCTTAGCTGCTTCTCTTTGCTAGCTCTGGTGTGGGTCATGGACCATCTTGGGAACTATTTCCAAGAGAGAAAATAATGAGAGAGTGAATAGTTGGGAGGAAGTGGCTCACCCTGATGGAGGAAGTCGCCCCAATGAAGAGGTCGCCCAAGAAGAAGCTATAGTCTCCTGTAGTGTGCACTATATGCTCTATATCCCCCTCCTCTCTTGAGGTTCCCCCTTTTTATAGGAGAGAGGTGAGTAACCGGTACAATAGGGAAGTCTGTTACATGGGAGTAATGGGAAGTTAATGCACTAAGCGGTTTCATTTGTCAGCATGGCCGCCAGTACTAGACTTTGTCGTGTAATGATGAGTGGTTGGGCTCCACTTGGCCGCCATGCCAGGTCTTTTGTCTGGGCATGCAATTGCCCAACTCTACCATCTGGACGTCTTGGTGCCAAACTCCAGATTTTGGACGTCTTTGCGCCCAACTCCAGATTTTGGAAATTTTGGACGTCTTGGCGCCCAACTCCAGATTTTGGACGTCTTGGCGTCCAACTCCACATTTTGGACATCTTGGCGCCCAATTTGATATTTGGTTCCTTGGTGCCATCCTTTACTCTATCCTTCAAAAATTTGTTCTACACCATTATACGTGTTGAAGATCAAGCTTTCCTAGCTATTCAAAAGAGTAAAGGTAAATGGAGCTTGTCTAGACTCTACTAGTAGGCAGAAATCTGCTAATTCTACAGAGTTGAAAAAGAAAGTCAAAGATAGCAGAAAATAGAAAAGCAGAAATAGGTTTGCAAATACTATAAAGGAAATGATCATGTCATATGTCATAAAGAGTTGCCCAAAACTGGTTGCAAAAGAGGCAAAGAAGAAAGAGGCTAGAATGGTTGTTGGAGAGGCCTCTACACCTAAAACACATTCTGCTAATCTTATGCAGAATGAAGAATGGATGTTTACTATTGTTTGCAGAGGCCTCTACACCTAAAACACATTCTACTAATCTTATGCAGAATGAAGAATGGATGTTTACTATTGTTTGCAGCTATGACCCATCTTCTCATGAATAGTGTATGTTTGCAATAGACTCAGATGTTTGGTTTTGATAGTAGGGAAAACAAACATATTACCTCGAAGCGCAGTTTTTTTTGTTCACTTAAGCCTTCCCCTAAAGGGAATAGTGTCACATACACCAACAACTCCTCTTATCCTGTCATGGGAGTTTGTAAGATCATTCTCACTACTACTGGAGGTAGTTCTTTTACATTGACAAATGCTTTGTATGTACCAGGGATCAAGAAAAATATGTTGTCCGTTTCAACATTAGCCAAGATTGGTTTGGTTCTCAAATTTGTTAATGACAGATGTGCACTTCATGATCTCTCAAATGGCGATGTTATTATTTCTCTTCGCAATTTATGGCGTGGTCTATATAAGCTCATAAACTACGCAAGATCTGTGAATGATTCAGTATTTGTAGTTCAAGATCCTCAGGCTATCTCATATCCAAAGGTTTGGCATGCACTCTTTGGTCATTTGAATTTTGCCAATTTACTACGTCCACAGAAATCTGAAATGGTGTCCTCTCTTCTTAAAGTTGAGGCACCTTGTAAACATGTTTGTGAAAGCTTTATTTTGGGCAAAATGCAACGTTCCTTCTTCCCAAAAGATTATTCACTTTGATCTACCCAAAAATTGCAACTTGTTCATAGTGATGTTTTTGGTCTCTTGCAGAGACCTTTTGGGAACTACCAACTTTTATTGATGAGTTTTCAGGCATGCATGGGTGTATCCATTGAAAGCAAAGCCTGAGGTGTTTATGTGCTTCAAACAGGTTCTATTTTCGGTTGAAAATCTTTCAACATGTGAAATGGGCACCCTTTGTTCTAATCGAGAGGGAAATACATGTCTTCTAATTTTAATGCATTTCTGGATGAGCCTTCGATAAAACAAGAGTGTTCAGGTTCAGTGCCATATACATCTCAACAAAATGGAGTTGTTGAAAGAAAAAACATGCCTCTCACGGAGATGGCGAGGTGTATGGTCAAAAGTCAAGCTTTACTACATAGCTTCTTGCTCGAGGCTATTAAATGCGTAGCATATGTACTTAACAGGTGTCCTATCAAAGCATTATAGTCTATCACTCCATATAAGGCTTCCCATGGTCGCAAGCCTTCTGATTATTATCTACATGTCTTTTGTTATCTCGCATATGCATTAGTGCCTCAACAGCAATGCAAGAAATTGGATCATAAAGTAGTGAAATGTATTTTTGTTGGATATAGCTTTGAAAGCAAAGGCTATCATCTATATCATCCAGAGACTAAACACATTTTGGTTAACTTTGATGTTGTTTTTGTGGAAGATGCAATTCAACCATTACTTTCATGTACCAATGAGACTTCAGCTAGCTCTAGAGATGTGTATGAAACTTTGCTCCTCTTTTTAGAGGTGGACTGTCAAGTGTGGGTCCAAATGAGGTAATTTGTATTTGACTACTTGGATTTGTATCCGGCTACTTGGATTGTTTTATCCCAAAGGGGAGGGGGGATGAGGGGGTTTCACTGCTTCCAGATTTGCATGATTTTTCTGACTCTGATTAGGCTAGATGTTATGACACTCGTGTGTTCATTAGTGGTTTTTGTTTCATGCTTGGTAGCTCATGTATATCTTGGCTAAGCAAAAGAAGAAGCTATTGTGGCCACTTCTAGTAGGGAGGTTGAGTTTAGGGAACCTTTCACGACGACTATTGAGTGTGTGTGGCTCAAGAATCCTTTTGTTCGATTTGGATGATAGTCAATCTCTTTCCACCACCATCTTCACTAATGTAAGAGCGCATTGGTAGTTGCGAGGAACCCTCCATGCTTGCATAATTTAAGAGCGCATTGGAAGTTGCGAGGAACCCTCCATGCTTGCATAAAGCACACTGAGGTGCACTATCATTATGCCCTCCATTCGGTAATGATGTGATGCATGAGGACATTGAGTACACATGAAGTTTAGCTAGGTTATGTGGTCCAAACTAAGGTGACCACAATGACTGTGTCAAACAAAATGTGTGCTCAATGTTCTCGTGCATCTCTTCCACTCCCTTGCAGCTAGAGCTTCCATGAATGGGAAGTCTCTACAATAGGTGGACTACCGTTTTGTCCTTATCAGGGATCGTACTACTCTTTGGTCCTTTCTTCTTTTCTTCCCCCTTCCTGAGTGGATAGTTCCACTCAGCATGGTTAGGAGACAGACACCTAACACACAAGTTTTCCCTCTTGTCCCTCTCATACTGCTCAATAGGTAACCTAGGCCCTTGTGATCTTTGTTTCCTGATAAAAGAATTTTTTTCACCCCATTGTTAATTTCTTCTTGAACTTAGTCGTACTAAGAGGTTCGAGGGGCTGATCTGTCTCCATAGGAGTATACTGAGGACGATTATGATCCTCATAAATCTGAGCGTACTTGATCACCTCCCTAAAAGTCTTAGATGTATTCCTTTCTACCCCTCTGTTGATGGCATTGTCTAAGCCTCTAACAAAACCTCTGGTTTTCTGGAAATCATCTAACCCCTTAAGCTTTAGTATGACCTCCCTATAGTGGGATATGTAGACCGACAAAAGCCTACCTCTTTGTACGATCCTATCCCATTCATCCAGTCCCTCTCTTCCTCGTTCTTAAGAAGAAACTCTTTTAAGAAAAGCGTTTCAAACTGAGTTGAGTCCCAAGGGATAGAATTCGCCTCCGTGAGACTCATCCACCACTTATAAGCTCACGGGTCAAGCGAGAGACTCACCTCTAGCACACGGTACTGAGGTGGGGTGCCCTTTAGTTGATGTAGGTCATTTCACTTTTGCAAAAAAGTGTAGACGGCATCCTTATTTCTCTCACCGTCATCCCCCATAAAGGTAGGTGGCTTGAGGTCTTTTAAGAGTGGAGTTTCCCTAGACCTCTCTCCTTTATGCTTGCTAGGAAAAGGAACATCCTTTCTAGCCCTCTCAACTAAAGGAAGAGTAGGCATCTCTCTTTCCTTCCTAGTTAGGAAAGAGGTAACATGAGTCTCTAATGAGATCATATGAAACTTAAGTTCTTCAATGAGAGAAGTCATGCTATCAATGTCTCTCTAAAACCTAATAATTTGTTACTTGAGCTCAGTGAATTGTTTGTGTGACAAACTCATCACAGAGATCCACATAAGAGTGTTCCTCTTCTTGTTGTTCTTTTTGCTCTACTTTTTGCTCTACTTCTTGCTCTTGTTCTCCTTCCTCCATCTCATGGTCTAGGTCCTCTCGTTGTTTCTCTATAGATGGAGAAGTATGCTCTAAAGTACCCTTAGGATCCATGTTTTACTCCTCTTATTTACTAACTAGAGTGTTTATAAGCAATGGAAGTAAACTTTATAAGCAAGAAAGAGAGAAAAATATCATTGGAGCAGTTCCTTGATACAATTGAAGCCTTCCAAAGTGAATTTGAAGCGATCTTGGAAGCATCAAGGCTCTGATTTGCAATCCTCGCCAGGTCCAAACGAAGATTTGAAATGTCCAGTTGGCCCGAGAGGGGTCCTAGCACCAAAAACCAACAAAAACAATGCAAAAAGTATGTGCCAGTAGCCCAAAAAATATAAATTGAGCAAAACTGAAGCACTTTTGATCCTCACCAATCTTTGCCAGTCAAAAATGAGTGGTTAAGCACCTGCAAATGAAAGCCACGATGTATACATGTATATGCCTTTATTTCCCTCTATGCTTGCTCAAAACTCAAACATTTGTTCTCCTAAAATCAAAGGTAAAACTCGAAATTCGCATGAAAGTTTATCTCCTCCCCAAAATGGAGATCATGGAATGAGCTCATGATAGCTACTGAGAGCACCTTTTATCCCACATGCACAGAAAATCCCGAATCGGGTGGCTATAGAGTCCCTTCCTTGTTCTCCCATCCAAGAGGGAGGGTAGAAAGGGCTCTTCTCTATGCTCTCGTGTTGCGCCAATCAGGTCTGAAGATGCCCTTCACAATGGTTTGTCCTTCATCGCTACTCCGGTGTCAATTCGTCGAGAGAAGCATAGCACTAAACTTGGCTCTAAAACCAGTGTTGTTGCCCTCAGTGAAATCCTCCATTTTTCGAGCTCGAACCGCACAGAACACAAGGTTGGAGATGATGAGTCTCGGGCTAAACTCATAGAATAAGCGCACGAAGAGTATCACATATCTCTCGCTGCCCAACAACGAAAATGGAGTACGTCATTAGATTTCTAACAAGTGCCCAAATGGCTTGGCACTCATGTGAGAGCCCATGTAATCTAAGATCTAAGAGGGTGATCACACCTCCTTTTCTAAAGGCACTAACATAACATGATGTGTGTGAACACATTTAGGACCGCCGGTGCACTTTTTCCTCTCTTTAGGAGGTTTTTTCCCCCCGGCTTGTATATATGCCTACAACCCTCATGGGTCACTTATCTTTGTACATTCACTTGGTAATACAATCAGTATTGTGTGTTGTGCGCCAAGCTTCTTCTTCTTCCTTGTGTTGTTCATGTGCTTCCGCAGACCTCAAACTCCAACAAGTGCAATAAGGAAAACTGAAATCTCCTGTGTTCATGATGTTTTTGTTGCTTAAAGCATTTCTAGTATACCTTGAACCATGAAGGAGCTAATGTTTCTTCTCTTTCATATTTTGTTATTTTGTCCAAGCCCGCGTAGCCTATTGGCTGATGCCTTGAAGCTCTGAGAGGAAGTCTTGAGTTTAAGTCTTGGCTGGACATGTCCATGAGATTCTCATGATGGGTGCCTCTACCTTACGAGGTTGGGTGTGTGATAGTGTATTTCCAATTCATTGTGCTCTCACCAAAAAAAAAAAAGGTTGACATAGGGGCACCTCTAATGATAGGATGGGGGGAATCCATCGACTAGGATAGTAAAAGTTGCTGATCATGTGCCATGCAGGATCATCTTTATTGATGTATCAAGCATATGAAATTAAAGACCACATAATGACATGGTCTTGTAACATAAAACCAGAAATACCTTAGCTTAAGCTCGGATCTTGCCACCTTGTCCAGCAGATTTTTTGGGACTTGTCCACTGAAATTGTTGTTGTCCAAATTTCTGCATTCAGGTGAACATCAACAATGCAAATTAATCACATAAGTGACCAAAAATGAAGTATGGAAAGAATACCCACAAAATGATACAAAACACACAATGTAGTGAGGGCAGGTAAGCCACCAAGAAAATCAGGAATCGGGCCAGTCAAACTATTGTTGTGTAAATCTCTGCAAGATACAAAAAAAAAAAAGCAGTATGTAATGAAAAGATTCCTTTTGCAGTTTGCCAGAGGAAAGTTCTTCCAAGCAGTAAGCATGGCTTTTCTTACAAAATTTCTAGGGACAAAAGAGAAGATAAATCTGGAATGTATCCATTGAACTTGTTGTCAGCTAACGATCTGCACCATTTGTAGATATCAAATATTTACTTGATTTATGGCTTAAATTGACACATATTGACTACTACCTACAGTTGAGTAAGAGCTTTGAAAGATTTGAATCCATCTGGTATCTTGCCAGTTAAACCCTGATTGTTCATATATCTGAAAACCACAAAAAATACATCACTACATGTAGAACAAAGCAGTGTTAAATTTCGACAATACTGATGTAGTTTGTTTTTCATGCGTGCCATTCTTTTTCTAGGCGATAGGATTATGTACATGGATTGGATAGCTGAACACTCGTGTATGCAAAGTTTTCACTGGAAGAGACAAATCAAGATAATGGAACAAGTTGAATTTCGTATTGTTTTATATAAATACAACAAACAAACCAAAACTTTCATTTTAGGATCAAGCATCATATATCAATCAAACTTTGATTTAAAGCTCAAGCATCTTATATAAGAATCACAATCCCCAAACTGTTTTTCTAAACTGTGTCACAGTCATAGGCCAACCCTTCAGATACCTTGCATGGGATGATTTCAACTGCAGCTATTGGATTAAGAGTCAACTGAGAAACCATGGTATTAGAAAGAATAAGCTAAGTAGGACAAGCAACTGCAGAAAAACGTATTCCCTAGTTAACACTGGATCTTGATGTCTGAAAATTATTTTAGCATATTTCTGGTTTCCATCTTCATTATGCTTCTCATATAGCTTCTGCCAACACACTTCTTTTCGAATTCTTGTGCTAAAATCTGTTCAATATACTTTATACCATGTGCATTCCATGACTTTGGTTTGAATGCATCAAATCAATACTGGACAGAAATCTCCCATTTTCTTCAAATTCGACAGAAAGAGCTAAGAATACAGCTATTTCTACGATTATTGTAGGTTAAATGCGAGGTCACAGCATACGTGATGAAAAACACATGACATAAGACACTTTCAATCGCTATATCAGGAGTCCCATAAGCTAGATTGACTTCTTATGTACATGCAAACCCAGGTTATGTGTAGTTTCGTTTGGAATCATGATCTTCTGTTCGAGTTTTGGAGGATCTCTGGATTGGACACGTCGGAATTCTTTGGCCTACAGAACCATACAAAACAGAGCAAGTGACTACAAATCTGAAGAGTAACCTTTTTTTCATTCAATCTCATTACTTTTCTGAAATGTGCTCAGAAAATATTGTAAACCAACTCATGCCAATGAACAACAGAAATAACCACTAATTATAAGCTAATTCTGTGAGGTCACAGTAACATATTTTTAAAAAAGGACCTGGGGATTTTTGTATGTACGGTTGTGAAGGGTTCATTCTTGAAATAAGAGAGATTGCCGTCAGATCTATAGGCTAAGAACATACTTATATTCACTCCCATATGCATTTATTCGAATTTTCAATGAATTTAGACTTGTACACATCAGTGACCTTCAAGCTATCTTTTTTGCTAAGAATATAAAGCATTACTTTCATAAGACTGACAAATGAAATATAACTAGCATGTTCCTTCTGTCAAAATCACTTCTCACATTGTAGAAATATATGGTCGTGAATCATTGGTACAGGTAAGCCAGTTATATGTGTAAGGCAAACATGGGTCCCCGGTCCAAATGTCCAAGCTTGGAAAGAAGCTCGTAATATTTTTCAAAGTTGCAACTGCGAAAAGGACAGTGTGGTTAAGTAAACTGATTTGTAACTATAATGAAGATATCATTTTATTCACAGTTGCCAATATTAAAAGAATGGGGTTAAACAATACAGATTGGGGCATTTGAGGTGGTTCTGTACTTTGAGAATTTATGAGGCAATATTTCCAACGTACCAGATTATCTTAGATATGAAAGAACAAAACTAAATTCCACCATCAAGATACTAAAACAACTGGAAGCTTTCTACCAAGCATTATACCCAAATACAGGTCTTTCTATGCTTTGGGACAATTTTGAAGCAATATTTCAAACTCATGTAATTTCTTGGAAATGAAAAAACAAAACTAGAGTCTGCCATAAAGATACCAGAATACTTCAGCCATATACTAGAGTCTGCCATATACTATTACTCATAACTGTCATAGCAATAAAATGAAAATGATCAGCGTAACGATCACTCGGATCATAAGTCCCAGGTCATTAAGTAACATTAAAACAAAGGGTTTTTGTCCCGCACAGCCAATGGCTTATTGGGGTCATCTTGGACCACCCCTTCTAGGCCAGAGCCCAGAGTCCAGGCCTCCATCCTCAGTCAGGCCTCAAGGAAGAGTCCAGGCTCATCGCCTCCCTGATTTGGCAGAAAAGGGACTTTCAGACCAGCCTTGCCTTGGAGAGCCTTGACGACTCTGCTCATGCACAAACATTGCACTCCAAGCACAATTCTTACTGAGTGCTGGATGACTTCTATCACGACCACTTCTTGCAGATCCACATCATCATTACCATGGGCCCATCCTGGACTAGAAGAACCCCTCACTGTCATTGTCACAGCAATCCCCACCGTCATCCTCTCTGTACCCCTTTCTCTTCGGGGGGCAATTTTTGTTATTGGACTTACCCAGACAAACCAAGACACTTCAGGGATCTTGATTATTGCAGCTATTTAGTAGCGTTTTTCCTAGACCTCTTATGTATAGTCCTTTGCTAGCACTTTTGTTTTGGTCATGTATTTCCTTCTATTGACAATTCATTCATTGGTATGTAGCTAGGAGCTTCACAGTTCATTGCTATGCAGTTTTGCCATATCGTTGTGCTACTTCCTTGTATATAGTACTATAATTATATTTGGTCTTCTGTGGCATACTCTCTCCTATGATTGTATATATCATAGTAATTCTATTTGGTCTTCTGCGGTAAATGCCCTCCTTTCGTTTCATTTCAGGAAAATAGAAAAGGAAAGGGGGGGGGGGGGGGGAGCAAGATTGAAAAAAGAATAAATATGCTCTTTCTTTCCTCTCCAAGATGGAGAAGCCTTTAGTGGGGCATCTCTTGGAATTACAAATTTAGAAAAAAAGTGACTGTATCTTATTTTATTTTGCACCAGCAGAGTATCAGCAGATACGGGTCAGGACACCACCGGCTATGGCAGACATCTACTCGAGCTAGGCAGTCGACATCATCTCGTTATATATAACGGGATGAATCGGTGGCTAGGTTCAGGCAGAATTACTTGCTTCCCTCACGGGGGAGGTGAGAGCACAGTCGACTACATTTTGGGTACTACCTCTGGAGCTTCACTCATCCCTTCACTTAGTATTGGACGACGCCCACTCGGTGCTGACCACACATTTATTACATTCACACTCTCATCTCCGATTCCATTAGACCCTCCCTCACCCACTGAGATACATACCACGATACACTTCACACACGAGCTCTCACACGTTTATGCACACCATTTACACACCCTACTCTCCCTCGATCCATTCTCACCTTTGGACACACTTACATCACATATCACCTCCATCCTACAGGACTCAGCTCTCCGAAGCTTCCCACACCGCACACATATGCACCCTCCACGCACAGGATCCATGCCCCAGAACCATTGGTATGATGCAGACTGTCGTGAGCTGCGGAAGCATCTACGGATTTTAGAGCATAGAGGAGATATTACACACACAGGCACAGCGTCGCATGCAGAGCCTTACTCGCCGCAAACGGCGAGATTGGGAGGAGAGATAGTATTGGGATATTTACCATTTGCTCATGAGTCGAGACAGTGTAGTGGCATGGCGACAGCAGAAACCTATCCGGAGCGAGAGACAGCAGAAACCTATCCGAGACCCGAGCACTTGGCATAGCTATGCACGGAGCCCATACGAGATCCCAGACCAGCCTCCCATTCCCAGACCACAGAGCCCACGTCCTACTACCTCTGACTTCTTCACACCCACTATGGTGGGACACGCTATTGCCCGGCTGCAGCATGGCAGGGCCCATGATCATTTCGGTTTACAGGCAGAGCACCTCATCTATGGAGGCACGACTCTCGCACCGCTCATTGCCCATCCCTTCAACCGTGCATTGGTTGAAGGGTTCCCAGACTCATGGATTGAGCACACCATAGTGCCCATTCATAAGTCAGGTGATACTATGGATCCAGCTACATACCAGACGATCATGATTGGCCCTATATTGGCGAAGTTATATGGGGCGGTACTAGAGACAGAGTTGAGTACTCTCGCTAAGAGGAAGGGCATCAGGGCTCCAGGACAGGCAGGTTTCATACGAGATTACTCTACCATTGACCACATCTTCACTCTGAGATGCCTGATCGACCAGGCCAGGATGAGGAAGAGGAGATTATATTGTTGCTTTGTGGACTTCCGCAAAGCATTTGACACTGTTCCAGGGATCGACTCTTCGGACGACTACTTGACATCGGAGCTCCGGAGGAGATGATATGGGGGATCTACGTCTTATACGAGAGAGTATCTGGTAGAGTCAGATGTCCAGGGGGCTTATCTGATCCACTTGCTAGCACTATCGGGGTGAAGCAAGGATGCCCTCTCTCACCCACCCTCTTTGGTCTCTACATTGATGAGATAGTGGACTTCATACAGCAGCAAGGGGGAGATGGCATTGCGGTACACGGGTCCACTGTCCATATTCTTTTATACGCTGATGATATTGTATTGGTTTCAGAGTCTGCAGAAGGTCTACAGCATCATCTACACGGCCTAGATGACTTTTGCAGACACAGACAGTTATCTGTGAACCTTGGTAAAACCAAGGTCTTGATTTCATACATCAGCACAGGTACGCAGACATAGTTTGTTCACAGCAGCAGGTGGACCGATCGAGGTGGTCGGATCATATGTTTACTTGGGGGTGACATTTACAGCAGCATCAGGGGTCTTCTCTATGGCTCGGGCAGCCCGTGACCGCATCACACGTGGGTACGCAGCACTAGCTTTGATGGAGAGACAGTGCCACCAGGCATATTTTAAGGAGCCCCGCACAAAGGGGTGGCTCTTTGACACTTTGGTTACGCCAGCGTTCATGTATGGGGCAGCCATATGGGGACCAGGATTAGCTACATCAGTATGGACAGCATTAGAGAGGCCACAGATCCTCATGATTGCCAAACTTATCCGCAGCGAGCCTTCAGTACCACATGATATCATTAGAGCAGAGCTCGCTGCACCACCGATGCTAGTTGAGGCACTATTCTAGACAGTATGCCTATTACACAGACTTCGGAGCATGGATACAGAGCGCATTGCTTATCGTGCTTTCGAGGCATCACGTGATATGGCATTAACAGGCGACACCTCCTCATGGTATGCACAGACACGAGACTGGCTTGCCCACCATGGCTTTGACATAGACAGGCTACCACCACTACAGTACGACTCTCATGCACCCACCTACTCGCTCTCTCATCAAGAGAGGAATAGGATCATTCGTCAGGAGATATGGCATACATACATACAGAGGACATGGGTGAGCCCTAGGGGTACATTGCCACCGAAAATGCTCTACTACCGCGAGCATTTTCTACATATATCGGGCACGGGCTTCATCGAGATCCCGAGATACATGCAGACCTACCTT
>CM035431.1:150855968-151198468 GCA_020310875.1 Ceratopteris richardii | reverse complement strand
TTCTTCACATACAAATCACTTCTTCACATACAAATGTTCCTACATATAATTCTCTTAGCCTGTTTAAAATTAGGCTCTCAAATCTTAACCATAGAAGCATTAACTATGGAATTAGACATCTACAAAAGGATTCCTAAAATGATCAAGCACAGAAGGAGGACTCAACAAATTATCGGGTGCAACTTTTTCATTTACACAAAAAATTTACATCTGAATGATGAGAGATATTCACTTCACTTCTAAAGTGTCTAATCGCTCTTACAACTTCTAATTCATCATCTCTCATGCTCTCTCATATTTTCCCAGACTTTCTACTTGTATATATAGGCATATATGTACAAACTCATGACCATAACAAAGGTATAAGTAAGATAATTATAAGTTTAATGTACATATGTATACAAGACTTCATTTTTTGAATATGCACAATCTTCAAGCTTCATAGGCTAATCTTTTCTTCAATCTGGGACTTCAATCCTTCATCCAAAACATCAATTGGTGGTTGACTTGCACCAACAATTATTTCACCTCATACCCAACTCTACTCACTACTCAAGCTCTTGCCTAATGCAAGCCTCCATTCATCCTTGTGTCATGCGTACTATTGTAATTGTGTTGCCTTATGGAGATAAGCCTTCCTCTTCCTATCTTCCAATACTTTTACGTTCATTATGGTAGACCTACATAGGTCGTCCAACGATACTTTAAAAAGGCAGCAAAGTGCATAACGGATTGCATAGTACTACCATGCCTCATGTTATTATCTAGATCAGCAAGATAGAAGAAAGTAATACTCTTTTACTTCAGTGAAGCAAGCGTCAAGACACAAGCAAAAGCCCGAGAACAAAGTGTCAAATTACACACATAAACAAAAAAGTGATCAAAAGTTACACATGTATGAAAAGGATGGAAGAATAGTTGATCTCTTAAGTATAATAAATGCTTTGAAAGGAGCAAAAGGAGAGGTAAGATAATAGTTCAAGGGAATTTTTTAAGGGACAAGCAAAAAGAAAGTGATGAAATTCATGGACGAATTAAATCACAAACGAATTTTATTTAGACCCAAAAATTGGCATGCAAGTTGGGAAGGTTAATCTTCATGTTCATCTATTTTACTCTCCATCATCTATGTGGTTGTACTCTTCACAATATTGGATTATTATCTAACATACTTTCATTGCACTCCCTATAGTATACCCATCATGCCATGCATTACTAGTAATTCTCCTCAGAAAAACGTGACTTGCTCTATTTTGCCTCTTGTCATAAGACCAAGGGGTCTCATTCACCTGTTCTAGCATGGCATTGTAAGAGTCTAATAAAGAAAAAATTTCTTCTCTTCCTTTTTCATCCTTTTTGTTCTTCCCTCGCTGTTGTGACAGTTTGATGTATTCAGTTCAGCAACACACGCAATCCTGATTCATGCCCTCTCAGCAGTTCATAGGTGCTTAATGCCACTCTTGTGCTTCACAAGTAATCATAGTCATGTCCCCTTCGATGTGAAATGTGTTGGAAGTTGATTGTAAGGAACAATACAATTGCAATTCGTATTTTTGAATTCTATCTCAACCTTTGCATGGTTTATTGGTTCTATTTGATTGATTTGTAACTTCAAATATCTCAACTGTATTAGTCTAATCTTACCCTTTGAAGACTGTACTATTGTGTTTTTTTGTTCTTGTCATGCAGAGAATGAGTTACAGACTATATTCTTTCCTTAAATGCAGCCACCCTTGGGGTACAACTATAGTTTGGCATGCTCGATGGGGCTCTTGCACACTTTGTGCAAGAATCAAGGAGAGAAACATAAGGTTGAGCTTAGTCATCTACCTCATCCCAAGGAACTCATCCTTGACTATTGCATTCTGTATGCAAGAATCAAGGAGAGAGAGACTCAAGTATGGGCCTGGTTATCTACCTCATCCATGGCAATTCATCTCTCCTTGACTCTCGCACACTATGTGTAAGAATCAAGGAGAGAAACATAAGGACGACACTTGTCATCTACGTCATCCATGGGAACTCATGCTGAGCAAGTAACCCAACATTTCCAAGTCTCCCAAAGTTTCCAAACTTGTGCAACTTATCTCAAAGGTAATTCCTTGCACTCCTCCATCCAAATTAGTCGGACGGGAGAAGTTGGCTAGGCTAGATCAAGATGTCCAAGAAAGCATCCATAATTGGGCAACCTAAGAGTGGATTAAGAGGGTTGGGAAAAGGTCTATGACCCATCCCCACTCATTACGCAAAACTATGCTTAGTCCACTCAAGAGTGTTCATACATTCCATTAGTGATGTGTGTGAACACACTTAGGATGGTCGGCACACATTTTTCCCTCCGGGGCTTTTATATAGGCCTATAAGCCTACTGGATCACTTGTCTTCGTATATTCACTTGGTAATACATTATGTGTTGTGTTGTCCTCCAAGCTTCTTCTCCTTCTTTGTGCTATTCCTATGCTTTCGTAGACCTCGATCTCTAACAATTGGTTTTAGAGAAGGTCTCCTCTTCATCTAAGGTGCATTGATACCCCTCTGGTCACAACCTCAAAATCACATGAAAATTGGTGAGCATACTAGAGGCAATTGCGTTTCAAAAAAGCTTCATCTTGTGGCATCTAAATTTTGATTTGAGCTCCTTTCAGCCTCCAAATGCACTATCGTAGCAACTGTGGAGGCAACTTCATCGCTTTGTGCTTGGTTCACCAGTACGAGCATCTCAAAGTTCTCTCTAGGTTTAGCAAAGCTGGACAAAGTACTTCTATTCAACTTTTTGAGCTAGAGTCAATTTTCTACATCAGGGTATTTAGTCACTAGCCATGGTTGAAAGCAATGATGTAATCTGTATGTTGTCTGTTGAGGATAAGTCGATGGGTACTAATTAACCATTGTGAGAATACATGATCAATCCTCTATTGGTAGCAAAAGGGCTCTGGAATATTATGTAGGGTGTTGACAAACTTCCTACTACACCTACAAATATAGTGATTAAATGTGATGTAGATGGTGTTGAACATTTATCATCTTCAATTTCATGGTCATGTTGCAATTCTTGTTGCACCTACAAAAAACAAAATTCATTGGAATGGTAGAATGGTAGAGATGCACAGGCACATGTGTTGATAGTTTTGCCTCTCAAAGGTGCCATTATCCCTCAAATTTTGCTCTTTCGAGTCAGCAACAGATGCTTTGGATACTCTTACAACATTATAACATGCAAGAAATGAGGCTCGTGATGCTTACCTTCAAAAACAGTTCGAGAGTGAGCATATGAATGAAGGAAATTCAATGGACAATTTTTCAACAAAGATCAAAGATTTCAAGGAGCAATTGATTGCTACTCATGAAATCTAGTGAGATAGTTCACTTGTGTAGACAATTCTTAACGATCTTCCAAACTCATATCAGATTTTTGCTT
This sequence comes from Ceratopteris richardii, assembly GCA_020310875.1. NCBI lineage: Eukaryota > Viridiplantae > Streptophyta > Polypodiopsida > Polypodiales > Pteridaceae > Ceratopteris > Ceratopteris richardii. The sequence goes on along the minus strand of CM035431.1, from coordinate 151,195,050 downwards.
CTACTCTTTGGTAGATGATGAAAGAAAATCCAAATGCCTTAGCATTTCAGGGGTTAGTCTCTGTTTTGTTGCACAAAGATCAGCCTTGGCAAGACACGTCAATTATGCATGTTGTAGATAAGCTTTCTTAGCAAGTCAGAAGGGAGAAGATAAATGGGGCTCATCTACTTGTAAGCAAAAATGGCAAGACATGTCAATTATGCATGTTGTAGATAAGCTTTCTTAGCTAGTCAGAAGGGAGAAGATAAATGGGGCTCATCTACTCGTAAGCAAAAATTTGCTAACGCTTCACAATCAAAGAAGGAAGACAAAGATGACAACAAAGCAAAAAAGCATAAATAATTTTGTAAGTATTGTAAGGAAAATGATCATGTCATAAAGAGTTGTCCTAAAGAGGCTCAAAAAGAGGCAAAGAAGAAAGAAGCTTGAATGGTTGTTGCAAATGCCTATACAACTAAAACAGAGTATGCTAATCTTTTTTTTGTTTTAAGAGGAAATTCAGTCAAAGCCTAATCTCCCTTTGCTTGAATTGATAGAACAATTGTACAAGTGAAGAGGCATAGTACGCATGGGACCCCCCGTATCCCACAAAACAGAGGCTAGTCTGTCGGAAGGCAAACACTAGGAAAAACGACTTGAAGGCACGTGGTTTATTACGGCTCGAAAACATTACGTTGGCCTTAGGCCCAAACATGTCCTTCTGTAGAGGGGGGTTGAACCCTCACCCCTACCTCAAGAAGCAGAAGGCCCAACCCCACACACCAATGCACATGGACTAACTACAAATAGTAATAAATGCCCATTCTACATTCTTAATAAGAGTATGCTTATCTTATTAAGAATGTAGAATGGGCATTTATTACTATTTGTAGTTACAACCCATCTTGTCATACACAATGTATATTGGTAGTAGACTCTGATGTTTGGCACTTTGATAGCGGTGCCACCAAACATATTATCTCGTAGCGTAGTTTCTTCACTTCACCTTGAGCCTTCCCTGATAGGGAATACTATCACATGTGCTAAAAAATCATTTTATCCTATAATGGAAGTTGGAAAGATCATTTGGACTAATGCAGATGGCAATTCTTTCACATTGTGAGATGCTTTATATATGCCAATGAACAAGAAAATTCTATTATTGGTTTCACATTAGCCGAAATTGGCTTGGTTTCTTTTATTTGTCGATGACAAATCTACAATTCATGATCTCTCTAATGGTGATCTTATAACTGCTTCTCCCATTTTATGTCGTGGGCTGTAGAAACTCGTAGACTATGTGAAATTTGTGAGTGGCTCACCATGTGAAGTTCATGATTGTTAGACTATCCCATATGCAAAGCTTTAGCATGCATACTTTAGTCATCTAAATTTTGCTAGTTCGTTTTGCCTCCAAAAAATTGAAATGGTATCTTCGTTGCCTAAACTTGAGGCACCTTCTAAACATCTTTGTGAAGGCTCTATTTTGGGCAAAATGCATTCCTCCTTTCCAAAAGATGGTTCAGTAAAAGCTCCTCATAAATTGTACTTGTTCATACTGAAGTATGTGATCCTATGTAGACACATTCATTTGGGAATTACTTACACTTCATGACTTTCATTGATGACTTTTCTAGGCATGCATGGGTGTATCAACTGAAAGAAAAGTATGATGTGTTTATGTGCTTCAAACAATTCCGAGTTATGGTCGAAATTTTGAGTACCTCCCAAAACATCATGGTCAATTTGTACCTCGAAATTAAACACACAAGATTGATCCTTCTTCCGCTTTTTGAGTGGCCTCCTTGTTGAGAGTCATATCGAGGAGGGGAGCACTTGCCATAGTTGTAGCTTCCTTGGGTTCTTGTTTTCCCACCAGAGTAAGTTAACACTTCTCAAGCTCGAAGTGCCGTTGACAAGGCCCAAAGCCACGCGTGTTTCTTGTTTATCATATTTGTCTTACTTATCATTCCCATGATCCTTACGTGATCCACCTTCGTTGTTCCTCTCCCAATAGGATGCGTCCAGAAAGCACTTTGCAATCTCAAAGGCTTGCATGTAGGTAGATGATCCAAGCTATTCTACTTCACGTCACACACATGCATTTTGGCCATACAAGGAGCCATATAGTGTCATTTTCTCAATGATCGCCCATTCAAGGCCTAGCGTGGTCTGATAGTACTTTGAAATATAACTCCAAAGATTCTTTTCCCCTTGGTAGAGGTTCCATCATTCATCCAAAATTTGGAAAACTTTATTGCCAAGCACGAAGTAGATTTTCATGTGCCCGATCAGTTGATCCCAGGTGAGGCCTGGGTCCTATTGTTCTTTAGAGAGAAACCACGAGTATGTGCCTCCCTCCAAGAAATAAGGCACCACTCTGGCCGAGTATTCTTGTTTGTGTTGGTCTCTCTCAAGTAGTTCTCGAATTGCTGAATCTGTTTATCGAGTAGTAGACAGTATCTTTGCCTCCTTAACAAGACCAAATTGATGGATTCCAAAGGACTCATGGTTTGGGAATGTGACATCTGTAAAAGATGTGCGGCCAATCCCTGTAAGCAGCATGACCAGCCTCTAACCACATCAATGGCTTCGGTGCCATTTGAACATGAGGGATTAGATTTTGTAGGGCCTGTCTACCCTCCAACGCAAGAGTCTGAAGTCAAATACCTCCTCATCGCTACCAATTATGCCACTAGATGGGAAGAAGTTATAGCAACAAAGGATTGCACTACCACCATAGTGGCATCATTCTTATATGAAAGCATCTTTAGTAGACTTGGCTACCCGATTGAGGAAATGACTGACCAAGGAACTCATTTCATCAATGAAGTGTTGTCAATAATCTTCTCTAAGTATCAAATCTTCCATCAAAAATCATGTGCCTATTACCCTAGAGCAAATGGACATGTTGAAAGTATGAACAAGGTACTCTTGATCTTACTACCTTGGTTATATGTATATATCTTAAACATATATTTAAATAGAACTCTTAATTTGAAAAATCAATGTCTTTAAAGTAGTCAATAGCCTCCCACCTCGCGTCATCTTCAGGTAGACCAACCATCCCCTCCTCCCTGTCTTACCCATTGTGTCCTATCTCCAATACATCTCCCTCGAGTCGTAGTGCACTCCCTAGAGTCTCAGTGCACCCCCCCCCTACCAACACCACACCATGAGTTTTAATTCAGGACTCATTGGCTAATAACTCATTCTCATCCCTCTTTCTCTCATCACACTAAGGCGACCAAGGGGGCCACCTTCCTCCATGCCTAGGAGACAGGACTCACGGTCTAATACCTCATTCTCATCCCTTTTTCTCTCATCACACTAAGACGACCAAGGGGACCACCTTCCTCCATGCCTAGGTGACAAATTCAACATTCACTCATCCTTCTTCTTCTAGGCAACCATCTCAGCCTACAGAACTCCTCACTGGGCAAGTAGATCCCTCCATCTATTTCAAGGCCACCTTCTCCTTATCCTTGCATTTTCTTTCTTAAGCTCCCTATACCTCATAACACCGTTAAGTACTACAGCCACCACTTCCCACATCTATCTACCTAAGGCATCCATCATCTCCCTCTCCCACACCTTAAAACCATCTAGGCAGCCACCTACTCCTTCCTCTCACTCCCTCATACTACGTCTCAACCTCACTTACACGAACACTTCCCTACCTTCTCTACTCTAGGCAACAAGCCATCCTCACTTCGACCACCACTTAAGTAACCACTAAACCCCTCTCTCTCTCTCTCTCTCTCTCTCTCTCTCTCTCTCTCTCTCTCTCTCTCTCTCTCTCTCTCTCTCTCTTTCTCTAAGACTACATCTCAACCTCACTAACACGAACACCTCCCTACCTTCTCTACTCTAGGCAACCAGCCATCCTCACTTCGACCACCACCTAAGTAACCACTAAACCCCTCTCTCTCTCTCTCTCTCTCTCTCTCTCTCTCTCTCTACACCACCGATGCTAGTGGAGGCACTATTCCAGACAGTATGCCTATTACACAGGATCCAAAGCATGGACACAGAGTGCATCACTTACCGAGCTTTCCAGGCATCACGCGACATGGCATTAGCAGGAGACACCTCCTCATGGTACGCACAGACACGAGACTGGTTGGCCCATCATGGGTTTGACATAGATAGACTACCACCACTTCAGTACGACTTACAGGCCCCCACCTATTCGCTCTCCCACCAGGAGAGGAATTGGGTAGTTCGATAGGAGATATGGCATACATACATACAGAGGACATGGATTAGTCCCACGGATACATTGCCACCGAAAATGCTCCACTACCGCCAGCATTTTCTATAGATCTCACATCAGGGCTTCATTGAGACTCTGCGATATATGCAGACATACCTACCACACGACCTTCGAGTCATCATTGGGCAGCTTCGAGTTTCGTCACATTGGCTAGAGATCGAGAGTGGTCGGACCAAGGGAGTCCCTAGAGAGGAGAGGTGGTGCCCAGTATGCCATACAGAGGTAGAGAGTGAGGAGCACTTTGTTACCATATGCCGAGCATACTCAGATCTACGTACAAAGTTCCACATAGAGGGGTCGCTACAATTGTGCATGACCACAGGAGACCAACAGCGGTTGGGACGTTTCCTCACGGCAGCATATGAGAGACGAGGGCAGTCGATACAGCCCACGCATCACACGGGTGAGTACCCAACAGACATTACTCAGTTCTTTCAGCGAGATGGGCTACATCAGAGGGGCCTACCTTCTAGAGGCATAGGGCTCACCTCGAGCAGGCAACAACACAGAGAGTGAGACATCGACCACATAGGGCTGGATATGGACGACCATGACTATGCCAGGAGGATATCTCACACATCGGGAGAGCCCATGACCACATGATGGAGCACAGGCCCACCACCACCATGTGGGTAGCCTTCCTTCAGGACGCATTCAGACCCCCGCCCATGTACCACATACTCCACCCACCTCCACCCATTATCTATAGTTAGGATATACATATTCACTCCTGTCATGGGGGCCCCATGTATTAGGTGGCCATTATCTGCAGAGCCAGAGCCACAGCCACGTCTCCCCACACACCACTACATTATCCCCAGTACCTCTCCATCACCTGATACACTATCATGTGGTTCTTTCGAGCCTTTTTCGGCCTACACAGTTTTGCGTAGCGAGTACTATTCCATTTTATTTCTGGACTGACATACTACACTTGTACATAGTTTTGTCTCATAGGCCAAGTTTGGCCTTCGTAAGACGTTAATATCACTTTCTTTCTCTCTCTATGTGTGTGTGTGCCATCAAGTGACCACCTCCCTTTTTCCTTTGCTCATACTACCCTATAGCACTAAAGTATCCATGCATCCTTATCTATTACGCACCCTTGCTTTTTCCTATTCTTAGACCTCTCCTACTCTAGTTATGCTCCATCGACCCCTTCACTTCTCCATCAACCCGGCTTGGATGACTATCATCTATCAGCTCTTTGATTGGCAATGTAGGTTGTGAGGTGAAGTGTGTGGGTGCAGAGAATGCAAAATGCACTAATTTTCACCTGTAGGTGGTGAGGTGAAGTGTGTGGGTGCAGGGAATGCAAAATGCACTACTCCTGGAGAATATGTAAGCACATGAGCACATTAAAAGACACTTATCCAGAAGCCTTCACATCATCACTAGAAACTACACTTAGAAGTAAGAGTCAAAGCAACAGCAAGCATGGAGCATAATAGAGCACAAGACTATACTAACTAGAAAGCCAAATGTAACACAATGAGAAGACAAGTGATTATCTCATACCACAGCTAGTCATACCACTAATCATACCAGAGCTGATCATACCAAGCAGAAGAACAACAGAATGCAAACTCCAAGTATTCTCACATAAGTGGCATCAACAAATAACATAAGCAGCAGAAGTAACTAACATGCACATGACTCAACCATCTAGGAGTTCTAAGCCCACTCTCACTCTCAGCTATATTCTCTTGTAGAGTGTACTACATGCTCTATCTCCTATCAGATATCATATGTCATATCTTATGTTTCTCTCTTGAGGTTTCCCTTTTTATAGGAGAGAGGTGAGGAACGGGTTATAATAGGAGAGTCTGTTACATGGGAGTAATGGGAAGTTAATGCACTAGGCGGTTTCATTTGTCAGCCTGGCCGCTGCCAGCACCAGACTTTGTCATGTAATGATGAGTGGTTGGGCCCTACTTGGCCGCCTTGTCAGGTCTGCTTGTCTCGGCATGCCTTGGGCATGCAGTCGCCCAACTACCATCTGGACGTCTTGGTGCCCAACTCCAGATTTTGGACGTCTGGCGCCAACTCCAGAAGAATTTGGACGACTGACGCCCAACTCCAGTATTTGGATGATTGACGCCCAACTCCAGTATTTGGACCACTGACGCCCAACTCCAGTATTTGGACGTCTGGCGCCAAACTTGTTATTTGGTTCCTTGGTGCCATCCTTTACTCTATCCTTCAAAAATTTATTCTACAGGTTGCCCGCCACTAGTGTCTCTCCGTCTCGGAGAGAAAGGAAAAATCAAATACTTAGTTCTTACAACAAGAGAATAAATGGAGTGATTACATCAAAACAATGGAATGCAATGGTTGCCTTCTCGGAGAATAGGAGGAGGTTGTTGTAATGAGGATGAGGGGAGGGGGAGTGGTCTCCCTAACGAGGATGAGGGGAGGTGGAGAGGTTGCCCATTTGAGGATGAGGGGAGGTGGAGAGGTCGCCCACTAGAAGATGAGGGGAGGTGGAGAGGTCGCCCAATTGAGGAGGAGGGAAGGTGGAGTGGTGACCCAATTGAGGATGAGGGGAGGTGGAGAGGTCGCTCAATTGAAGATGAGGGGAGGTTGAGAGGTCGCCCAATTTGGGGATGAGGGGAGTGGAGAGGTCTCCCAATTTAAGATGAGGGAAGGTGGAGAGGTTGCTCAATTCGGGGATGAGGGGAGTGGAGAGGTTGCCCAATTTAAGATGAGGGGAGGTGGAGAGGTCTCCCAATTTGGGGATGAGGGGAGGTGGAGAGGTCCCTCAATTGAGGAGGAGAGGAGATGGAGTGGTTGTCTTCATGATGATGAGGGAAAAGGAGTGGTCGCTTTATCATGAGGGAGGAGAGGAGGTGGCCCTAGTCACACTTCAAGGGGAGGAGGGGAGGTGGCCTAAGTTGACCCAAGAGGGAAGAGGAGGGGAGGTGGCCCAAGTCACTTTGAAGGAAGGGGGAGGGGAGGTGGCCCAAATCATATTGGAGGGAGGAGTAGGGGAGGTGGCCCAAGTTAACCCAAGAGGGAAGAGGAGGGGAGGTGGTCCAAGTCACTTTGAAGGAAGGAGGAGGGGAGCTGGCCCAAGTTAACCCAAGAGGGAGGAGGAGGTAGGGTCGCCCAAAGAATGGTCATGAGGAGGAGAGGTCGCCCAATTGGCCATGCAAGCTTGAAAGGGAGGATGAGGTGAAGTCGCCCAAAGAAGGGCCAAGGTGAAAGTGGAGGAGAGGTCGCCCATGTTGAGAGAAAGGAGGAGAGGAGGAGGTGAGGTCGCCCAAGGAAATGCCAAGGTGAAAGTGGAGGAGAGGTCGCCCATGTTGAGAGAAAGGAGGAGGAGGAGGTGAGGTAGCCCAAGGGCCAAGGTGAAAGTAGAGGAGAGGTCGCCCATGTTGAGAGAAAGGAGGAGGGTCGCCCAATTTTGCAAAGTGGAGGGATGAGGGGTCGCCCAATTTTGCAAAGTGGAGGAGGGTTGCCCAGCTTGGCCATAGAGCTTGAAAGGGAGGAGAGTCGCCCAATTTTGCAAAATAGAGGGATGAGGCGTCACCCAATTTTGCAAAGTGGAGGAGGGTCGCCCATCTTGGCCATAGAGCTTGAAAGGGAGGAGGGTCGCCCAATTTTGCAAAGTGGAGGGATGAGGGGTCGCCCAATTTTGCAAAGTGGAGGAGGGTCTCCCAATTTTGCAAAGTGGAGGAGGGTCGCCGAATTTTGCAAAATGGAGGATGAGGGGTCGCCCAATTTTGCAAAGTGGAGGAGGGTCGCCCAGCTTGGCCATAGAGCTTGAAAGGGAGGAGGGTCGCCCAATTTTGCAAAGTGGAGGGATGAGGGGTCGCCCAATTTTGCAAAGTGGAGGAGGGTCGCCCAATTTTGCAAAGTGGAGGGATGAGGGGTCGCCCAATTTTGCAAAGTGGAGGAGGGTCGCCCAATTTTGCAAAGTGGAGGGATGAGGGGTCGCCCAATTTTGCAAAGTGGAGGAGGGTCGCCCAATTTTGCAAAGTGGAGGAGGGTCGCTCAATTTTGCAAAATGGAGGATGAGGGGTCGCCCAGCTTGGCCATAGAGCTGAGATGGAGGAGGGTCGCCCAAGTTGGCAAATTGGAAGGATGAGGGTCGCCCAACTTGGCCATAGAGGTTGAGAGGGAGGAGGGTCGCCCAAGTTGGCAAATTGGAAGGATGAGGGTCACCCAACTTGGCCATAGAGGTTGAGAGGGAGGAGGGTCGCCCAAGTTGGCAAATTGGAAGGATGAGGGTCACCCAACTTGGCCATAGAGGTTGAGAGGGAGGCGGGTCGCCCAAGTTGGCAAATTGGAAGGATGAGGGTTGCCCAGGTAAGAGGATGAGATGGTCTTTTGCAATTTTCGCTCTTAGGGGTGGCAATCTTTGCTTGGAGGAGTGGCATCAGAAGGATAAGGGAGAAGATAGCAGAGGTTAGCATAATGCCTATGAGTTACCGGGGAGGTAGTGGTCGGGGAGTGGGTGGGAAGGATAGTAGATAAATGGGAATGGGATACATGAAGAAGATAGATGAGAAAAAAGCGACATAAGTAGTAGGAAGTACATAAGGGTATATACATTATATACAAGGGCAATTCTTGCTTTCCTATTCTTCTACATACGGTTTAAGCTTAGATTCATTGACTAGGGGCAGTATTGTGCCAGTCAAATGCCTCTTTAACTGGCTCCAAAATTGCCTCTTCCTCGTCCTTAAAAAACATTTGCTTGGTGAATGCTGGACTATCATTGATGGTGATTTCCTGGGTCTTTTCCTGTGTCCATCCTACTGGAACTTCCACCAATGGGAAAATGCTTTCTACTAGTTCTTCTCTTTGGCTTGCTTCAATCCCTTTTCTTCCTTCAACTCCTTTCAAAACTTTACCTCTTCGGAAATCTTTGGCTGGTTCTCCTAATACCACAGACTCCACAGTAGGTTCTTCTTCTTCTTTTTCCTTTATTGCTATTGTGAAGCATGAAACATTGTTAGTCTCCTCAATCCAATCCATGATGTCGCCTAGATCTTCATTAGATAATTCTTCTCCTATATCAACTTCTTCCTTAATGACAAGTGATTTTGTCTTAGTTGGCACTGGGTGAGGCTTCCTAGATGCCCATTGGGCCGCCCAGCCAATTGTAGGGGTAGCCCAAGATGGAGGATAAGCCGCCCATTCAGGTGCCCAATGTGGAGGCCCTTGAGCAGAGTACGGAGCCCAAGCCTCTGGAGTGACCCAGCTACTTGGAGGCAGAGGTGCCCAACTTGGACTAGGAGGTGGAGTCGCCCAGCAGCTTGGAGGTACAGGAGGCGCCCAATTTGGATTAGGAGGTGGAGACGCCCAACTTGAACTAGGAGGTGGAGATGCCCAGGGAGGTGAAGTCGCCCTTTCTTGCCCTGATATTTCTTGATTTTCCAGAACCCATGGTGGAGGAGGTGTGGCCCAAATGTTTGCTCCTGCTTGTCTAGTTTGTTGTTCATCTTCTCCATTGTTATCTTCCTTGTCTTCCTCTGTAGTTTGCTCTATGGAGAACAACTTGAGAAGTACCTAAGGCTTCATCTGTTCCTCCTTCCATCTGAAGATGTCTCATCACCTTGTCTGGTCCGGCCACCCATAAGGTGTCACTGATAAGCTTTGTCAATAACTTGCTCATTAGTATCTTCATTTCTTCCTACTCTTCCCAGTGAGATTTTCTCCTTGTCTTGGTTGTGGTTGGCTCCCTCAGAAGGTTCATGCTCCATGGTCTTTTTTCCCTTATCCTTTGTTGAATATCCTTTGTTGAATCTGTTGCTTCTTTGGCAGCATCCCTCAAAGCTTCCTTTTGCTTTTGTGCCCTAGTCATTACTCCGGGAAGTTCCTCAAGCTGGACTACTCGGGCACTTGGAGAGTCTACATTGCCCTCATCATTAGATACTGTGATCATATGTAGGGGGCAAGAGTTACCTGGTGTGCTTGTAGACGGCATTGACTTTGGGCAGTCCTTCGTGTAATGATCCCGTGTTTCAGGACAGTTTTTGCATGGTGGGGCATCCTTAGGAAGTGAACATTTACTTTGGAAGTGTCTATACTCCCCACATCTGTAACACATTATAGGCCTAGGTGGTCGGTTCTGACGAGGCCTACCTTCTTGCCGTTGAGGTCCTTGATTGGTGTAAAAAGTTGTTACAGGAGGTGTTGTAGTGGATGGTAAGGGTGGTTGCCCTAACAAGGAGGATTGAGCCACCCCCACCCATTGAGCTGCTGGAGGTTGTCCTCGCATCATAGCCTGATTTCCAAGACCCTTCAGAAAATAACAGTCCTTGGCCTCATGGCCACCCATTCCACAAAACTGGCATGTTAGCCTCCTTGGACATTCTTGTGATGTGTGTCCTTGAGTACTACAGAGAGAACACCATAGTCCAGTTCTTACCTCCCTTAATGTTTTGAGTTCTTCAAGCTCTTGTCGTATTTGAGCGAGACCTTCCGAAGTACCCTTGTCCTCTTCTCGATTTCTTTGAAGCTTTAAGGTCTCTAGTTCCTTCCTCAAGGCTGTCACCATGTCTTCATCTTGGGGGAAAGTCTTTCCCGGTGTGCTCCAAAATGTACCCGTGCAGCCTCAATCCTTGTGGCAGCTGCTTCAAATTCTCTCAAAGTGGCATCTGGTCTCAGCAACTCTCTCAGCTTCTGCTGTGTGGATTTTGGCAAGGCCTTCTCCACCCACTTCTTAACAAGGAAATCCCCTGGTGGTTCCGGCAATCTTGCCACAAGTGACCTTGCCCGCGTCATAAGTTCTGAAAATGATTCTCCCATATGCAAGATTAGATTCTCAAGTTCATCTAACGTTCTTCTGGCCGAAATGCTTATGTGAATTCGGTCCTCAATGCTTCCCAAGTTTGGAAATGGTTTTCCGCGTACAGGCTGAACCATTTGTCCGCCAATCCTTCAAGAGTCGATGGAAAAAGAGCAAGGAAGGAGTCCTGTCGTTGTTGTAAGCCCCTGCTCTTACAAATTGAAAGAAATCTTCGTACATGATCTTCAGGATCTTCATTAGCACCGCCATGAAATGAAGAAAATCTAATGCTTATTCTTGACAAAAGAGTGGAAAGTTCCTCTGCCATAGCCTTATTAAGAAGAGTGTCTTGAGGTAAAGTCTTTTGAGTTTTAGCCTTGTCGTCTAACCCTTCTATTCTAGAGACTAGGCTTGAGACAAATAGACTTCTTATGGGTGTTAGGTAAGGATCTACATAACTCTTGATTGGTGTCTTCTTAGGGCTTAGCTGTTTCTCTTTGCTAGCTCTGGTGTGGGTCATGGACCATCTTTGGAACTACTTCTGATGGAGGAAATTGCCCCAATGAAGAGGTCGCCCTGGAGGATTCTTCGCCCAAGAAGAGGTTACTCCAGTGGGGGGGAGGAGGAGTAGACGCCCAAGAAGCCAAGGAGGAGTAGTCGCCCAAGAAATTAGGAAGGGGAGGAGGAGGAGTCGCCCAAGCCAAGAGCCAAGAGAGGATGAGGAGGAGTAGGTGCCCAAGAAGCCAAGAAGGAGGAGGAGGAGGGTCGCCTAGGAAGCCAAAAGAGGAGGAGGAGTCGCCCAAGACTCCAAAAGAGGAGGAGGAGTCGCCCAAGAAATTAAGGAGGATGAGGAGTAGTCGCCCAAGAAGGTAGGAAGGGGGAGAAGGAGGAGAGGTGGCCCTGGGCACTCAATCCTAAATGATTTCCCAAAGGAAAGGGTACTCAATTCTAAGTGATTTCTCAAGGAAGGAGAAATCTCCAGAAGCCCTATCCCACCGGGTGTGCCAAATTTTCACCTGTAGGTGGTGAGGTGAAGTGTGTGGGTGCAGGGAATGCAAAATGCACTACTCCTAGAGAATATGTAAGCACATGAGCACATTAAAAGACACTTATCCCGAAGCCTTCACATCATCACTAGAAACTACACTTAGAAGTAAGAGTCAAAGCAACAACAAGCATGGAGCATAATAGAGCACAAGACTATACTAACTAGAAAGCCAAATGTAACACAATGAGAAGACAAGTGATTATCTCATACCACATCTAGTCATACCACTAATCATACCATAGCTGATCATACCAAGCAGAAGAACAACAGAATGCAAACTCCAAGTATTCTCACATAAGTGGCATCAACAAATAACATAAGCAGCAGAAGTAACTAACATGCACATGACTCAACCATCTAGGAGTTCTAAGCCCACTCTCACTCTCAGCTATATTCTCTTGTAGAGTGTACTACATGCTCTATCTCCTATCAGATATCATATGTCATATCTTATGTTTCTCTCTTGAGGTTTCCCTTTTTATAGGAGAGAGGTGAGGAACTGGTTACAATAGGAGAGTCTGTTACATGGGAGTAATGGGAAGTTAATGCACTAGGCGATTTCATTTGTCAGCTTGGCCGCCGCCCGGGCCCTACTTGGCCGCCTTGTCAGGTCTGCTTGTCTCGGCATGCCTTGGGCATGCAGTCGCCCAACTCTACCATCTAGACGTCTTGGTGCCCAACTCCAGATTTTGGACGTCTGGCGCCCAACTCAAGAAGAATTTGGACGACTGGCGCCCAACTCCAGAATTTGGACGATTGACGCCCAACTCCAGTATTTGGACCACTGACGCCCAACTCCAGTATTTGGACATCAGGCGTCAAACTTGTTATTTGGTTCCTTGGTGCCATCCTTTACTCTATCCTTCAAAAATTTATTCTACAGGCAAGCACTAACCTTCCCCTCCTAAGTAATTGCCATTAGAGCTTTGTAGAGCTCCATTTGTTCTTCCTAGGATCAATGATTGAAATGTACTTTCCAATGATTGAAGTGTAATTTGCCGTACTTGAACGGGTATTTTGTACTTACAAGTATGAACTTCGTAGTTTAAGGTACAATACTATGTACTCTAAGGTACTCTACCTTGTAATAAGGTACTACTTAGATGTAGTATATAAAAGAAGTTACCTCGTAAACTTTTTTGGTGTATACCCTCTGATATTATTCCTTCCTCCTCACATGTAGAAATAAGTGCAAGAGACTCCCTTTATGTGCCAAGTGGCATGATTCCATGGTACTTCTCCTCCTTTCATGTGGCATGTACTTTCCTCCTCCTTCTCCTCCTCTTCTCTTTCCATGTAGATATCTCTCTACAATATCTCTTTCTCGTGTAGGTGCACACTTCCCCAAGTTCATATCCCATGCCATCTCCAAAATCACTCATCTAAACTACTCATTATCTCTCTCTTCTTGGATGTGATGGCGATTCCGAACTCTCTACTACGGAGGGGCGGCCTCTACCTTGAGTCACTATCTCCAAGTTGAAACTCTACAAGGAGCTTTTAAAATAATTACAGGTATCTTGACGTCCTATATATATCTTGAACATATATGTAAATAGAACTCTTAATTTGAAGAATCAATGTCTTTAAAGGTAGTCTATAGCCTCCCACCCGGCCTCATCTTCAAGGCCACCAACCATATTGTGTCCTATCTCCAATACATCTCCCTCAAGTCTTAGTGCACTCCCTAGTGTCTAAATGCACACCCCCCCTCCCTACCCACACCGCACCATTATGTTTAATTCAAGACTCACAGGCTAATAACTCATTCTCATCCCTCTTTCTCTCATCACACTACGGTGATCAAGGGGACCACCTTCCTCCATGACTAGGTGACAAACTCAACATTCACTCATTCTTCTTTTTCTAGGCAACCATCTCAGCCTACGGAACTCCTCACAAGGCAAGCACCTCCCTCCATCTACTTCAAGGCCACCTAATTCTTATCCTTGCCTTTCTTTCTTAAACTCCCTATACCTCATAACACCCTTAAGTACTATGGTCACCACTTCTCACATGTATCTACCTAAGGCAACCATCGTCTTCCTCTTCCAGACCTTCACACCATCTAGCCAGCCACCCACTCCTTCATCTCACTCCCTAAGACTATATCTCAACCTCACTTATACAACCACCTCCCTACCTTCCCTACTCTAGGCAACCAACCATCCTCACTTCAACCAGCACTTAAGTAACCACTATACCCTCTCTCTCTCTCTCTCTCTCTCTCTCTCTCTCTCTCTCTCTCTCTCTCTCTCTCTCTCTCTCTCTCTCTCTCTCTCTCTCTCACGCGCACACACACACACACATTCTCATTGGGGAGCTTCGAGTTTCATCACATCAGTTTTGATCGAGAGTGGTCGGGCCAGAGGAGTCCCCAGAGAGGAGAGGTGGTGCCTTGTTTTCCATACAGACATAGAGAGTAAGGAGCACTTGATTACGAGATGCCCCGTACACTTAGACCTACGAGCACAATTCCAAATTGAGGAGTCACTCCAGTTGTGCATGACCATAGGAGACCAGCAAAGGATAAGTCGCTACATCGCAACAGCATATGAGAGATGAGAGAAGACCTTACAGCGCACACATCAGACACAGGCAAAAGTAAAGGAAGAGGCAATCAGAGATGAATACATCAGGGTGCAAGACACACTTCAAGAGGAGAGACTTAGACAGGTCCGTAGACTATATGTAAGGATCACATGCCTCTCTGAAGGAACATGTGCTGAGGCTGATGCATCGCATATATGTTGTCAGCTACAATATAGCAATATGCCATTCACCCATGCGTGGAGAGCTGGAAAAGATCACACAAAACCTCGAGCTCTTATATTACACATGAGGTCAGGAGAGGATAGAATCGCTTTTTTCAAAAAGCGATCCATACTAAGAAGACTGCCATGTGAATCTTTATTCATGGACGAGGACCTCACAAAAATGCAGATAGGGCACAGAAAGGCATGTATGCCTCTGATCTTACAAGCAAGAAGAAAAGGAAAGAAGGCTTTTTACCGCGACGGTAGATTGTTTATAGATGGACTCCCTATCAAATAGGGATATGCGGCCTATGAGGCAACACCACAACAGGAGTCACCACTCAGGCGAGCAGTGTGGAACTTCAACGGAGCACTTTGGACATGGCTAGACCGACTGGAGGAGATCCTAGATATGCATGACTTTGCTTGCATCACAGAGACTCATGAGAACCCAGAAAGAAGCCTCCCACAGATTGCAGGTTTTCATTGGGAATCTGCATTCAGGGCCATGACAAGACACAGTAGAGCACGAGGATCCGAGGGAGTCGCCATCATATTTAGACAGGAGATATAGAGCCGGATCCACATCATAGGTAGAGATGAGGAGGCACGATACATGTGGGTTCGCATGGAGATAGCACCAGAGAGCTTGGTCTACATTGCCATATGCTACTTCCCATGAGGGGGATCCAGATATGTAGGATATGACGATGGGGGACCAACTCGAGACAGAGATTCACCACACACAGCACTTTCACATGAGATACTACATTACGGCACCCTAGATGAAGTCTTCCTCATGGGGGACTTCAACGGCCACACCTAGTCACATCAGTGTGAGTCATGCGCTATGGAGCATCCACAGATCATGAGGAGCAGAGATCCAGTCAAGACTAGGACCAGTAGAGTATCAGCGGATATGGGTCAGGACACCACCGGGCATAGCAGACAGTTACTTGAGCTAGGCAGCCGACATAGTCTCGTTATATATAACGGGATGCACTGTTGGCCAAGCTCGGGTGGAACTTACTTGCTTCCCTCACGGAGGAGGAGAGAGCATGGTCGACTACATTTTGGGTACCATTTCTGGAGCTTCACTTATTCCCTCACTTAGTATTGGATGACGTCCACTAGGTGCTGACCATACATTTATCATGTTCACACTTTCATCTCATATTGCATTAGACCCTCCCACACTCATTGAGCCACATACCACAATACACTTCACACACGAGCTCTCACATGTTTATGCACACCACTTACACACACGCCTACTCTCCCTCGACCCACTATCACCACTAGACACACTCACATCACAGATCACCACCATCCTACATGACTCAGCCCTACACAGCTTTCCACACCACACACATACAGACCCTCCATGCACGGGATCCATACCCCAAAATCGCTGGTACGATACAGATTGTTGAGAGCTCAGGAAGCATCTATGGATTTTAGAGTATAGGGGGGATATTACACACAGGCAGGCACAGCGACGCATGCATAGCCTTACCTGTCGCAAGCGACGAGACGGGGAGGAGAGACAATATTGGGATATCTATCACTTGCTCATGAGCCGAGATAGTGCAGTGGTGTGGCGACACATGAGAGAGAGGAGACAGCAGACACCCATTTGAGACCTGAGCACTTGGCATAGCTATGCGCGAGATCCCGGACCAGCCCCCCATTCCCATGCCACAGAGCTCATGCCACACTACCTTCACATCGACTATTCGTGCCATTGCCCATCTACAGCATGGAAGGGCCCATGACCAGTTCGGTTTACAGGCAGAGCATCTCATCTACAGATGCACGACTCTAGCACCGCTCATCGCCCACCTCTTCAATCGAGCACTGGTTGAAGGGTTTCCTGACTCATAATTGAGCACACCATTGTGCCCATTCATAAGTCAGGCAATCTTATAGATCCATCCACATACCGGACGATCATGATTGGCCCCATACTGGCCAAGTTATATGGGGCAGTGCTAGAGACAGAGTTGAGCACTCTTGCCGAGAGGAAGGGTATCAGGGCCCCGGGACAGGAGGATTCAGACTAGATTACTCTACCATTGACCACATCTTCACTTTGAGATGCTTGATCGACCAGGCATGAGTGAGGAAGAGGAGATTGTACTCTTGCTTTGTGGACTTCTACAATGCCTTCGACACAGTTCCTAGGGAGCGGCTCTTCACCCGTCTACACGATATCTAGGCTCCAGAGGAGATGATATGGGGGATCCATGCCTTATATGAGAGAGTATCAGGTAGAGTCAGATGCCCAAGCGGTCTATCCGATTCACTTGCTAGCACCATCGAGGTGAAGGAAGGGTGCCCCCTCTCACCCACCCTTTTTGGTTTATACATTGATGAGATAGTGGACTTCATATGGCAGCAAGGAGGAGAGGGCATTGAGGTACGAGGGACCACTATCCACATTCTTTTATATGCTGATGATATTGTGCTCGTTTCAGAGTCTGCAGAGGGTCAAGAGCGTCACCTACACCGCCTAGATGATTTTTGTACACATAGAGGATTATCAGTGAACCTTGGTAAAACCAAGGTTTTGATCTTCCATACATCAGCACAGGTGAGGAGACACAGTTCTTTCAAAGTGGCAGGCGGACCCATTAAGGTAGTTGGTTCATATGTCTACTTGGGAGTGTCTTTCACAGCAGCCTCTCGGGTTTTCTCCATGTCTCAGGCAGCCCGTGATCGCATCACACGTGGATACGGAATGCTAGCTTTGATGGAGAGACAGTGTCACGAGGCATATTTTCAGGAGCCCCGCACAAAGGGATGGCTATTTGACACTTTAGTTACCCCAGCACTCGTGTATGGTGCAGCTATATGGGGACGAGGATTAGCCACATCATCATGGACAACACTGGAGAGGCCGCACATTCTCATGATTGCTAGACTCATCCGCAGCAAATCTTCGGTACCCCATGATATCATTAGGGCAAAGCTTGCTGCACCACCGATGCTAGTAGAGGCACTCTTCCAAACAGTACGCCTATTACACAAGATCCAGAGCATGGACACAGAGCGCATCACTTACAGAGCTTTCCAGGCATCACGTGACATGGCACTAGCCGGAGACACCTCATCATGGTATGCACAGACACAGGATTGGCTTGCCCTCCATGGTTTTGACATAGACAGACTACCACCACTACAGTACGACTCCCAGGCTCCCACCTATTCGCTCTCCCACCAAGAGAGAAATAGGGTCATCCGTCAGGAGATATGGCATACATACATACAGAGGACATGGATCAGCCCGGGGAGGACATTGACACCTAAAATGCTTCACTACCGTGAGCATTTTTCTACGGATTTCAGACCAGGGCTTCATTGAGACTCCCGCTACATGCAGTCATACTACCACACCACCTTCGAGTCATCATTGGACAGCTTCGAGTTTCATCACATCAGCTCGAGATCCAGAGGGGTCGGGCTAGAGGAGTCCCTCGAGAGGAGAGGTGGAGCCCAGTATGCCATACACAGATAGAGAGTGAGGAGCACATCGTTATCAGATGCCCGACATACTCGGACCTACGAGCACAGTTCCAGATAGAGAAGTCACTCCAGGTGTGCAAGACCACTGCAGACCAACGGAGGATGGGGCGTTTCCTCACGGCTGCATATGGGAGACGAGATCAGATGCTAGGTGCAGCATGTTGGTCCACATCGGACGGACCCACCTCCTAGAGGCATAGGGCTCACACTCCAGCACGCATATTCTTTTATACGCTAATGATATTGTACTGGTTTTAGAGTGTGCAGAAGGTCTACAGCATCATCTACATGGCCTAGATGACTTTTGCAGACATAGAGGGTTATCTGTGAACCTTGGTAAAACCAAGATCATGATCTTTCATACATCAGCATAGGTACGCCGACACAGTTTGTTCACAGCAGCAGGTGGACCGATAGGTGGTCGGATCATATGTTTACTTCGGAGTGACATTTACAGCAGCATCACGGGTCTTGTCTATGTCTCAAGCAGCCCGTGACCGCATCACACGTGGGTACGCAGCACTAGCTTTGATGGAGAGACATTGCCACCAGGCATATTTTAAGGAGCCCCGCACAAAGGGGTGGCTCTTTGACGCTTTGGTTACAGCGCTCGTGTATGGGGCAGCCATTTGGGGACCGAGATTAGCTACATCAGTATGGACAGCATTAGAGAGGCCACAGATCCTCATGATTGCCAGACCTATCCGCAGCAAGCCTTTAGTACCACATGATATCATTAGAGCAGAGCTCGCTGCACCACCGATGCTAGTTGAGGCACTATTCCACACAATATGCCTATTACACGGACTTCGGAGCATGGATACAAAGCACATTGCTTATCGTGCTTTCCAGGCATCACGTGATATGGCATTAGCAGGTGACACCTCCTCATGGTATGCACAGACACGAGACTCATTGGCCCACCATGGCTTTGACATAGACAGGCTACCACCACTTCTGTACAACTCACATGCACCCACCTACTCACTCTCTCATAAAGAGAGGAATAGGGTCATTCATTTGGAGATATGGCATACATACATACAGAGGACATGGGTGAGCCCTAGGGATACATTGCCACCAAAAATGCTATATTACCGTGAGCATTTTCTACATATATCGGGCGAGGGCTTCATCAAGATTCCGAGATACATGCAGACATACCTACCCCACCACCTTCGAGTCGTCATTGGGAAGCTCAAGGTTTCACCACATCATCTCAAGATTGAGAGGGGTCGTGGTCTAGGGAAGTCCCCCATGAGGAGAGGTGGTGCCCAGTATGCAAGAAGAGCTAGAGAGTGAGGAGCATTTTGTTATCACATGCCCAGCATACTTAGACCTACGAGCACAGTTCCGGATAGAGGAGTCACTCTAGTTGTGCATGACTATGGGAGACCAGCGGCGCTTGGGATGCTTCCTCACAACAGCATACGAGAGGCGAGTGTGGTCACTACAGCCCACACATCAGCCACGGGTGAGTACCCAGCAGACCATTACCCAGTTCTTTCAGCGAGCTCAGCTACATCAGAGAGGTCCATCAATAGGGCTCATGCTCCACCAAGCAATAGCACAGAGAGCACGACGCCGATCACGCATGTTCGGATATCGTCGACCACGAACATATTAGGAGGATATCTCACGCATCAGGACAACCTATGACCACATGATGGAGCATAGGCGTACCACCACCCCCTGGGTTGTCTTCCTTCAAGACGCACTCAGACCACCACCATGTACCACATACTACACCCACCTCCACCCATCACCAGTAGCTAGGGTGTTTTACTCACTCACATTATGGATCCCCCATGTATTAGGTGGCCACTATCTGTAGAGTCAGAGCCACGTCTCCCCAGCCTTTTCTAACCCTATATAGCTTTGTGTAGGGATATACTTTTTATTTCATTTCATCTTCTACACAGGGTTACTACACTTGTACATTGTTTTTGTCTCATAGGCCAAGTTTGGCCTCCAAAAGACGTTAATATGACTCTCTCTCTCTCTCTCTCTCTCTCTCTCTCTCTCTCTCTCTCTCTCTCTCCGTTTAGGGTTTTTGTCCTCGTTTAGGGTTTCTACCCGCTGTTTAGGGTTTCTGTCCGCGTCAGATCTCTACCCACCGTTAGGGTTTCTGCCCGCAGTTAGGGTTTTTGCCCGCCATTTAGGGTTTCTGCCTTCCGTCTAACGCATACACCCACCACCCGTCTGACGCGTACCCCTGCCCGCTATCGCGGCCGTACCCCTGCCCGCCCTCTGACGCACATGCACATGTTCAGAGAAGGGTGTCGGGGGTGCACGCAGGGTTCAATTTCATCTTTGTTAGGGTTCGTCATATTAGCACAAAGGTGTGAGCTTAGTTGGGGACACACTGTTCTGCCAAAAACTCTGTTTCAATAATTTCGAAATGAAAGTCCTTGGTTGAGAGTTCGGCTCTCATGGAAGTACCTGGCGTCCCAACCCCGTACTAATAACTGCTGCCTACAGATATTAGCCACTCCCACCCTTGCTCCATTGGGCATCGGGCGCGCTCCCGTCTTCATCGCAAGTCTTTGGGCTCAGCACACTAAGCATTTTTTCATCTTCGAATGCAATGACTGCTATGGCTAAGAAGGACGATTTGACAAAAATGGAGGACAAACTGACCATAGCTATCAAAGAAAACAAGAAGATGGTGGACTCCACTATTACAGCCATCATCAACCGCCTCTCAAAGCTCGAGAAAGAAGTAGAAACATATCATAAGGAGAGGGAAACATGGCAGAAAGAGAAAGAAGAGTGTGAGAGGGAGAGCAAGAAAGAAAAAGAAGAATGGGCTAAGGAAAAGGCAAACATGAAAGAGGAATTGGAGCTCCTCAAAGCTTCAATGGTCTCTCTCACACCCGAAGAGGGAGAGATTAATATGAACAAGACAGAAGCTCTAAAAGAAGAACTCACCAAAGCTTTGACCGCGAGCATGGAAAACAAGTTAGAAGCTACCAAAGAAGGATGGATCGACATAGTGAAAAGGAACATCAAAAAAGAAGCCAAAGAGGAAGCACAAATCGTGCACACCACCATTGAAGAAGAAAAGATGAGACATGCCCGTCGTCTCAACGTACGCATCACGGGCATTGTCGAAAAAGAAGGCTCTACACCGGAGTCCGACGGGAAAACACTATGCAGGATGCTCGGCTACAAAGAGGACTCCCCCCCATTTATCAAGTCCTGGAGAACGGGACGAGACCCAACGAAAAAGAGAGCTCTCATTCTACACTTCCCTTCAGAAGATGTAAGATCTACTTTTCTACGCAAGAGGGTGATTTTGAGAGCACTTGATGGCCCCCCCCCCCATCTACCTTGATGATGATCTCACACCCATGCAAGTAGCACACCGCCGTGCATGCATGCCGAGAGTACACCAAGCTCGCAAAGAAGGAAAGAAGGCTTCATACAGAGATGGTCGTGTCATCATAGATGGCAAGGCCATCCCATAGGGATTCGCGGCCTGTGAGACACTCGAGGAGATACACCTTGCAGTTTGGAACTGCAATGGAGATCTATGGACACACCCAGAGAGGTTGGAAGAGGTGCGCAAAGGCAAAGACATCATTATGCTCACAGAGACACATGAGAGCCCGGACCGGGGCCTACCTCGAGTCCACGGTTTCCTGTGGGAGTCCACATACAGAGAGTGTACACGTTAGCACACCACCAGAGGGTCAGGAGGAGTAGCCATACTCTTCAGAGATGGACTTCAGAGGAGGATACAGATAGTCGCACGTGATTCACATGCCAGATATCTTTGGATTCGACTCCAGCTCTCACAGGAACGGATCATCTTCATAGCATTATGCTACTTTGCTCCTTCTAGCTCGCGATTCGCTATCATAGATCAAGAGGAGGTCACCATACACTTGCTTGTCAGAAGAGATTACAGAGTACTCTGCATTAGGGGAAGTCTTCCTTATGGGAGACTTCAATGCTAGGACAGGCAATGATCAGTGTGAGATATTTGACCCAGAGGACCCACAGATACTATGTACCATAGAGGATAAGTCTATAGCTCGAGCTTCAGCTGACTCTACACACACTCATTATGGCACTCACTTACTCAGATTAGGCTCTCGACATAATCTCGTTATCTATAACGGGATGGCTCAGTGGCCTACCTCAGGAGGATTGACATGCATAAGACACTCAGTCACAGATGGCAGGGGAAGTGTAGTAGATTACGTCATGGGATCTAAAGAGGCCATTCACCTACTTACCTCATTCACCATCCCACCCATACCCATTGGGGCCGATCACACATACCTCTCACTCTCCCTCAAGGGAGACACCCCTACACGCACACCCGTAGCATGCATCCCACACACCACCATCCACTTCACACACGAGCTAGCTCACATATATGCAGCACAAGTCGAGAAGGGTCTTCTCTTGCTTCACCCTGACACTCCACTATCCCTACTCACCTCACAGATAGCATCAGTTCTTCAGACATGAGCCATGAGCTCCTTCCCACACACCATCCATTATGGTCACACACCTCCTCCAGGGACTATGCCACAACATCGTTGGTATGATGAGGAATGCAAAGATATTTACCGCCGACTACGAGCTCAGCGAGCATTGGGAGAGATCACAGAGAGATAGGCCAAGGGACGGATGAAGACTCTCACGTCGGAAGAGGCGAGCCTTTAAGGAGGCACATGTGCTTGAGCTATACCATCTCTTTATGAGTATGGATAGTGCTGCAGCATGGCGTACCCTACGAGAGCCATGCCCGACCATACCTATCGGGGACCTACACACATGGCATGATTATGCTGAGAGATTATATGAGGTGCCTGGGCAGCCTCCCATTCCCAGCCACTTTAGCCTCTCCCTACTAGTTCCTCTCTCTTCACAGCAAAGATGGTTGAGAGGGCCATAGGACAACTGCGACATGGACGTTCGACACACCATACGGGATTGTAGAGCGAGCATCTCATATATGCAGCCTCCACTATAGCCCCGTTGATTGCACATGTCTTCAATCGGGCTATAGGGGAGGGCTTCCCAGAGGAGTGGACTAGACACACCATTGTGCCTATCCACAAATCTGGTGACACCCTGGACCCAGGGAATTACAGGACCATCATGATTGGCCACACCATGGCCAAACTATACGGTGCCATACTTGAGGCAGAGCTCAGCTCATATGCAGAGACTGAGGGGCTACGAGCACGAGGCCAGAAAGGTTTTCGGCGAGCTTTCTCTACTATTGATCACATCTTCATTTTGCGCTGCCTCATTGACGGGTGCAGAAGAAGAGACTATATTGCTGCTTTGTGGACTTTCGCAAAGCTTTTGATACAGTGCCACGAGAGAGGCTCTTCCAATGCCTTCAGAGCTTGGGAGTACCATCAGGGATGATTTGGGCCATCTATGCACTCTATGAGCAGGTGACTGGGAGAGTACAGTGTCCTGGAGGTATGTCCGAGGCCATTGCTAGCACCATCGGTGTTAAGCAAGGCTGCCCGCTCTCTCCCACTCTATTTGGTCTTTACATCGATGAGATTGAGGACTACATTCTCCGAGCTGGAACAGAGGGTGCAGACCTCGCAGGTACACATATCCACATTTTATTATATGCCGATGACATTGTCTTGATTTCAGAGTCAGCCGAGGGATTGCAGCACCACCTGGATGCCCTAGATGAGTTTTGTACACAGAGGGGCTTGATAGTAAACCTTGGCAAGACCAAGGTCATGATCTTCCATACCTCCCCCATGGTGAGGAATGGAGCAGGATTCACAACCGACGGTGGGCAGATTGAGGTGGTCACTTCCTATATCTACCTCGGAGTCACATTCACGAGCTTACCTGGCCCCTTCAGCATGGGGCAGGCAGCCATCGATAGACTCACACGAGGATATGCAGCTTTAGCCATGTTAGAGCGGAGATGTCACCAGGCACACTTCCAGGAGCCCCGCACGAAGGGATGGCTATTTGACACACTAGTCAGACCGGTTATGATGTATGCTTCGACAGTTTGGGCCCCGGCCTCACAGTCACCTAGTGGAGTGCGATCGAGAGGCCCAAGGTACGTATGATCTCGCGATAATTTCGCGGGAAACAGTCGGTACCACATGATATCATCAGGGCAGAGCTAGCTGCACCACCCATGGTAGTAGATGCACTATTCCAGACTATCTGCTTTATTCAGAGGATGAGGGAGCTCCCTACAAACTCACACGCAGAGCTTTTGAGGCCTCTATACAGATATCAGAGTCAGGATATGAGAGAGCTTGGTACACTCAGGTTAGAGTTTGGTTTGATAGTCATGGGCTTGATATGGACATATTGCCGCCTTTTCAGTATGACCCAGACTCACCTCACATCCACCTCTCTCGTCATGAGAGGAATGTTGTGCTCAGACAGGATCTTTGGCAGCTCTACATTAGTCAGACATGGCACACACCACACATGGGATCGAGACTATCGCACCATCGAGACCAGTTCTTAGACATATTAGCGGACGGTTTCATCCGGCAGCCACGTTACATGGATATTTACATGCCTCATAGCTTGAGGGTAGCGATTGGCCAGTTGAGAGTCTCATCACATAGACTAGAGATTGAGATGGGCAGAGCCGCAGACATTCCCAGAGAGGAGCGGATATGCAGGGTTTGCAGAGTAGAGATGGAGGATGAGGAGCACTTTGTATGCAGATGTAGCGCATATGATGGCATCAGAGGCAGATACGAGAGTCTATTTACAGGGCAGCCCACCCTCGGAGAGATCATGGACTCTAGAGACCAGCGACAGCTCGGGCAATTCCTACTAGAGATACAGAGCCACAGAGATTCCCTACTCCAGCTTACTGTAGCAGCCCATACAGGAGGGAGACAGAGTCACTGAGTTCTTTATTCCACGACGTGTTGCAGCCCTCCCCCCCTCATCCCACACACCGAGAGGGGTGACTCTTCAGCAGGCTCAGACTTCTCGAGCTAGGAGACTACTTCGCGCTAGAGGATATCGGGCCCCGAGACTTCACCGACATCAGATTGCGGAGATCCAGGCTCGTCACCATCGCGCCATAGAGGAGAGACGATTCCAGATGATGGCTGATCCTGCTGAAGCCATCAAGATGGCCCTGACTCCACCTCCACCTATGTATCACATCTTAAACCCGTCCACTAGCACAGGATGGAGCTAGTTAGTCGTTTCAGATGCATTCTCATGTTTGTTGTACTACCCTTTTGCATATAGACTATCGTAGATATCGCACTCCATACCCCCCTCCCCCCCACTTTCATGGGTATCTCCACATGCATACCATGGAGATATGTTTCACTTTACCAGTTTCTTTTTCAGCACTTTTATCTTCTCTGATAGATAGAAGATACACCCATGTACATCGTTTTGTCTCATAGGCCGAGTTCGGCCTCCTAATAGACGTAAAAACACTTTCTTTCTTTCTTTCTTCTTCTCTCTCTCTCTCTCTCTCTCTCTCTCTCTCTCTCTCTCTCTCTCTCTCTCTCTCTCTCTCTCTCTCTCTCTCTCTCTCTCTCTCTCTCTCTCCCCCCCCCTATCGAGCATATAGAGTGCATACCCATAGCAATCCACACCTTTGACGCCAACTATTATCCACTCGTTTTATACTTTGTTTTGTACTCACATTTTATTTTCCTTTTGGGATCATAGTGGATTGGATCATGTTGAAATATATGTTTTGTCTCATAGGTCAATTTTGGCCTCTAATAGACGTTAAAAGTCTTTTCTTTTCTTTTGTTTTCTTTTTTTTTCTTTTCTCTCTCTCTCTCATATACGGATGTAGGATTCTAGCACCGCTCATCACCGACCTCTTCAATCGAGCACTGGTTGAGGGGTTCCCTAACTCATGGACTCAAGACACCATAGTGCCCATACATAAGTCAGGTGATGTTATGGACCGAGCCACATACCTGACGATCATGATTGACCCCACACTGGCCAAATTATATGGGGCACTTCTAGAGACAGAGTTGAGCACCCTAGCCAAGAGGAAGGGTATTAGAGCTCGAGGATAGGCAAGATTGAGACGAGATTACTCTACCATAGACCACATCTTCACTCTCAGATGCCTGATCAA
Organism: Ceratopteris richardii; assembly: GCA_020310875.1. NCBI lineage: Eukaryota > Viridiplantae > Streptophyta > Polypodiopsida > Polypodiales > Pteridaceae > Ceratopteris > Ceratopteris richardii. The sequence continues at coordinate 151,168,632 of CM035431.1, read as the reverse complement.
CCACGAACTGGTCAGAAAGAAGAGATTATATTCCTTCTTTGTGGACTTCTACAAAGCCTTTGACACAATTCCCACGGAGAGGTTCTTTAGATGCCCCGACATCAAGGCTCCAAAGGAGATGATATGGGGGATCTACTCCTTATATGAAAGAGTATCAGGTAGAGTCAGACTCCTTGATGGCGTATCACATTCACTTGCTAGCACCATCGGGGTGAAGCAAGGATGCCCTATCTTGCCCACCCTCTTTGGGCTGTACATTGATGAGATAGTGGACTTCATATGACAGCAAGGAGGAGATGGTATTGAGGTATAAGAGGCCACGGTCCACATTCTTTTATATATTGATGAGATTGTTTTGGTTTTAGAGTCTGCATATGGTCTACAACATCGTCTACATGGGGTAGACTTCTGCACACATAGAGAGCTGTCAGTGAACCTTGGTAAAACCAAGGTTGTGAACTTTCATACATCCGTGCAGATGAGGAGACAAATTTTTCATAGTAGGAGGCGGATCCATCGAGGTAGTCGTATCATGTCTACTTGGGCGTGATATTCATAGAAGCCTCTAGGGTTTTCTCCATGTCTTAGGCAGCCCGAGATCGCATCACAGGAGGATATGTAGCATTAGCTTTGATGGAGAGACAATGCCACCAGGCATATTTTCAAGAGCCCCGCACAAAGGGGTCGCTCTTCGGCCCTTCGGTCACCCCAACACTCATGTATGGAGCAGCCATATGGGGGCCAAGGTTAGCAGCATCAGCATGGACAACAAAGGAGAGGCCACAAATTCTCATGATTGCAAGACTCATATGTAGCAAATCCTCGGTACCCCATGATACCATCACGACAAAGCTTGCTACACCACTGATGCTAGTAGAGGCACTCTTCCAGACAATATGCTTATTAGATAGGATCCAAAGCATAGATAGAGAGTGCAACACTTACAAGGCTTTCCACGCATCACGCAACATGGCGCCCGAAGGAGACACCTCATGGTATGCACAGACACGAGATTGGTTGGCCCACCATGAACCTAACAAAGACAGACTACCGCCAGTAGAGTATTATGACTCCTAAGCCCCCACCTACTCGCTCTCCCACAAGGAGAGGAATAGGCATTCGTCAGGAGATATGGCATACATACATACACAGGACATGGGTCAGCCCAAGGGATACATTGCCACCTAAAATGCTCTACTACCATCAGCATTTCTTACAGAACTCAGATCATGGCTTCATTGAGACTCCGCGATACATGCAGACATACCTACCACAGCACCTCCGTGTGTTCATTGGAAGCTTCGAGTTTCATCACATCAGCTCAAGATTGAGAGGGGCTTGGCCAGAGGAGTCCCCCGAGAGGAGAGGTGGTGCCCAATATGCCATATCGAGATAGAGAGTGAGGAGCACTTGATTTCAAGATTCCCAACATCTCATACCTATGAGCGCAATTCAAGATTGAGGAGTCACTCTAGCCGATGTACCACATACTCCACCCACCTCTACCCATCATTGCCAATTAGGGTATACACATTCACTCCCATATGGGTTCCCCTTGTATTAGGTGGCCATTATGTGTAGAGCTACAGCCACGCTTCCCCCCCCCCCCCCCACCCCCCCCCCACCCCCCATGCACCACTACATTATCCCCTCTTCCTCCTCATTACCAGGTACACCATCATTTCGTTGTTTTCAGCCTACACAGTTTTGTGTAGCAAGTACCTTCCTTTTCATTTCTACACATAGATGACCACAGTTGTACATGGTTTTGTCTCATAGGCCAAGTTTGGCCTTTTGGAAGATGTTAATATGACTTTCTTTCTTTCTTCTTTCTTTCTCTCTCCCATCAACTAATTAACACCCTTTTTCCTTTGCTCATACTACTTTATATTTAGAATGGCACTAAAGTATCCATGCATCCTTATCTATTTACCACCCTTGCTTTTTTCCTATTCTTAGATCTCTCCTTCTCTAGGTAGCTCCATCGAGCCATGCACTTCTCCATCAGCCCACTTTGATGACCATTATCTCTAAGCTCTTTGATTAGTGAGCTCTAACCTTGCTCTCCTCAATAATTGGCATTGGAGCCCTCTAGAGTTCCAATTGTTCTTCTTAGGATCAATGATTGAAATGTACGTTCCAATGATTGAAGTGTAATTTGCAGAACTTGAACAGGTACTTTGTACTCACACATACATACTTTGTAGTTTAAGGTACAACACTATGTACTTAAAGGTACTCTACTTGATACTTCAGGTACTACTTGGATGTACATATAAAACAAGTTCCCTCACAAACTTTTTTTGGTGTATACCCTTTGATATTATTCCTTCCTCCCGACATGTAGAAATAAGCCTATGAGACTCCCCTTGTGTGCCAAGTGGCATGATTCCATGGTACTTCTCCTCCTTGCATGAGGCATGTACATTCCTCCTCTTGTTCTCTTTCCACATAGATCTCTCTCTCTATACTATCTCCTTCCTGTGTAGATGCACACTTCCCCAAGTGCATATCCCATGCAATATCCAAAATCACTCATCTAAACTACTCATTATCTCTCTCTTCTTGGATGTGATGGCGATTCGGGACACTCTTCTCTTCATTTTCCATGTATTCAGAATCTGAGAGATGATTTTCTCTAATGTATCATGATGGAAGGGGCAAAATATGTCATCGGTGACTTCAAGACCTCATTACCTCCTCCATATAAGAACAAGGTGGAATGACACGAGCATATCTATGGATCATCTATCACCCAGGATCATCCATCATCATCATCTACCATTTCCAATATCCATTAGACTATACACCGTTGTACTTGGAAGGAGTGGTGCAAGGAGTCTCTATGGGAAGCGTGGTGAGGAGTTGGTACTCCCATGGGTTGGTGCCCACACTTCATTCTCGAGAGGATCTCTTCGTGCCTTTCCCAATATCCATTAGACTATACACCGTTGTACTTGGAAGGAGTGGTGCAAGGAGTCTCTATGGGAAGCGTGGTGAGGAGTTGGTACTCCCATGGGTTGGTGCCCACACTTCATTCTTGAGAGGATCTCTTCGTGCCTTTCCCATTCTCTAATTGTGATCATTGCACATACTTCTCTATACTTTGAGTGTAGTCTTCTATACTTGGAATGTTGTCAAGTGATTGTCCCAAGCGATTATCCCAATGTACTTTGAGTGTTTTTTCTATACGTGAATCTTTGTTCCATTGTACTCCTTTTGTACTAAGTGGTTTTTTATAAACACATTGTTAGTGATTATTTAAAGGGCTTGGAGAATTGAAGGTAATTAGAAATCTATAGTTCAAGATGCTGAAGTTTGGTCTAGCTTTCTAGCAGAGGGCGTCCCTTTACCTACTCGAGATTTTAACATACCTCCTAAGCTTCAAGTTGATGCAATAAAACACCCTATGTGCTTTGGAAGATCATTAAGGAAAGATTGGTTCAAAAGAGATTGTTTTGCATATAAGCCAGTTCATGGAACTCGCTATTCATGGTTGAAACATACAACTTCAATGCTGAGTTCTCCTAGCCTGATTAAAATTGGCCGAATTCCTCTTAGAGGATAGTGGCTTATAGGGTTAAGTAGCTAAAAATATGCACAAGAATCGGATTTATCAACAAGCCATGCTCTGACTACAATTTCAGCATCGATTGGGAGTCTCCCGACTTTTTAGGAGTGTGCAAAGAATGACCCGGAGAGCTAAAAAGCTCTATTTCTCACAATCTAAGAGACCAAATAATACGAAACTTTATACACAAAAAGTTTTAATACTTTTCCAATTGGTCCTTATCCATAAGCATTGTACATCTGAGGAGTGAAAACCAATCTTTGCAAGTGAGTGGACTTTGGAGAAGATGATGCAGAGAAATGAGCAAAAAGCAAGATGAAGATGAAAGATAGTTGTACATTCATCTAACATATTGTAGAAACCTTTTTGAGTTTTTATATAGACTTCTTGTGGATTCCACGACTCCTTTACAACAAATTTGGATTTAAAATAGCTCACGGGATAGTTTGTTGTGATTGTGATTACTTTTCCTAATCTAGGCAAAGAAGGAATCAAGTTCAAAAAAGTGTTTTAGGTAGTTAATTTACTAGCAACTTCATAACTTGTGGTTTTTTAATCTCCATATTTATCCTTTAACAGGAATAAATATCTAGAGTCCATAAATACGTATGGATTCTTACAATGAAGAAAAGAAATCATATGATATACCATCACTATGGTTCTCCTCATAAATGATTTGTAATCAAGAGTAAATCTTTCTCAAGTATGGTGTGAGCTTGTTGTTCTAATAGCTCCCCCTCAAGTTGAAGCATGCTTGAGTCTTCAATCGTTGATGATCTGAATCCCTAGAATTGCTTCGAATCTGCAAATCTGAACCCCATTAAGAGCTTTGGTCATCATAGCTGCCACTTGCTTCTCTGTTGGAATAAATCGAACAAAAGCTTCTCCCTAATGAAATGATAATGAACTTCTATATGTTTGGTTCTTGCATGGTGTATAGGATTTGCTGCTAGATGCATTGAGCTTATGTTGTCTCCAAATATGTGAGATTTGGAACTCACAAGTCCCAAATCTGCATATAACGCCTTCAACCAGATAGCTTCTTGAGTTGCTATGGTCCACCCTTTGTATTCGCATTCAGTTCAAGATATTGCAACTGCAGGTTCCTTCTTGGAACTCCAAGACACAAACTTAGATACTGCAAATGCTACAAAATCCTCATGTACTTCTCCTATCATCCTTAGATCCTACCCAAGCTTCATTTGAATACAATTCGAGATCCAAATTTGATATATAGGAGTAGAATATACCTTCATTAATGTTTGTGCAAAGTGCAAGCCTACATATTTGGCTAGAAGATTCATGAACTATTGAAGCTCCATGGAAACCATTGCTAAGAGAATTTTATCTTTTACATTTGTAAAATTTATTTTTAACTTTGAAGAATCTTTGTAACTCTCAACAAACTCGTGGAGTTTATTAGTTGAGAAGTCACGACTTTATGATAGAGAGAATAACTCCTAGATTGGTGGATTACTTTTAAAGAGAGCCAAAAACTGAATTCAAATTCAAATTTGAATGTAGCACTTATAAAAGTGGCTTGAAAAAGTCACATAAAAAAAGTGTCTCAATTCCTGAGTTTTCCATTGCCATATTGTAAGAGAGTGAGGTCTACATTGTAACCTACACTACTCACATCATTAGGCTATGATTGTCAAGCCTATGATCTTGTACAACATTGTTCATTAATACAATAGATCTACATTGCTCATTAATCTACATTGTTCATTAATACAATAGATCTACATTGTTCATTAATCTATTCAACCAATTTGGAGAAAAGTGCGTCAAAGCACTCACTGGTCAAACTCTGCAGAGGTCCTAAAAAATCGGGGGTAATGATTCAATTGCTAAATTGATTGCTCTTTCTATAGTGCATCATTTTTCGTGATTCGACTTGGAATCATTAGCTTACTAAGCTAATTAGATACCTCTAAAAGGAAGTTTTCTAATTCCTACTGTACTGGAAGCACTGAGCATAATAAGCTTACTAAGCTAATGATTCAATTGCTAAATTCGGGGGTAATGATTAAATTGCTAAATTGATTGCTCTGTGTATGGTGCATCATTTTAAGTGATTCCACTTGGAATCATTAGCTTACTAAGTTAATTGGATACCTCTAAAAGGAATTTTTCTAATTCCTACTATACTAGAAGCATAACAAGCTGCAGGTGTGTGAACAAAAATAGAAGGTTTTCATTGATCCTTCAACTTTGAAGTAGTTTGTTTTTTGATTCAATCTTTTCTAACATCATTTCCAAAGTACATAGGCACTTCTATAGTTTCATTGGGAAGCTAAGAGGGCTCAGAACTAAACTCTAAAGATACAAGGGATTGGTACAAAGCAAGATTTGGCAGTACCTACTCATTTCTTGAAGTGTCCATCCATCTATCCCAACAGTGGTATCAGAGCAAAGCTAAGGTAAAATGGGAGATGGTTTTCCTTCTTTCATTGATAAATTGGACAGGAACAACTACCAAGCATGGTCCTTGAGGATGAAGACATACTTGCAAGGAAGAAGCCTCTATGGATACATCTCAGGAGATGAGGAGATGCCCATATTCAGAAGCAAAGGACAACCTACAAGAGAGGAGCATGAAAGACTCAACACATGGTCTGTCAAGGATGCATTAGCAAGGTCTTACTTAACTCAATCTCTGATTTTCGTCTTCCACATATTAGGAACTGTAAGACATCCCAAGAGACTTGGGAAACATTGTCTTCATATTTCTCTTCCAACACAAGGACTAGGAAGAACCAATTGTGGATTGAGTTTACCACTCAAAGAAAGCAACCCAAGCAAGGCATCTCAGAGTATGTGACCAAAGTCAAAGATGTAGCAAATCAATTGGCAAGCATAGGAGAAGAAATTGAAGAAGAGCAGATTGTAACACAAGTAATCAATGGCATTAAAGCTGATGACAAATAGGAGAGCTTCACAACTGCCATGGACTTGTAAATGGACATGCAGAATCCAGACCTTACCACACTCATGGGGAAACTATTCACCCATGAAGCCAAGCTCAACAAGAATGGAGATTCATCAAAAGGTAATAGCTCTTCTACCCTATACACTGATAAAAGTAAATCCAAAGAGAAAGGGAAGAACAAAAAGGTTGACGATAAGGAACTACCTCCCAAGCCAACTATGCAGGGAGAGGTAGAACCTCAAGAGGAAGGGGCAGAGGAGGTAAGCAAGGTAGGGGGAGACCCTATAACTCCTCACCATGTAATATTTGTACAGAAACTTCAAGAATCAAAGAGGTAGAGGATATCAAAGAGGTGGATATACACAATCAAGAGGAAGATTCAATCACCATAAGGATACAATAACAACTACAACAACTACTACAATGGAAGCCACCAATGAGGCTACAAATCAAGAAAGGATTACAACAACTACACACACGAGCAAGAAGATTCTCTTCTGATTATGAATATGACTTCAAAACTAGCTATAAATGATGACCATCTCTTCTACATTGATTCAGGATGCTCAAACCATGTGGCAAGCAATGTAGCTATTCTCTCTGACCTTGAGGAACCAAAGGGGAAGCATTAGGTACAAACAAGTGATGACACCAAGCACTCAGTGATTAAAGTAGGAAATGTTAAGACCTCATATGGAAACAGGAATCTGTTGAGCAGGGTTTTATATGTACCTACAATTACCAAGAATTTCATGAGTGTTGGACAAATTGTGGAAAAAGGTTTGCAGGTCAAGTTCAACCAATATGGATCATTTGTGGAGGATCCCCAACATGGATTCAAGAGAATTGCCAAAGGAGAAAAGACAGGTAGAGTATTCACATTTGAACTTGAAGATACAAGAAACATTGCACTCTATAGCTACAAAGATCAACCACTTTCAGAACTTGAAATTTGGCACAAGAGATTAGGGCATTGTTGGTGAAAGAACTTTAAAACAAATATGCAGAGACAAATGTGTGCTTGGGATACCTAATGTATCCAAGGAACACATGATCTATAAATGTGTTGCTTGTCAGTTTGGAAAATCTCACAGGTTACCCTTCTCAAGGAAAGGCTACATGCATGAGGACTACCTAGAGCTTGTCCATACAGATGTACGGGACCAAGTAAAGATCCCTTGATTTCTGGATCAAGGTATTCTGTATCTTTCATTGATGATTACAGTAGGTGGACTGTAATGTACTTTATGAAGCACAAAGATGAAGTATTCAGTTGCTTTAAAAAGTATCTTGCACTTGTTGAAAACCAAACAGGGAGAAACCTAAAGAGATTAAGGTAAGATGGAGGAGGTGAGTACTTTTCAAATGAGTTTGATGCATTCTTGCAGGACAGAGGAATCAAGAGAGAAATTACAAACAGGTATACCCCTCAGCAAAATGGGGTGGCAAAAAGGAGAAATAGATTAATCGTTGAAACAGCTAGGTCAATGTTAAATGAGAAAAAATTACCTAATTACTTGTGGATAGAGAGTGTATCTACTACCACTTATCTTGTAAACACGTTACCATCCAAATCTCTTGATGGGATGACCCCATATGAAGCATGGCATTCTAGAAGACCTTCACTTGATCATTGCAAGATTTTTGGATGTGTAGCTTATGTGCATATCCCTTCTCGGATAAGAGGTAAACTAGACCCTAAGGCAGAGAAGTGCATCTTCATAGGGTATGATTTGAATCAGAAAGGATACAAATTCTACAACCCTTCAAACAAAGGATTCATGGTCAGTAGAGATATTGTCTTTGATGAGAATGACTTTTGGTTTGATAATGAATGCACGAAAGTAAAACTACCTTATGACTTGGAAGAGGAGTTTCCAAGCCTCACTAAGGAGGAGCCTACTCAAAATGGAGATATCAACTCAGATGATGAGGACATCATCAACCTAAAAGAGTTCAAGGCATGGAAGTCCAAAGGTAAAGTCAAGATGAAGAAATTGGAGGAAAAACCTGAATCATCCAACCAAGCAATCAGAAGATCACAAAGCTAGAAAGAAGCCAATCAGATATTTGTATGATACTTCCCTAGTTACTAAGCACTCTGTTTATCTTGCAAAAGACTTGCCAATTGAAGAGCCATCATCATATGAATAAGCAAAGACAAAGGCAGAATGGAAGGAAGCTATGGATGAGGAAATTGAAGCACTCAAGGAAAATGATACTTGGAAGCTAGTGCCAAAGAAGGAGTCTATGAAGGTAATTGGGTCTAGATGGATCTATAAGATCAAAAGGAATTTTGATGGATCAATAAGCACGTACAAAGCTAGGCTTGTGGCTAAGGGTTTTGCACAAATCCAAGTAGTTCATTATAAAGAAACTTTTTCACCTATGGCCAAAATGCCAACCATCAGGGTATTGGTAAGTGTGTGCATCAAAGATTTGGAACATGTATCAATTGGATGTAAAAAATGCATTTCTAAATGGTTGGATTTTAGACGAGGTATACATGTCTCAACCTCCTCGCTATGAGGACCCAAACAAGGTAACATATGTATGTAAATTGAACAAAGCAGGGCATGGAACCATAGGTTGACTACATATCTTCGGGATCAGGGTTTTATTATGAGTAAAGCAGATACTTCCTTGTTTATCAAAAGAAGTAATTCAGAGGTAATATACTTATGTGTATATGTTGATGATATCATACTCATAGGTAATGATGCTAATGGCATCAAACAGATTAAGAATCAGATGATGCAAGAGTTCAAACTTAGTGACCTTGGATCACTAAAATACTTTCTTGGACTTGAGTTAGTCTACACTAACTCCGGAATTTATATTACTTAGAGAAAGTATATACAGGATATGTTGAAGAAGTTTCATTTGCAGGATGCTAAAATTGCAAGTACTCCAATGGAAGTAAATCAAAAGCTAAGTGCTCATGAAGGTGATCTGCTTGAGAACATTGCAGGTTACAAAAGCATAGTGGGAAGCTTGAACTATGCTACTTTGACAAGGATTGATATTGCTTATGGAGTAAGTGTTCTAAGTCAGTTTATGCACAAACCTAGGGCACCTCATTTGGAAGCTTCCAAAAGGATTTTGAAGTACCGTAAGGGCACTCAAAATCAAGGATTGTACTTCCCTTATACCTCAGACTCGGACATCAAGATATATTCAGATGCAGATTGGGCAGGATGCAAAGATGATAGAAGTACCTCAGGATACCTATCTTTTGTAGGTAACAAACCTATATCATGGTCTTCAAAGAAGCAACCTACTGTTGCTTTATCTTCTACACAGGCAGAGCATAGACGATTGGCCAATGCTACTCAAGAGGCCATATGGATCAGATTATTGTACACAGATTTAGGTTTGTATAGTACATCTCCAATAATTTTTGGAGACAATACCTTGCAGCTAATCCCATTTATCATGCTAGGACCAAGCATCTAGAGGTCCACTATCATTATGCGAGAGAGAAGCTATTGAGCAAGGAAATTCAGTTGGCATATGTGTCAACCAATATGCAATCTCGAGACTTATTGACTAAAGCATTAGATGGTACAAAATTTTGCAGGTTTAAGTCAATGATTGGATTGCAGGACATTCATGAAGATTGAAAGATGAAGACCAAGCCAAAATGTTTGGCTTGAGGGGGAGTTGTTGATGCAAAGTGCAAGCATACACATTTGGCTAGAAGATTCATGAACTACTGAAGCTCCATGGAAACCATTGCTAGGAAAATTTTATCTTTTACCTTTGTAAAATTTATTTTTAACTTCGAAGAATCTTTGTAACTCTCAACAAACTCGTGGAGTTTATTAGTTGAGAAGTCATGACTTTATGTTAGAGAGAATAACTCCTAGATTGGTGGATTACTTTTAGAGAGAGCCAAAAACTGAATTCAAATTCAAATTTGAATGTAGCACTTATAAAAGTGGCTTGAAAAAGTCGCGTAAAAAAAGTGCCTCAATTCCCAAGTTTTCCATTGCCATATTGTAAGAGAGTGAGGTCTACATTGTAGCCTACACTACTCACCATCATTAGGCTATGATTATCAAGCCTATGATCTTGTACAACATTGTTCATTAATACAATAGATCTACATTGCTCATCTATGATCTCTCTGTCATAGTCATTCATAACAATCAACTTGTACTGCTCATATCTTAGCCATTTTCAATGTTCTATAGCTCCAAGTTCTCTACACGCTCACAAATTTTGAAGGAAATCTATTCAGCCAATTTGGAGAAAAGCGCGTCGAAGCACTCACTAGTCAAACTCTGCAGAGGTCCTAAAAAATCGGGCGTAATGACTCAATTGCTAAATTTATTGCTCTGTGTATAGTGCATCATTTTAAGTGATTCCACTTGGAATCATTAGCTTACTAAGCTTATTAGATACCTCTAAAAGGAATTTTTCTAATTCCTACTGTACTGGAAGCATAATAAGGAGCAAGTGTGTGAACAAAAATAGAAGGTTTTCATTGATCCTTCAACTTTGAAGTAGTTTGTTTTGATTCAATCTTCTCTTACATCATTTCCAAAGTACATAGGCACTTGTATAGTGTCATTGGGAAGCTAAGAGGGCTGAGAACTCAACTCTGATGCTACAAGGGATTGGTACAAAGCAGGATTTGGCAGTACCTACTCATTTCTTGGAGTGTCCATCCATCTATCCCAACAGTGGTATCAGAGCAAAGCTAAGGTAAAATGGGAGATGGTTTTCCTTCTTTCATTGATAAGTTGGACAGGAACAACTACCAAGCATGGTCCTTGAGGATGAAGAGATACTTGCAAGGAAGAAGCCTCTATGGATACATCTTAGGAGATGAGGAGATGCCCATATTCAGAAGCAAAGGACAACCTACAAGAGAGGAGCATGAAAGACTCAACACATGGTGTGCCAAGGATGCATTAGCAAGGTCTTACTTAACTCAATCTCTGATTTTCTTCCTCCACATATTAGGAACTGTAAGACATCCCAAGAGACTTGGGAAACATTGTCTACATATTTCTCTTCCAACACAATGGCTAGGAAGAACCAATTGTGGATTGAGTTTACCACTCAAAGAAGGCAACCCAAGCAAGGCATCTCAGAGTATGTGACCAAAGTCAAAGATGTAGCAGATCAATTGGCAAGCATAGGAGAAGAAATTGAAGAAGAGCAGATTGTAAGGCAAGTAATCAATGGCATTAAAGCTGATGACAAATGGGAGAGCTTCACAACTGCCATGGACTTGTACATGGACATGCAGAATCCAGACCTTACCACACTTATGGGGCAACTATTCACCCATGAAGCCAAGCTCAACAAGAATGGAGATTCATCAAAAGGTAATAGCTCTCCTTCCCTATACACTGATAAAAGTAAATCCAAAGAGAAAGGGAAGAACAAAAAGGTTGAAGGTAAGGAACTACCTCCCAAGCCAACTATGCAGGGAGAGGTAGAACCTCAAGAGGAAGGGGCAGAGGAGGTAAGCAAGGTCGGGGGAGACCCTATAACTCCTCACCATGTAATATTTGTGGATTGTCAAATCATACTACAAATGAGTGTTACAGGAACTTCAAGAATCAAAGAGGTAGAGGATATCAAAGAGGTGGATATACATAATCAAGAGGAAGATTCAATCACCATAAGGACAAGAAGATTCTCTTCTGATTATGAATATGACTTCAAAACTAGGTATAAATGATGACCATCTCTTCTACATTGATTCAGGATGCTCAAACCATGTGGCAAACAATGTAGCTCTTCTCTCTGACCTTGAGGAACCAAAGGGGAAGCATTAAGTACAAACAGGTGATGACACCAAGCACTCAGTGATTAAAGTAGGAAATGTTAAGACCTCATATGGAAACAAGAATCTGTTGAGCAGGGTTTTATATGTACCTACAATTACCAAGAATTGATGAGTGTTGGACACATTGTGGAAAAAGGTGTGCAGGTCACGTTCAACCAATATGGATCATTTGTGGAGGATCCCCAACATGGATTCAAGAGAATTGCCAAAGGAGAAAAGACAGGTAGATTATTCACATTTGAACTTGAAGATACAAGGAACACTGCACTCTATAGCTACAGAGATCAAACACTTTCAGAACTTGAAATTTGGCACAAGCGATTAGGGCATGTTGGTGAAAGAACTTTAAAACAAATATGCAGAGACCAATGTGTGCTTGGGATACTTAATGTATCCAAGCAACACATGATTTATAAATGTGGTGCTTGTCAGTTTGGGAAATCTCACAGGTTACCCTTCTCAAGGAAAGGCTACATGCATGAGGACTACCAAGAGCTTGTCCATACAGATGTATGGGACCAAGTAAGGATCCCTCAATTTCTAGATCAAGGTATTATGTATCTTTCATTGATGATTACAGTAGGTGGACTGTATTGTACTTTATGAAGCACAAAGATGAAGTATTCAATTGCTTTAAAAAGTATCTTGCACTTGTTGAAAACCAAACAGGGAGAAACCTAAAGAGATTAAGGTCGGATGGAGGAGGTGAGTACTTCTCAAATGAGTTTGATGCATTCTTGCAGGACAGAGGAATCAAGAGAGAAATTACAACAAGGTATACCCCTCAGCAAAATGGGGTGGCAAAAAGGAGAAGTAGATTAATTGTTGAAACAATTAGGTGAATGTTAAATGAGAAAAAATTACCTAATTACTTGTGGATAGAGAGTGTATCTACTACCACTTATCTTCTAAATAGGTTACCATCCAAATCTCTTGATGGGATGACCCCATATGAAGCATGGCATTCTAGAAGACCTTCACTTGATCATTGCAGGATTTTTGGATGTGTAGCTTATGTGCATATCCCGTCTCGGATAAGAGGTAAGCTAGAACCTAAGGCAGAGAAGTGCATCTTCATAGGGTATGACTTGAATCAGAAAGGATACAGATTCTACAACCCTTCAAACAAAGGATTCATGATCAATAGAGATGTTGTCTTTGATGAGAATGACTCTTGGTTTGATAATGAATGCAGGAAAGTAAAACCACCTTATGACTTGGAAGAGGAGTTTCCAAGCCTCACTAAGGAGGAGCCTGCTCACAATGGAGATATCAACTCAGATGATGAGGACATCATCAACCTAAAAGAGTTCAAGGCATGGAAGTCCAAAGGCAAAGTCAAGATGAAGAAATTGGAGGAAAAACCTGAATCATCCAACCAAGCAATCAGAAGATCACAAAGCTAGCAAGAAGCCAATCAGATATGGGTATGACACTTCCCTACTTACTAAGCACTCTATTTATCTTGCAAAAGACTTTCCAATTGAAGAGCCATCATCACATGAATAAGCAAAGACAAAGGCAGAATGGAAGGAAGCTATGGATGAGGAAATTGAAGCACTCAAGGAAAATGATACTTGGAAGCTAGTGCCAAAGAAGGAGTGTATGAAGGTAATTGGCTCTAGATGAAACTATAAGATAAAAAGGAATTCTGATGGATCAATAAGCAGGTACAAAGCTAGGCTTGTGGCTAAGGGTTTTGCACAAACCCAAGGAGTTGATTATGAAGAAAATTTTTCACCTATGGCCAAAATGCCAACCATCAGAGTATTGGTAAGTGTGGGTGCATCAAAGAATTGGAACATGTATCAATTGGATGTAAAAAATGCATTTCTAAATGGCTTGTTTTCAGAGGAGGTATACATGTCTCAACCTCCTTGCTATGAGGACCCAAACAAGGTAACATATGTATGTAAATTGAACAAAGCTCTTTATGGATTGAAACAGGCACCTAGGGCATGGAACCATAGGTTGACTTCATATCTTCAGGATCAGGGTTTTATTATGAGTAAAGCAGATACTTCCTTGTTTATCAAAAGAAGTAATTCAGAGGTAATATACCTATATGTATATGTTGATGATATCATACTCACAGGTAATGATGCTAATGGCATCAAACAAATTAAGAATCAGATGATGAAGGAGTTCAAAATTAGTAACCTTTGATCACTAAAATACCTCCTTGGACTTGAGTTAGTCTACACTAACTCTGCACTTTATATTACTCAGAGAAAGTATATACGGGATATGTTGAAGAAGTTTCATTTCCAGGATGCCAAAATTGCAAGTACTCCAATGGAGGTAAATCAAAAGCTAGGTGCTCATGAAGGTGATGTGCTTGAGAACATTGCAGGTTACCAAAGCATAGTGGGAAGCTTGAACTATGCTACTTTGACAAGGATTGATGTTGCTTATGGAGTAGGTGTTCTAAGTCAGTTTATGCACAAACCTAGGGCACCTAATTTGGAAGCTTCCAAAAGGATTTTGAAGTACCTTAAGGGCACTCAAAATCAAGGATTGTACTTCCCTTATACCTCAGACTTGTACATCAAGATATATTCAGATGCAGATTGGGCAGGATGCAAAGATGATAGAAGAAGTACCTCAGTATACTATCTTTTCCAGGTAACAAACCTATATCATGGTCTTCAAAGAAGCAACCTACTATTGCTTTATCTTCTACAGAGGCAGAGTATAGACGATTGGCCAATGCTACTCAAGAGGCCATATGGATCAAATTATTGTATACAGATTTAGGTTTGCATACTACATCTCCAATGATTTTATGAGACAATACGAGCTCACTACACCTTGCAGCTAATCCCATTTATCATGCTAGGACCAAGCATATAGAGGTCCACTATCATAATGCGAGAGAGAAGCTATTGAGCAAGGAAATTCAGTTTGCATATGTGTCAACCAATATGCAATCTCGAGACTTATTGACTAAAGCATTAGATGGTACAAAACTTTGCATGTTTAAGTCAATGATCGGATTGAAAGACATTCATGAAGATTGAAAGATGAAGACCAAGCCAAAATGTTTGGCTTGAGGGGGAGCTGTTGGTGCAAAGTGCAAGCGTACACATTTGACTAGAAGATTCATGAACTACTGAAGCTCCATGGAAACCATTGCTAGGAGAATTTTATCTTTTACCATTGTAAAATTTATTTTTAACTTGGAAGAATCTTTGTAACTCTCAACAAACTCGTGGAGTTTATTAGTTGAGAAGTTACGACTTTATGTTAGAGAGAATAACTCCTAGATTGGTGGATTACTTTTAGAGAGAGCCAAAAACTGAATTCAAATTCAAATTTGAATGTAGCACTTATAAAAGTGGCTTGAAAAAGTCGCGTAAAAAAAGTGTCTCAATTCCCGAGTTTTCCATTGCCATATTGTAAGAGAGTGAGGTCTACATTGTAGCCTACACTACTCACCATCATTAGACTATGATTGTCAAGCCTATGATCTTGTATAACATTATTCATTGATACAATAGATCTAGATTGCTCATCTATGATCTCTCTGTCATAGTCATTCATAAGAGTCAACTTAAGAGTCAACTTGTACCGCTGATATCTCAGTCATTTCTTCACCATTTTTAATGTTCTATAGCTTATTGGAATCAGCTCCAAGTTCTCTACGCACTTACAGATTTTGAAGGAAATCTATTCAGCCAATTTGGAGAAAAGCGCGTCGAAGCACTCACTGGTCAATTGGGGGTAATGATTCAATTGCTAAATTGATTGCTCTGTGTATAGTGCATCATTTTAAGTGATTCCACTTGGAATCATTAGCTTACTAAGCTAGTTAGATACCTCTAAAAGGAATTTTTCTAATTCCTACTGTACTGGAAGCACTGAGCATAATAAGCAGCAGGTGTGTGAACAAAAATAAAAGGTTTTCATTGATCCTTCAACTTTGAAGTAGTATGTTTTGATTCAATCTTTTCTTACATCATTTCCAAAGTACATAGGCACTTGTATGTGTCATTGGGAAGCTAAGAAGGCTCACAACTCAACTGTGAAGCTACAAGGGGCTGGTACGAAGCAGGATATGGCAGTACCTACTCATTTCTTGGAGTGTCCATCCATCTATCCCAACAATTAATAGTGTCGTTCAAATATTTGAGCACTCTTTAGCTCCATCCATGTGTGGTTGTTTTGGAGAGTGCATAACTAACTTAGCACTCTTATACTCTATGAGATGTTTGTTCAAGATATTGCAACTCTAGGTTGCTTCTTGGAACTCCAAGTCACAAACTTGGATCGTGCAAATGAAATCCTATCATCCTTAGATCCTACCCAATCTGCATCTGAATACAATTTGAGATCCAAATTTGATGTATAGGAGTAGAATATACACCTTCATTAATAGTGGCTTTCAGATACTTGAGCACTCTCTTAGCTGCATCCATGTGTGGTTGTCTTGGAGAGTGCATGAACTAACTTAGCACTTTGTACTCTATGAGATGTCTACCCTTGTATGTGTGGCATAGATTAGACTACCTACAAGACTTTGATACTCTTTTATATCTTCAATCTGTTCACCTTCATAAACACTAAGTACATCTTGAATCTGTTCCTATATGCTTTGCATTATCCATCTTGAATTTAAGAAGATCTTGAATATACCTTCTTTTTGTCAAGTACATCCCTTGATCTTAATAGATGGTCTGCATACCTACGAAGAAGAACGTGAGTTCTCCAAGGTCACTAATCTTGAATTCCTCCTCCATATGCCTTTTTATCCTTTCCATTCCATTCAGTCATCACTTTTCATAACTACTTCATCTACATACACACATAAATAGATAACTTCATTAAGAGCCTTCTTAATGAACAATGAAGGATCTCCATTGGTTGATTTGAATCCTTGATCTTATAGATAGGTCACCAATTTGTAGTTCCAAGCTGAAGGAGCTTGTTTTAAACCATACAATGCTTTCTTAAGCTTGCATACATAAGTAAGATAATTAGGGTTTTCAAACCTTGGGGGTTGTGACATGTATACCTTGTTCACTCATCCATCCATTTAGAAAAGCATTCTTCACATCAAGTTGAAGTACCTTCCAATTCCTTGGAGCTACAATACTAAGCAAGGTCCTCATGGTGGTCATTTTGGAAACTGGAGAGAAGGTTTCTTCATAGTCTATGCCCTGAGTTTGAGCACATCCTTTAGCAACCAGCCTCGTTTTGTACCTGCAAATTGATCCATCTGGATTACTTTTCAATTTGTAGACCCATCTACAACTATTACCTTCTGATTGGTTTGCATTGAAACTAACTCCCATGTGTCCATTTCCTTTAGAGCTTCTATTTCCTCCTTCATGACTTTCTCCAAATTAGGGTTACCTTTGGCTTCTTCATAAGTTATGGTTCTTCTCAACTTGAGTCTTTTGCTAAATCAATGTTTTGTTTGTTACAAAAGTGGAGTCATAACCATACCTTTCAGGTTGCCTTCTTTCCCTTGTTGAACTTCTAGGAGTGTGTTTGGAGCATTCTCCACATTCTTCCATCTTGGCTTTTCCTCTTGCATATGAAAGACAAGCTCAGATGCTACAGCTTACACACCAGACACGATAGGGGTGAGTCGCAGCGGACTATTAACCAGTTTTTTGAGCAAGTTGAGCCACATCAGACGGACCCGCCTCCTAGAGGCATAGGGCTCATACTCCAGCAGGAAGCGGCTCAGAGAGTGCGACGCCGACCACATCTCGTTGGGTATCGACGACCACGACTCCACCAGGAGGATATCTCACACATCAGGATAGCCCACGACTACATGATGGAGCCCAAGTGCATCGACACCACTTGGAAAACCTTCCTCATGGAGGTACTCGTACCACCGCCGATGTACCACATACTCCACATACCTCCACCCATCATCAGCAGTCAGGTGTCAGGGTATACACATTCACTCCCTCATGGGTCCCCCTTGTATTAGGTGGTCATTATCTGCTGAGTCAGAGCCATGCTCCCCCTAGGCACCACTATTTTATTCCCACTACCTCCTTATTACCAAGTACACCATCCTTTGTTGTTTTCAGCCTACTTAGTTTTGTGTAGCGAGTATTTTTCCTTTCCATTGCTACACAGAGATTACCATAGTTGTATATGGTTTTGTCTCATAGGCCATCCCTCCTATCACTTTTCAAAACTTTTCCCACATTGCCTAATGGGAAGATTACACCATAGTTACTAGCTGTTGCCATCAGAACGGAGCTTATCGAAGACTCTTGGATAGTAGGTCATTATTTAGGTAAGAGCATAAGTGACACACTTTCAGAATATGTAGCATTATTCACTATAGAGGTCATTGAAGCCAAGGCAGTTCAGAGATTGACTCTATTTGAAGCACTCTTCTTATCAATATGTTCTAGGATCACTCTATGCTATGGAGTTTCTGGTTCCTGCTTTGTGGAGGTTTGGTGATGATTTGGAGTTAATTGATGCTGTCCTTTCTTTGCTACACACATCTAAGTGTGCGTACCTTCTCATTTTAGTAAGTTGCTGCCATAATTTGTTTATTCTTCGAGCCTTGCTACTGTACCAGATTTTCCTACCTACTACATCAGAGAAGAAGGCTCAGTGGCTCTTCGAATCACAGAAGAAATCTTAATTCTGTTAGCGTTGCAGAAATTTACTCTATATCCAACACATAGGCTGTTTTTTCCTAGAAACAGTCCTATTCTTTCTCCATATTCCAACACACATGCACTTTCTCTAACTCTTAGGCACACTTCTCTACAATCATCTAGTTCCATCTACATTTAGCATACTATCCAAATTTTGTATATTACACATTGTATAATTAGTTCTATCATGGAGTTTTAATTAAGAGTAGCCTATTAGCTAATCGTTTCACATCTCTTGTTTTTTGTCTATTTTTTTAATCATTCATCTATTTTTTAGTTCAAGGTGTGTATGTGCTGAAGAGTTTTAAGTATTGGAAAGATCCTGTGAAATTAATATTGGGACCTCACTACTAATAGAAATAATAAGGGATAATATCCTCATCCATTTCCTTCTTTCCCATTAACCTTCTACCATTCATGTACTAAAATCCATGCAACCTTTAGGAATTGTACTTCAACCACACTCTCCATAATTATGCTTTGTCAACTTACCTCTTCATACAATTCTCACTCTCTATAGTATATACCCTTTTCCATCTTTTACCCTCTTTCTAATTTATCCTAACCTACCATTCCTTCTAATATGTGTACTCCATTTCTCGACCATAACCTGCCAGGCAATCAAAAAAAGAAGGGGACAGTGATTGAGGTCACTAGCAATATCTAAAATCATTGCACGAGAATGACACTGTTCACATACAGGTAATAATCAGATCATATTGTCAAAAGATATGTTGATTTCCTTTTCAGAATTACCATGTAAATTGTTCTATCAGTTTTGTGGACTTCCTACACTTTTCTCTTCTCTGGTGTTAAGCTGGGAATTCGATCCACATGAATCACTTTTTGTGTCCTTCCTATATTAGCTTATGAATATCAATGACATATTTAGAAAGAAAGCGTGTTATTTCAAGTTCTTCATTCAGAATCTAAGCCAAAATGGTGGAGATGCACCTTATCAACGAAGTAGTTCACAATAATGAGGGTTGTGTTAGTGAAGATACAATCACTGTTTTATACACATGAAGGATAACTTGAGATCAATATTCCATCCCTCTTATCTCTATAAAGAAAACATTTCTCCATGCAAACTTCAAAGATCTACAGCTTAAAAAGAGATTTTGTGCTAGTACATTCTAACAAGGCATACCTTCATCGTCGTCTGTGCCCAAAGACATATCATTATCAAAGACTTGAAACAATTCAAAGCCAGAAATAATAGGACCAAATATGGATCCATTCTGTTTCGTGAATACAAAGTTGGCAACACCCGCACTACCAATATACATGGGGAAGACAGAGTAGGTAATGTATGCATAGTTATGTGTGTCATTGGAAAGCTTGAAAAGGTCTAACACCGTAGAACCAAAAAGGGTGCTTCCATTAAGAACCTGCAAGTATACCTAATCATTAGCATATCAAGATTATATACATTTTCTTCAAAATTGTCTATATCAGATAATGTTGTGCAAATTATAAGTCAATGTGCCCAAGTTGGAGGATTAAGCAGGTGGGTGTGTCAAAGGTTTTCTCCTCTGTGTCAGTGTGTGTGTGTGTGTGTGTGCGCGCGCGCATGCATGTGTGTGCATGCATTTGTGTGCATGCACATGCATATGTGCAAACGTGTGTGTGCATGCACATCTTCAAATGTGTTTATGCAGGTACCCCATGCATGTATATAATGTGCTTATGTACAAGTGGATGAGCAGGCTCTAAATTCAGAGCTCAGGTGTTTATGTTGCCAAGTGGGATGTTAAGTACACAATCTTCTACCTATTTTTTAGAATCCGACTACAAATTGATACAAATAGCAATACAAATACAAGAACAAGTACCCAGTTTGATTAAATGATAAGCATGCCCACATTGTAGATGAAATTCGTGTGCTTAGTGTGTCGTTGTGCCCTTTGAGCATCTTATGCATTATTCTCAGTTGTAAGCTAATCTACTACTTACAAGGCTACAACAATCTACCTTAGATAATTTTTCATACACAAATACTGCTATGTGTTATACTATAGGAATCGAGAAAACACCGAATGGACTTATGTTAATGATGGAAATAATAGAGCCAAAGAGACCAAAGAACTTACAACCAAAACAGAATGCATACAACAATGTCATACAACAGATTAGCCAAGAACCATCTCTCGATCCGGTTCCCTAGGAAGGCCGCTAAAATTTCCTATTGCTTGCCCATTGCTCTCTCTCGCAAGTGGCAAATCCAGCAAGGTCTTCACAGACAACCTCTCCAGATACACAATGGGCTTGGCGATCGGCTTGCTATAGGGTAGACTGACAGTAGTAGGCTCTTCACTCTACATTAGTTCACACAAATCACATGCATCTTACTCATGTTGTCCCTTTTAAAGATAGGTGTACATATACAGATTTCAATAGTGAAAGGCCTCTTAAAATTATCCTAGATATATAGAAGATTTTCTTTGGAGTGGTTGTGGTGGGGCTTTATCTTCTTACTTTTCTGACTGCAATGCCAAGATGGCCATGCCAGTTGGCTCTCTCTCATCCATTGGTACACCCTTTGCGAGTGGTCAATTGCTCATGGTCTTCCTCTCCTCCACTAGTCCACCCTTTCTACCAAACTACCTACTCTAACCCTGTGGATCCAGTCGAGCAACTTAGGAGGGAGCTGGAAGCACTAAAAATGCTGTCAAACAACCAAGAAGAAAAGGTTCCTTCACTTTCAACCCAATCCAATGACAAGGTAGTTGCACAATTATGACGGGAGGTGGAGGAGTTGCAGAACGCTCAAGAGATCCGACGACAAATAGGGTGCACCATCTGCAAAGGTAGTGACCATTCAAGTGGAGTCTTTCCAAATAGAATAACATGCCAATTCTATGGCAAGAATGGGCATGCGGCCCATGGCTGCTATTTCCTCAAGGAAGTGCAACAATGAGGTAACTCTGATGTCCCTCATACCTTCTGAATCTATGATAGCACTTCAAATTCACAAGATAAGGATCAGATCAGCTCAAGCTTCCCGAGGTACACTACGTCTCTCATAAGCCATTGATGTGGAGATAACATGCAAAATAAGTATTCCCTGCATGAAGGCGCACCACCTTGCTGAAAGAACTTGGAGAAGCTTGTAGGTAGAAAAGTACGTTGTGAAACGACGAAGTTAAGTCCAGTCAACAGGCACAAGACAAGCTCTTGAGCTTATGGAGACTCAAATAGATCTTATATGCATGCGATAAATGCAATAAAATGCACTACGTGCTTTGGAGTATCAAGGAGAAAGAGTTGATACAAAACAGATAGGTTTGCGTATTGAATAACTCAAAAAACTTACTATCTTTGGATGAGACAATCAATTTCAAATGCTCATAGCAACCAACATGATTACAATTAGAAAAAATCCTTTTGGAGGAGCGATACACACAGGGTTCAGTGTATAGAATGCACAAAGTACAAGAAATAAGCAAAATATGCTTTTGGAATGAACCTGACACCAACAGTGGTACCTCCTATTTTTCAGGAATGCATAGAGATAGACCCCGAGACAGAAAAACTGAGATTTCTCCAAATTTACTGAACAAAATGCCTTGAAAATTTATATACATAAAGTAGACACTAATACCTTTCCAATGAGTGCTATTTACTTATCCAATTTGGAGCTCTGTAGAGAGAGCAGAAGCTTCTGCAAGC
Organism: Ceratopteris richardii; assembly: GCA_020310875.1. Lineage (NCBI taxonomy): Eukaryota > Viridiplantae > Streptophyta > Polypodiopsida > Polypodiales > Pteridaceae > Ceratopteris > Ceratopteris richardii. The sequence continues at coordinate 151,146,013 of CM035431.1, read as the reverse complement.
TTACTATTGTTCAAAAAAATGATGTAGAAAAATGAAGGAGAAAGACAATAATTGCCACAAGTGTATGTATATTGCTTCCATGTAATATACAAGTGATTTGAAGTCTTTGTATAAACTCTTGAAGTGCTCCACGACTTCTACAAGTGGATTTTAAATTCAAATGAAGGCAGTAAAAGTAGTTAAAGAGAATCAATTCACTTTCCTACAATGTAAGAAAAGTGAAGATCTAGTTTGATCTACTTTTAGGTGATTGATTGATTCATTGATTGCAACTCAACCACCTCAAATTCATGGAAGTTTAGCTCTCTTTTTCCCCTTTTACATGTGTAAAGCTCTAGGCTTTTACAATGGTAAAAGATCCATAAAAAAACCTTTTAAAAAAATACAATAGATGTACTCTCCAACAGATATTCTTTTGATGTAATCCAAACGATGGCTTTTTTTATATAGATCCAATCCACCTCAAGCATAGTGTAACCTCAAGCATAGTGTAAGTTTGATTTTCCAACAGCTCCCCCTCAAGCTAAAGTATGCTTGAGTCTTCATTCTCTAATAGGTTGAATACCTTCCATTGATTTAAACTTGCAAAGTTTTATTCAATCAAGTGCCTTCGTCATCATATCCGCTACTTGTTGTTAAGTTGGAATAAAAGAAATGTCAATCTCCTTTGCCATGAGCTTCTCCCTGATGAAGTGGTAATGAACCTCTATGTGTTTGGTTCTTGCATGGAAAATAGGGTTTCTTGATAAAAACATGGAACTTGCATTATCTCCAAATATGTGAGGTTCGGAACTCACAAGTCCCAAATCTGTATACAATGCTTTTAACCATATTGCCTCTTCAGTTGCTATGGTCAAACCTTTGTACTCTGCTTCAGTTGAGGATAAAGCAACTGTAGGTTGCTTCTTGGAACTCCATGACACTAGCTTTGAACCTACAAATGCTAAGTAACTAGAGCTATTTCTTCTATCATCCTTAGCTCCTTCCCAATCTACATCTGAATAGATTTTGATATCTAAATCTTAAGTGTAAGGATAGAATATACCTTCATTGATTGTACCTTTGAGATACTTAAGTACTCTCTTAGTTGCATCCATGTGTGGTGTACTTGGAGAGTGCATGAATTGGCTTAGCACTCCTATGCTATATGAGATGTCTACCCCTGTATGAGTAGTATCTATCAAGCTACCTACCAAGCTTTGATATTCTTTTATGTCTTCAATTTTCTTTCCTTCATAGACACTAAGTTTATGATTCATCTCCAAAGGCCCTGTAGGTCTAGTGTTCTCCATTTAGAACTTAAGAAATAGACCTTGAATGTATCTTCTCTGAGTTAGATACATCTTCATCTGTATAAATCACTTGCATACCTAGGAAATATGTGAGCTTATCTAAGTCACTGATTTTGAACTCCTCTTGCATGTGTCCCTTGATCCTTTGAATGCCATTCCGCTCATCACTTGTCCCAACATCATCTATATATACACATAGATAGATAATCTCTTTGTGATTCCTTTTGATGAATAGAGAAGGATCTGAGTGCCTAGGTTTGAACCCTTGATCTTGAAGGTATGTAACGAACCTGTAATTCCAAGCTCCAAGAGCTTATTCAATCCATACAATGTTTTCTTAAGTCTGCAAACATAAGATGCATGAATAGGGTTTTCAAAACCTGGAGGTTGTGACATGTATACCTCTTTACTTATCCAACCATTTAGCAATGCATTTTTTACATCTAGTTGGAGGAGTCTCCAATTTCTTGCATACGCTACACTTGTCAATGTTCAGATCGTAGCCATCTTTGCGACTGGTGAGAATGTTTACTCATAGTCTATACCATGAGTTTGTGAGCATCCTTTGGGAGCTAATCTTGCCTTGTACCTGCAAATTGATCCATCTGAGTTTCTTTTAACTTATATACCCATCTACAACCAATTACCTTCTGATTGGGTGACATTGAAACCAAATCCCCACTGTCCATCTCCTTCAATGCATCTATTTCCTCTTTCATGGCCTTTTCCCAATTAGGGTTTCCGTTTGCCTCCTCATAGGTTGAGGGTTCTCCTGAAATTGAGTCTTTTGTCAAGTAGATTCAATGTTTTGTAACAAATGTCGAATCATATCCATACCTTTCTGGTTGGTTCTTCTCTCTTGTTGATCTTCTAGGAGCTTGCTTAGAGCATTTTCCATACTCCTGAATCTTTGCTTTGCCTCATGACTTCCATAGCTTGTAATCCTTTTCCTTTGCATCTTGATCATCATCTGTATCACTTCTTGGATCATGTTTGCTTTCTAATTGATGAGAATCAAAATCAAGATCATATGGTAGAGTTACCTTTTGTTTGTCTTCATCATACAAAGACCTATGTTCTTCAAACACAGCATCTCTACTTATAGTGAATTGCTTGGTTGAAGGATTATAGAACCTGTAACCCATCTGAGTTTAGTCATACCTAATAAACACTGCTTTTGTTGCCCTTCCATCTACCTTACCTCTTATTTGTGATGATACATGAACATAAACTAAACAACCCAACACCTTGCAATGTCCAAGTCTAGGTTTTCTTCCTTTCCATGCTTCATAAGGAGTCATACCTTGAAGTGATTTGGATGGTAGTCTATTGAAAAGGTACACAACAATTGAAATAGCCTCTGCCCATAGATAATGTGACAACCTCTTCTCTTAAAGCTTTGTTCTGGCTCATCCAACCAATGTCTTGTTTCTTCTCTCTACAATTCCATTTGGTTGAGGAGAGTACTGAAACCCTAACCCTAGTTCGAACTTAGCTTGAAACCCTAACCCTAGCCAAGACCTCAAACCCTAACCCTAACCCTAGCTCTAACCGCTAACCCTAACCCCAAACCCCCATCTAACTACAGCCCTCTCTCCCTCTCCCTCTCCTCTCTCTCTCCCTCTCCCTCTCCCGCTTCCTCTCCCTCTCCCTCTCCCTCTTCCTCTCCCTCTCCCTCTCCCTCTCTTCCATGCCTCCCAACTTGGAGGAACAACTGGCCACTTTAGAGCATACCCTCCGAGAGTTGATAGGGAAACATAAGAAAGAAGAGGATTTTGGACTCAACGGGGTTACCCGCAGAGTCGTCGCCCTCGAAGCCAAGGTCGCAACTTTGGAGAAGGAAAACGAGTCCGTCCAGGAAGAGCTCTTGCTATCTGCAAGCAGCACTCACGGGATCGGGAGGAGTTGCACACTCGGCTTACTCATATGAGGACGAAACTGAACAGCATACGTGAGGAGGGGGAGATCGCCCCACAACTGCAGGACATCCCAGTGACTATCAAGAAAGAGTGCATAGAGGCGGTTCAGAGCGACCTTGAGACTAAAAAGGATGGATGGGTCGAAGTTGTCAAAATAAACTGCGACAGGAGGCAAAGAAGAACCACCACCATAATGAGATCCACATAGTACACACCACCATTGAGGAGGAGACGATGCGACAGGCTCGCAGGCTCAATGTCCGCGTCTCCGGCCTCAAAGAGACACATGGATCAACAGAGAAGGACGGACGTTGCTTGTGCATACTACTTGGATACCGTGCAGATGAGCCTCTCCCTTTCACCAGAGCCTAGAGAGCAAGAGGGGACACCACACAGAGCAGAGCACTTATCCTTTAGTTCTCGGATGAGGCTGGGAGGAGAGACTTCCTCAGATGACGAGCGGTACTACGCACTACACCAAGCACCCCGATCTATTTAGATGAGGACCTCACACGGATGCAGGTAGAGCAAAGACATGCATGCATGCCGCATGTCCTCCAAGCCGGACGGGAGGGAAATCGTGCCCTATACAAAGACGATCGTGTCATCATCAATGGACGACCCATCGACTAGGGATTCGGGGCCTATGAGACAACAAAGCAGGAGGTGCGCATTGCAGTCTTGAACTCCAATGGATCTTTGTGGACACATCGAGGGAGCCTCGAGGAGGTGATGCAGGGCAAAGACATGATCTTCTTGACAGAGACACACGAGAGCCTGGGGAGGAGACTACCAAGGATTGAGGGCTATAGATGGGAGTCAGCTCACTATCGACAGATGCGACACCACACCACATGAGGATCGGGATGAGTAGCCGTGCTCTATAGAGAGTCCCTACAGCACAGGGTACAGGTGCTAGCCAGACCCAGACGCACGTTTCATGTGGATACGCCTCCAGCTATCAGAGGAGAGGGCAGCGTATTTCGCCGTATGCTACATTGCACCCATCGGCTCGCGCTTCAAACATACCCCTGAGCAGCCCTCAGAGGGGGAGACACCAGACACCTCATCGCTATATGACTGCCTCAGTGACATCATTATGAAGTATATCGAGATGGGCGACGTCTTCCTTGTAGGAGACTTCAATGCCCCCACTCAGAGCCACCAGTGTGATATCTACGACTTTGACGACCTTGAGATGCTCCGCACCATGGAGGACATGTCTACACTCAGAGCCTCAGCTGACACCGCCACACCCACCTCATACGGCCGACACCTACTCCAGATGGAAGCAACACCCCGTCTCATTATCTATAATGGGATGGCGACCTGGCCCACCTCGAGTGGTCTCACCCACGACACCGCATGGAGGCAGTGTGGTAGACTATGTTATCGGACCCCCAGAGGCGATATATCTCATCACCTCATTCACCATCCCCCCCATACCGATTGGAGCTGATCACACATATCTTGCCCTATCCATACGCGGCTTACCATACATATCCCACCCCACCACCATCCAGCCACATGCCCATACCACCATTCACTTTAGATATGAACTAGCACATATCTATAGCTCCCATGTTTGAGATCGCATCTACTCCCTTGACTCCTCTGCCCCATTGGACACCCTCACCGCACACTTCTCCTCAATCCTCCACACATCCGCTACTCTCAGCTTCCCATACACCACCCACAACACCGCACATTTGACACGGCTGGGGCATACACCCCAAAATAGATGGTATGATGAGGAGTGTAGATGACTATACCGACATCTCAGAGCACAGAGTATCTTGGGATCCATCACAGAGAGGGAGGCACGACGACAGATGCGAGCTCTCACATGTCGGAAGCGGCGAGCTATCGAGGAGCGACAAGAGGCAGAGTTGTTTGACCTTCTCATGAGTAGGGATTGCGCCGCACCGTGGAGGGCCCTATGTGAGCCGCGCCCACCTACACCCATAGAAGATCCTTAGACTTGGCACACCTACACCGAGAGGTTATATAAGTTCCCAGGTTAACCCCCATTGCTGTTTCCTCCCACACCGCGTCCTGTGATATCCACCCTATTCACGGCAAGCATGGTACGATAGGCCATCCATAGGCCACAACATGGCCGTTCAGCAGACCACACGGGACTACGGGGCGAGCACTTTATATACGTAGTCAATGTGGTTTCTCACCTGATCGCCCACCTCTTCAACCGTGCTTTGGTTTAGGGGTTACCTGACTCGTGGACTATGCATACCATTGCGCCTATCCATAAGTCCTGCGATATGATGGACCCAGGGAACTACAAGACTATTATGATAGGCCACATCCTGGCCAAGATCTATGGGGCAGTACTAGAGGTAGAGCTCAGTACACACACTGAGGAAGCTGGGATCAGAGCCCCCGGCCAGGCAGGCTTCCGCCGCACTTTCTCCACCATCAACCACATCTTCCGACTTCGTTGCTTGATTGAGAGCGCGAAGGCGAGGAAGCGGAGACTCTACTATTGCTTTGTGGATTTCCGCAAAGCCTTCAACATGGTCCCTCGAGAGAGACTACTACGGAGAGTCCAGGAGTTAGAGCTACCATCACACATGCTATGGGCTATCCATGCTTTGTATGCATGAGTCACAGGCAGGGTGTGCTGCCCCGACGGCCTATCAAGCAACCTTGTTAGCACCATTGGTGTGAAACAATATTTGCCCTCTCTCACCCACTCTCTTCGGTCTCTACATCGACGAGATCATGGAGTATATATAGCGAGTAAGAGGGCTAGGAGGAGACCTTAGAGGTATGTCAGTACACATCCTATTATATTCTGATGACATTGTCTTGCTTTCAGAGTCACTAGAGGGGCTGCAGTCACATTTACAGGCACTGGATACCTTCTGCATGGAGAGAGGACTCAAAGTGAACCTTGGCAAGATCAAGGTCATGATCTTCCACACCTCTAGGACAATGCGCCATTGCGCCTCTTTCACCGCAGCTCGAGGACAGATAGAGGTAGTGGACTCCTACGTCTACTTAGGTGTCACCTTCTCGGGAAGGACAGGGGTATTCTCCATGGCAGAGGCAGCGAGAGATAGATTGATGCGAGGCTATGCGGCGCTTGCTGGATTGGAGAGACGCTTCTTTTAGGCACATTTTCAAGAGCTCCGGACTAAGGGGTGGCTTTTTGATACTCTAGTGACACCGGCACTGATGTACGCAGCAGCAGTATGGGCACCAGGAATCACGGAGGCGTTGTGGAGGCGGATTGAGAGGCCCCATGTCACCATGATCTCACCATTGCTCCGCAGCAAGCCCTCCGTTCCACATGACATTATATAAGCTGAGCTTGGCACACCACCGATGCTAGTGGGGGCCATTTTTCAGCTTGTGACCTTTATTCTCAGAGTTAGAGAGCTCCCACCACTCAACTCACCAGGCTTGCATTTGAGAGCTCTAGACACTTCGCAGAGACACGGCATGAGAGACCATGGCATGAGCATTACCGATCTCCCCCCTTTTCTAGTATGACCTCTCTTCCCCTTACATTACCCTTGTTCGGAGAGGAATAGGAACATCCATCAGGACCTACTACGAATACACGTCAGGGAGACATGGATAGCACCACGGGAGCCTCTTCCCACAAAGAGGGAACACTACAGAGAGCACTTCCTGACAGTGACAGCAGATGGTTTCATTCCGAGACCACGATACATGGATACATACATGGCACGAGCAGAGAGAGTGGCCATTGGGAAGCTCAGAGTATCATCACACCAGCTCGAGATTGAGGTTGGGCGAGCGACACATACCCCCACGGACGAGAGATTATGCAGGATATGTCAAGAGGAGGTGGAGGATGAGGAGCACTACACATGTAGATGCCAGGCATATGAGGATATCCGAGACCACTACCCACAGCTCTTCAGGGGACCCAAAGAGATCATGGCTTTATTGGAGACGGAGGACCAGCGCCCTCTAGGTCATTTCCTAGTAGAGCTCCAACGCCACCATGCCTCACTTCTCCAGCAGATGGCGATACACCCGACCCCCCAGACTCATATTACATATTTTTTCAGACCCACAGCCGCCCAAGGACCGAGCTCGACATGGGGTGTCACATTACAGAGAGAAGAGGAGCTTAGACGACAGTGCCGACGATCGAGACCCCCACTCCGGAGATCCCATCCCCACTAGAGAGAGATTCAGGAGATTCACTCATGCCATGACATGGAGATACGGAGATGTCAGCAGCGCACCCCCGCCGATCTCGACATGCAGAGCATTTCAAGGATCGCCATGATGCCTTAGCCACCGATGCATTATATCCTACACCCACTCCAAGCATTTAGAGGGTTATGACACCACCAAGCCTCCCCTCCCTATGCATATCATATTTGTATCTCACCTATTGAGCATATAGAGTGCATACCCATAGCACCCCACACCCTGACGCCCGTTATTATCCACGCCTTTTATACTCTGTTTTGTACTCACACTTTATTTTCCTTTTGGGATCACAGTGGAATGGATCATACTGATGTATATGTTTTGTCTCATAGGCCGATTTTGGCATCTAATAGAAGTTAAAAAGTCTCTCTCTCTCTCTCTCTCTCTCTCTCTCTCTCTCTCTCTCTCTCTCTCTCTCTCTCTCTCTCTCTCTCTTTGTGGTAGAGTCAGATGTCCTGATGGCTTATCTGACTCACTTGCTAGCACCATCGGCGTGAAGTAAGGTGCCCTCTTTCACCCACCCTCTTTGGTCTATACATTGATGAGATAGTGGACTTCATACGACAACAGGGCGGGGAGGGCATTGAGGTACCAGGGACTACTGTTCATATTCTTCTTCATACGACAGCAGGGCGGGGAGAGCATTGAGGTACGAGGGACTACTGTTCATATTCTTTTATATGCTAATGATATTGTGCTAGTGTCAAAATCTGCAGAAGGCCTACAGCACCACCTAAGTGGCCTAGATGACTTCTGCATACATAGAGGGCCATCTGTGAAACTTGGTAAAACCAAGGTTATGATTTTTCATACATCCGCTCAGGTGAGAAGACATAGTTCTTTCACAGCTGCAGGCTGACCGATTGAGGTAGTTAGATCATATGTCTATCTTGGAGTGACATTCACAGCAACCTCTAGAGTCTAGAGTTTTCTCTATGTCCAAGGCAGCCTGCGATCGCATCACACGTGGATATGCAGCACTAGTCTTGATCGGGAGACAGTGCCACCATGCACATTTTAAGGAGCCCCGCACAAACGGGTGGCTCTTCTACACTCTGGTTACGCAAGCGCTCATATATGGAGCAGCCATATGGGGCCCGGGATTAGCTACATCAGCATGGACAGCATTGGAGAGGCCACATATTCTCATGATTGCGAGACTCATCTACAGCAATCCTTCAATACGACATGATATCATCGCAGCAGACATGATATCATCAAAGCAGAGCTCGCTGCACCACCGATGCTAGTAGAGGCACCGTTCCAAACAGTATGCCTATTACACAGGATACAGAGCATGGATACAGAGCATGGACACAGAGCTCATCACTTATCGAGCTTTCTAGGTGTCATGCAACATGGCACTAGAAGGAGACACCTCCTCATGGTACGCACAAACACGAGACTGGCTGGCCCATCATGGATTTGACATAGACAGACTACCACCACTGCAGTACGACTTATAGGCCCCCACCTATTCGCTCTCCCACCAAGAGAGGAACAAGGTCATTCGCCAGGAGATATGGCATACATATATACAAAGGGCATGGATTAGCCCTAGGGATATATTGCCACCGAAAATGCTCCACTACCGTGAGCATTTTCTACAGATCTCAGAAGAGGGCTTCATTGAGACTCCCCAAGACATGATGACATACTTACCATACCACCACCGAGTCGTCATTGGGCAGCTTCGAGTTTCATCACATCAACTCGAGATCGAGAGGGGTCAGACCAGGGGAGTACCTAGAGAGGAGAGGTGGTGCCCAGTATGCCATACAGAGATAGAGAGTGAGGAGAACTTTGTTACCAGATGCAGAGAGCATACTCAGATCTACGAGCATAATTCCATATAGAGGAGTCACTACAGTTGGGCATGACCATTGGAGACCACTAGACGTTCGGACAATTCCTCACAACAACATATGAGAGACAAGGGCAATTGCTACAGCCCAGGTATCAGAAACGGATGAGTGCACAATGGACCATTACTAAGTTCTTTCAGCGCGATGGGCTACATCACATGAGCCCACCTTCCATAGGCATAGGGCTAACGCTCCAATAGTCAGTGGCACAGAGAGTGCGACGTCGACCACATAGAGCTGGATACGGACGACCATGACTATACCATGAGGATACCTCATGCACCAGGATAGCCCATGACCACATGATGGAGCACAGGCATACCGCCACCACCAAGCATACCCTCCAAGAGCTGATAGGGAAACGTAAGATAGAAGGAGATTCTGGACTGAACGGGGTTACCCGCAGAGTGGTCGCCCTCCAAGCCAAGGTAGCAGCCTTGGAGAAGGAAAACAAGTCCCTTCGGGCGGAGCTTCTTGCTATTCGTAAGCAGCACTCACACGATCAGGAGAAGAGCCCTCATATGAGGACAAAACTGGACAGCATACGTGAGGAGGGGGAGATCGCCCCACAGCTAAAGGACATCGGGACGACTATCAAGAAAGAGTGCATTGAGGTGGTTCAGAATGAGCTTGAGACTAAAAAAGAGGGATGGGTCGAAGTTGTCAAAAAAAACCTTCGACAGGAGGCAGAGAGAAACAACCACCATGAGGAGATCCACATAGTACACGCCACCATTGAGGAGGAGCAGATGCGACAGACCCAAAGGCTCAATGTCTGCATCTCCGGCCTCAAAGAGACAGACAGATCACCAGTGCAGGACGGGTGTCGCCTATGCATACTACTTGGATACCGCGCAGATGAGCCTGTTCCTTTCACCCGAGCCTGGAGTGCAGGACGAGACACTACACGGGGAAGAGCACTTATCCTTCAGTTCTCAGATGAGGTTAGGAGGAGAGACTTCCTGAGATGACGAGCAGTACTACGCACTACACTGGGCACCCCAATCTATTTGGATGATGACCTCACACCGATGCAGGTAGAGCATAGACTCACATGCATGTCGCGTGTCCCTTCGGCCTGACAGGATGGACATCGTGCTCTATACAGAGACTGTCATGTCATCATCGATGGACGACCCATTGACTAGTGATTCGTAGCCTACCAGATAGCACAGAAGGAGGTGCGCATTGCTGTTCCTTTCACCCGAGCCTGGAGTGCAGGACGAGACACTACACGGGGAAGTGCACTTATCCTTCATTTCTCGGATGAGGTTAGGAGGAGAGACTTCCTCAGATGACGAGCAGTACTACGCACAACACTAGGCACCCCAATCTATTTGGATGATAACCTCACACCGATGCAGGTAGAGCATAGACTCACATGCATGCCGCGTGTCCCTTCGGCCCGACAGGATGGACATCGTGCTCTATACAGAGATGGTCATGTCATCATCGATGGACGACCCATTGACTAGTGATTCGTAGCCTACCAGATAGCACAGCAGGAACTGCAATGGATCTTTGTGGACACACCCAGGGAGCCTCGAGGACGTGATGGAGGGTAGAGACATGATCTTCGTGACAAAAACACACGAGAGCCTGGGGAGGAGCCTACCGAGGATTGAGAGCTATATGTGGGAGTCAGCTCATTGCCGACAAAAGCGAAAGCACACCACACGAGGATGAGGAGTAGCCGTGCTCAATAGACACTCCCTACAGCACAGGATACAGGTGGTAGCCAGAGACCCAGAGGCACATTTCATGTGGATACGCCTCCAGCTATCAGAGGAGAAAGCAGCGTATTTCGCCGTTTGCTATATTGCACCCATCGGCTCACGCTTCACACATTCCCCCGAGCAGCCCTCAGGGGGGGAGGGATCAGACACCACATCGCCATATGACTGCCTCCGTGACACCATTATGGAGTTTACCGGGATGGGTGAAGTCTTCCTTGTAGGAGACTTTAATGCCCGCACTCAGAGCCACCAGTGTGATATCTACGACTTTGACGACCCTGAGATGCTTCGCACCATAGAGGACATGTCTACACTCAGAGCCTCAACCGACACTGCCATACCCACCTCATACTACTGACACCTACTCCAGATGGGAGCAGCACACCGTCTCATTATATATAATGGGATGGCAACCTGGCCACCTTGGGGGGTCTCACGTGCATCCCACCCACGACACCGCATGGAGGCAGTGTGATAGACTACGTTATCGGACCCCCGAAGGTGACACATCTCATCACCTCATTCACCATCCCACCCATACCGATTGGAGCTAATCACGCATATCTCGCCTTATCCATACGCGGCTCACCATGCATATCCCACTCCGCCACCATACAGCCACATGCCTATACCACCATTCACTTTAGACATGAGCTAGCACATATCTATAGCTCCCATGTTCAAGAGCGCATCTACTCCCTTGATCCCTCCGCCCCATTGGACATCCTCACTGCCCACTTCTCCTCGATCCTCCACACATCCGCTACTCTCAACTTTCCATACACCACCCAGAGCACCACACATTCGACATGGCTGGGGCATACACCTCAAAATAGATGGTATGATGAGGAGTGTAGACGACTATACCGACATCTCAGAGCACAGAGTATCTTGGGATCCATTACAGAGAGGGAGGCACGACGACAGATGTGAGCTCTCACACGCCAGCGAGCTTTTGAAGAGCGACAGGAGGCAGAGTTGTTTGACCTTCTCATGAGTAGGGATTGCCCCACCGCGTGGAGGGCCCTTCGTGAGCCACGCCCACCTACACCCATAGCAGATCCTCAGACTTGGCACACCTACGCCGAGAGGTTATATGACATCCCAGGACAGCCACCATTGCCGATCCCTCCCACACCGCGTTCTGTGATATCCACCCTATTCACGGCAAGCATGTACGACAGGCCATCCGTAGGCTAGAGCACGGTTGTTCAGCAGACCACACGGGACTACAGGGAAAGCACTTTATATACGCAGTAGATGTAGTCTCCCACCTGATTGCCCATCTCTTCAACCATGCTTTGGTTGAGGGATTACCTTACTCGTGGACTATGCATACCATTGCGCCTATCCATAAATCCGGCATGGACCCACGGAACTATAGGACTATTCTGATAGGCCACATCCTCGCCAAGATCTATGGGGCAGTGCTAGAGTCAGAGCTCAGTACACAAGCTGAGGCAACTGGAATCAGAGCACCCGGCCAGCAAGCTTCTCCTGCACTTTCTCCACCATCGACCACATCTTCATACTTCGTTGCTTGATTGAGAGCGCGAAGGCTAGGAAGCGGAGACTATACTGTTGCTTTGTGGATTTCGACAAAGCCTTCAGCATGGTCCCTCGAGAGAGACTACTACGGAGACTCCAGGAGTTGCAGCTACCATCCGACATGCTATGCACCATCCATGCTTTGTATGCACGAGTCACAGGCAGGGTGCGCTGCCCGAGCGGCCTATCAGACAGCCTTGTTAGCACAGGCAGCGAGAGATAGATTGACGCGAGGCTATGCCAGGGAGACATGGATAGCACCACAGGAGCCTCTTCCCACAAAGAGGCAACACTACAGAGAGCACTTCCTGACCGTGACAACGAATGGTTTCATTCAGAGACCACAATACATGGATACATACATGGCATCAGCAGAGAGAGTGGCCATTGGGAAGCTCAGAGTATGATCACACCAGCTCGAGATTGAGGTTGGGCGTGCAACACATACCCCGAGGGACAAGAGATTATGAGGATATGCCAAAAGGAGGTGGAGGACGAGGAGCACTACACATGCAGATGCCAGGCATATGAGGACATCAGAGACCGCTACCCACAGCTCTTCATGGGGGCCAGAGAGATCAGGGCTATACTGGAGACGGAGGACCAACACCCTCTAGGTCGTTTCCTAGTAGAGCTCCAGCGCCGCCGTGCATCACTTCTCCAGCAGCAATGGAGATACACCTGACCCCATACTTATATTACAGATTTTTTCAGACCCAGAGCCACCCGAGGACCCAGCTTGACGTGGGGTGTCACATTACAGAGAGCAGAGGAGCTTAGACGACAGCGTCAACGACCGAGACCCCCACTCCGGAGAGCGCGTCCCCACTAGAGAGAGATTCAGGCGATTCACGCATGCCATGACATGGAGATATGGAGACGTCAGCAACGCACCCCCGTCGATCTCGATGTGCAGAGCATTTTGAGGATTGCCATGATGCCTTACCCACCAATGCATTATATCCTACACCCACTCCAGGCATTTAGAGAGTTATGACACCACTGACCATCCCCTCCCTATGCATATCAGATTTGTATCTCACCTATTGAGCATATAGAGAGCATACCCATAGCACCCCACACCCTTGACGCCAGCTATTATCCACTCCTTTTATACCCTGTTTTGTACTCACACTTTATTTTCCTTTTGGGAAATTGGGATCACAGTGGATTGGATCATACTGATGTATATGTTTTGTCTCATAGGCCGATTTTGGCCTCTAATAGACGTTAAAAAGTCTTTCTTTCTTTCTCTCTCTCTCTCTCTCTCTCTCTCTCTCTCTCTCTCTCTCTCTCTCTCTCTCTCTCTCTCTCTCTCTCTCTCTCTCTCTCTCTCTCTCTCTCTTTTTTCTTTCGCTCTCTCTAAAAACATTTGAAACCCTAAACCTAATCTCTGAAATGGCTCCTATGGACCGAAGGGAAGTGGATGAACTGATCGCTAAAGCCCTCAAAGAGGCCAAAAAGGAAGCAGACCGCAACCTCAACATGGAGATACGAAAAATGATGGAAAAGTTCAAAGGCCTCGAAGAACAAGTAATGGATAAGGTCAAAGGACTCGAAGAACAAGTAAAGACTCTCACAGAAGAAAGAGACAATTGGAGGACAGCCTATGAGCACTTGAAAGAAGAGGGGGAGATCTCCAACGTGGAGACACTCAAAGAAGAAATAAAGAAGGAAATCAAAACGGAGGTAGAATCCACTCGAGAGTCGTGGGTGGAAGTAGTACACAAAAGGGTTAAGAAGGAAGTTCGGGAAGACGTACAGAAAGAAGAACTCACACGAGTCCAGGATACACTTGAGGAGGAGAGGCTTCGACACACTCGAAAACTTCACATTTGGATTACAGGCCTACCGGAGGGAGCATCACCAGAGGCCGATGCAACTGACATTTGCCATCGACTTGGATACCAGAGCATGCCATTCATAGCTGCATGGAGGGTTGGGAGGGATACATCACATTTGCGAGCACTCATCCTTAAGATGAGCTCCGAGGAGGCACGGACCGCGTTCTTTAGACGTCGATCAGTACTACGTGGACTACCAGGCGGCGCCCTCTATATGGACGAGAACCTCACGAGGATGCAGGTGGCACACCGACGTGCTTGCATGCCACAGATACTCCAGGCACGCCGAGAGGGGAGAAAGGCCTTTTACCGGGATGGTAAGGTCTTCATAGATGGACGCCCTATCAAATAGGGCCACGCGGCCTATGAGACATCACTACACCAGGAGACACCACTTAGAGGAGCAGTGTGGAACAGCAACGGGGCACTCTGGACGCGACAAGACGGACTCGAGGAGATCCTGGCATCACATGACTTTGTGTGCATCACAGAGACACACGAGAGCCTAGAGAGAGGTCTACCACGCATTGCAGGTTTTCATTGGGAATCTGCATTCAGGACCACGATGAGACAGAGTACAGCACGTGGATCGGGAGGAGTGGCCATTATATTTCGACAGGAGATACAGAGCCGGATCCATATTATAGGTAGAGATGAGGAGGCACGATACATGTGGGTTCGCATGGAGATAGCACAGGGGGGTTGGATTTACATTGCTATATGCTACTTCCCACCAGGCGGGTCTCGATATGCAGGACGGGATCTTGGGGGACCGACCCGAGACAGAGACTCACCATACACAGCGCTTTCAGAGGAGATACTACATTACAGCACACTAGGTGAAGTCTTCCTTACGGGAGACTTCAATGGCCGCACTCAGTCACATAAGTGCGAGGCATATGACATGGATCACCCACATCTCATGAGGGCTAGAGACCCGAATGAGATGAGCACCAGCAGAGTATCGGCAGATATGGGTCAGGACACCACCGGCTATGGCAGACATCTACTCGAGCTAGGCAGCCGACATCATCTCGTTATATATAACGGGATGAATCGTTGGCCAGGTTCGGGCGGATTTACTTGCTTCCCTCACGGGGGAGGTGAGAGCACAGTCGACTACATTTTGGGTACCACCTCTGGGGCTTCACTCATCACCTCACTTAATATTGGACGACGTCCACTTGGGGCTGACCATACATTTATCACACTCACACTCGCATCTCCGATTCCATTAGACCCTCCCTCACCCACTAAGACACATACCACGATACACTTCACACACGAGCTCTCACACGTTTATGCACACCATTTACACACTCGCCTACTCTCCCTCGATCCACTCTCACCTTTGGACACACTTACATCACAGATCACCACCATCCTACAGGACTCAGCTCTCTACAGCTTCCCACACCGCACACATATGCACCCTCCACGCACAGGATCCATGCCCCAGAACCGCTGGTATGATGCAGATTGCCGTGAGCTACGGAAGCACCTATGGGTTTTAGAGCATAGGGGAGATATTACACACGCACAGGCACAGCGTCGCATGCAGAGCCTTACTCGCCGCAAACGGCGAGATTGGGAGGAGAGACAGTACTGGGATATTTACCATCTGCTCATGAGTCGAGACAGTGGAGTGGCATGGCGACATTTGAGAGAGAGGAGACAGGAGACACCTATCCGAGACCCGAGCACTTGGCATAGCTATGCACGGAGTCTATACGAGATCCCAGACCAGCCCCCCATTCCCAGACCGCAGAGCTCACGTCCTACTACCTCTGACTTCTTCACACCCACTATGGTGGGACACGCTATTGCCCGGCTACAGCATGGCAGGGCCCATGACCATTTCGGTTTACAGGCAGAGCATCTCATCTATGGAGGCACGACTCTCGCACCGCTCATTGCCCACCTCTTCAACCGTGCATTGGTTGAAGGGTTCCCGGACTCATGGACTGAGCACACCATAGTGCCCATTCATAAGTCAGGTGATACCATGGATCCAGCTACATACCGGACGATCATGATTGGCCCTATATTGGCCAAGTTATATGGGGCAGTACTAGAGACAGAGTTGAGTACTCTCGCTGAGAGGAAGGGTATCAGGGCTCCAGGACAGGCAGGTTTCAGACGAGATTACTCTACGATTGACCACATCTTCACTTTGAGATGCCTGATCGACCAGGCAAGGGTGAGGAAGAGGAGATTATATTGCTGCTTTGTGGACTTCCGCAAAGCATTTGACACTGTTCCCAGGGACCGACTCTTCAGACGACTACTTGATATCGGAGCTTCGGAGGAGATGATATGGGGGATCTACGCATTATACGAGAGAGTATCTGGTAGAGTCAGATGTCCAGGGGGCTTATCTGATCCACTTGCTAGCACTATCGGGGTGAAGCAAGGATGCCCTCTTTCACCCACCCTCTTTGGTCTCTACATTGATGAGATAGTGGACTACATACAGCTGCAGGGGGGAGATGGCATTGAGGTACAGGGATCCACTGTCCATATTCTTTTATACGCTGATGATATTGTATTGGTTTCAGAGTCTACAGAAGGTCTACAGCATCATCTACATGGCCTAGATGACTTTTGCAGAAACAGAGGGTTATCTGTGAACCTTGGTAAAACCAAGGTCATGATCTTTCATACATCAGCACAGGTACGCAGACATAGTTTGTTCACAGCAGCGGGTGGACCGATCGAGGTGGTCGGATCATATGTTTACTTGGGAGTGACATTTACAGCAGCATCAGGGGTCTTCTCTATGTCTCAGGCAGCCCGTGACCGCATCACACGTGGGTACGCAGCACTAGCTTTGATGGAGAGACAGTGCCACCAGGCATATTTTCAGGAGCCCCGCACAAAGGGGTGGCTCTTTGACACTTTGGTTACGCCAGCGCTCATGTATGGGGCAGCCATATGGGGGCCGGGATTAGCTACATCAGTATGGAGGCCGGGATTAGCTACATCAGTATGGGGGCCGGGATTAGCTACATCAGTGTGGACAGCATTAGAGAGGCCACAGATCCTCATGATTGCGAGACTTATCCGCAGCAAGCCTTCAGTACCACATGATATCATTAGAGCAGAGCTCGCTGCACCACCGATGCTAGTTGAGGCACTATTCCAGACAGTATGCCTATTACACAGACTTCGGAGCATGGATACAGAGCGCATTGCTTATCGTGCTTTCCAGGCATCACGTGATATGGCATTAGTTGGGGACACCTCCTCATGGTATGCCCAGACACGAGACTGGCTGGCCCACCATGGCCTTGACATAGACAGGCTACAACCACTACAGTACGACTCACATGCACCCACCTACTCGCTCTCTCATCAAGAGAGGAATAGGGTCATTCGTCAGGAGATATGGCATACATACATACAGAGGACATGGGTGAGCCCTAGGGATACATTGCCACCGAAAATGCTCTATTACCGCGAGCATTTTCTACATATATCGGACGCAGGCTTCATCGAGATCCCGAGATACATGCAGACATACCTTCCCCACCACCTCCGAGTCGTCATTGGGCAGCTCCGGGTTTCATCACATCAGCTCGAGATTGAGAGGGGTCGGTCCAGGGGAGTCCCCCGTGAGGAGAGGTGGTGCCCAGTATGCCAAACAGAGGTAGAGAGTGAGGAGCATTTTGTTATCAGATGTCCAGCATACTTAGACCTACGAGCACAGTTCCAAATCGAGGAGTCATTCCAGCTGTGCATGACTATGGGAGACCAGAGACGCTTGGGACGCTTTCTCACAGCAGCATACGAGAGGCGAGAGCGGTCACTACAGCCCATACATCAGCCACGGGTGAGTACCCAGCAGACCATTACGCAGTTCTTTCAGCGAGTTGAGATACATCAGAGAGGTCCATCTATAGGGCTCACGCTACACCAGGCAGCAGCACAGAGAGCACGGCGCCGACCACGCATGGGCGGATATCGTCGACCACGACTATATCAGGAGGATATCTCACGCATCAGGATTGCCTACGACCACATGATGGAGCATAGGCGTACCACCACCCCCTGGGTTGTCTTCCTTCTGGAGGCACTCAGACCACCACCGATGTACCACATACTACACCCACCTCCATCCATCACCAGTAGCTAGGGCATTTTACTCACATTTTGGATCCCCCCATGTATTAGGTGGCCACTATCTGCAGAGTCAGAGCCACGTCTCCCCAGCCTTTTCCAGCCCTATATAGCTTTGCGTAGCGATATACTTTTTATTTCATTTTATCTTCTACACAGGGTTACTACACTTGTACATGGTTTTTGTCTCATAGGCCAAGTTTGGCCTCCAGAAGACGTTAATATGACTTTCTTTCTTTTCTTTCTCTCTCTCTCTCTCTCTCTCTCTCTCTCTCTCTCTCTCTCTCTCTCTCTCTCTCTCTCTCTCTCTCTCTCTCTCTCTCTCTCTCTATGTGTGTGTGTGTGTGTGTGTGGATTTTGAAATCTGGTCGACAGCAAAGTGCCAAAGGCTAATGCTCACGAATTCAAAGGTTGGTGCTCATGGGGTAAGGGTGAAGGTTCAACCTTCAAGGGTGAAGGTTATGCTCATTGCTCAACTTCTCACACATGTTGAAATCGCTCAACCATGAAATTGGGGGGAGGAAACGTCCATTGGCAGCATATCTAAGTGTTTTATCACTTATTAATTTTGAAAAAATGTAACCGCGAATTTTACTCACCGGATGGAATGGGACACACCAAACCGGATGAATCCAAAAACACGTAAGGTGCGTAGCACCGAATCTGCTATGTTGGGGAGACCATCTCCTTTGGTATGACATGAAGAGTTGGGATGACCATCACCTTTGGTATGACCTTAAGAGTTGGGGTGACCATCACCTTTGGTATGGCATGGGGAGACCACACTTCTAGCAATAGTTGGGTTTGGTATGACTATTGACATGAAGAACTGGGGCGACCATTGCCTTTGGTATGGCATGGGGTGACCACATCTCATGGTGTGAGGATGTGTCTCCATGAAGGGAGACCATGTATCCTTGTGAAGGAAGACCAAATGTATGAATACCATAATAGAGGGGCGACCATGGATGGATGGTAAGCATCATCAGGTGAGCAATTTGGTGTTTGATGGTCGGTCCAAAGGGTGAGTCCAAGGGTGGCCCACCCCAAGGGAGGTCAGCCCCCAGGGCGACCAGACAGAGGGAGGGCAGCCAGAAATTCATGGGTGAAGCAAAGGACGATCCCTTATTCATGAAGGTCCTCAAGCTTAGGCATACTGTCTCTTGATAGGATGACCCACAGTCAAGAAGGCGACCAACTTGTGGGCCAACCCAACAGTCCTTCCAAGTTCCAGGGCACGCTAACTGTGCTAGAGTCTGTTCTATGATGTGTTGTACTGCAGTATACCTTGCTGCTTGTGTAACATTGTGATTTTTTGTATAACTTTAAGTGTGTGTATTCCATTCTACAGTGTTGTGACCTGTTGATATTACATCGTGCTGTGAGTAAAGGTAATGTTCTGGATTGAATTGTGTTTATTCCTTTTTTGAGTTTTTGTGAAGTTTATTATAACGTTCTCTATTGTACTGTGCTAAATTTTTATGGTATTTAGTCTATTGAATGTAGCATAATGTGCTTCTTTATGTGGCCAAATATTTTACTTATGAAATGAGCATGTCAATGTGTCATTTTGTTTTGTGACTAAAGAACTGAATGCATCCTGTAGTTATTTTTGAAAGAATATAAGACGGATGTCAATTGAAGGTTGAAAAGATGACCTGCAAACTGAAGACCCTCTGACCATCCATTGTGACATTTGTGGAGATTTCTGAGTAATAAAGTGTAAAGTGGTAAGATGTTCCTGAGGGCAAACTCAAAGAAATGTTAAAAGAATCACTGCTTTCATAAGCTGTTTGCATAACTCTGGCTGGTGGATGATCAAAAACATCAGTCCCCGCGGCAGCTGTTGTTGTTAGGGTAGGTTCTATTACATTTGGTTCCCAAATTCTATCATAAGGATCTCCAAGACCATCTGATTGATATCTGAAAAAGACATAATGGTCATGAGAAATAATTACTCCTATTAACGTAGAGCTAGATAATATGATCTGTGGGTAGCATGTGGTTATATTTTGAATCTGCTGGCATCATATCTTTCAAAGTTCATATATCTATTGTTAGATCTACATATCATATTTTTGCATATACATGTATATGTGCATATATTTTTTCTTAATCAATCAATATATCTTCATCTATTTCCTCTATTAATTTATATATGCATTTATCAATAAATTAAGAATCCTATTGATATGCTTGCACTACAGGGTTGTTTGTTAGTGTGCTTAATTTTTTGCTTTTCATAACAAGGGTGTCGAATTGTATATACTTGGTAAGTTTTGTTTGGTCATTGTTGGAGATGGAGACTCACAGAAGTGGTTTTTAGGAACCGAAGGGAGAAAAGACGGTTCGGGTTGTGTAGAACGAAAGCAAGAAGCATGATCAAACAATACAACCGGCTAATGAGAGCCCAAAAAAATTCCAAAATTATCCCCAAACTAGGCATTTTTATTTGGTTTTTCTTTTTTTTTTTTTGGGGGGGGGGGGGGGGGGGGGGGGGAGGGGAGGAACCACTTTTAAAAATATGTTGAAAGTCATTTATTTAAAATTACTCCACATTTGCGCAAGCCGAGGAGTCCTCAAGCTCGAGGAGTGACTCTTGAACCCTGCCAGATTGTACAAGATCTTTCTGCACTCGAATTGAACCTCAAATGAGGGTTAGAAGTTATTCTTAACAAGGGCATATACTAGAGTGTGAAGAGGATCACTTTTTAAAACTCATCTATAAAAATGGACCAACCCTCATTTGTAAACTTCCTTTTGCTCTTGTTCATTCTCCCTTCTAATCAAGTGTGAGTTGCTTGAGATCTCTTATGTCAAGCCCATGAATGAGACTTGCTTGCACGTGTGTGCATGTATACGTGTGTATGTGTGAGACTGCTGTGTGTGCATGTGGCTCCTAGCATGGTGAAGGTCTTCATATCAGCGACTCGTCTTTTTGATTGACATATTGTGGGCAAAGATACATTGTTTGACATAGGTTGGTACTTGTCTCGTGCAAGCGGGTCTACATCGAACACTATTTGGCACCATTGTCAGAGATGCAAGTGCTATTGGCTGATGTTTGGACTGTAAATTCAACTTTCAGTGCCATTTTATTGCATATATTGAACACATACTTACTATGTATGCTTCTGTGGATACCACTTATGTTTTTGCATAAAGCCTTTGATGTTGATAAAAAGGGTTGTCATGAGGTTTTCTTAACTAGAAGACACTTAGATGTCGAGGTCTCTTTGGTGATGTAGGTGGAAGACTTACCTAACCTCGACATAGGAGATGTATGCTAGTTGTTCATAGGTGCTCAATAAGCCTAGATGGCTTCTTTTGGTTTAATGGTTTTTTTTTCATGAAAAAGATCCTTCCATTAGTTAAGAAAAAATGCCCAGAGAGCTACAATCCAAACCGTGATTCATGAAATGTATACAAGGGGGACAAAACACCCCATAGACCCACCCAATAGTGCTAGGAAACTAGCTCCTGGAGGAGCAAACGTGGGGAGGGGAAAGAAACCAAGCAGGCGGCCGATAGCTCCAAGAGATGTAGTCATCCTCACGGCCCACGGGTGAAGAAGGTGCCTTTCTTCCAATGCTAGAGAAAGGCATGTCGTTGATGAGTCATACCATCAGAGTCACCTTGAAGATGATCCAGCTTCCATTGCAAAGTGTCAACAAGCTCTGGCTAGAAATCCCGAACAGTCTCCGTTCAGGGAATCGTACCCCTCTCGAAGATGCACCGGCATCTAGCTCTCCAAACGAACCACATGGCATGGCTGCTGAGGAGCTCCAGTAAGGGTTCAACACCGCTTCAAGGGGTAATACCAAGATCCTTGGTGGTGTCAATATGCCCATCCTGGATCAAGATAATCATGTTGCAAGCCTCGTGCTCGTAACTCATGGTTGGGCAAGTAAGAGAGCCCCAAGTCACCATGCCCCAAGTGATGGTATGAGGTCCCCCCCCCCCCCCCCCCCCCCCCCCAGGTAAAAAGTCTCAAAATTCGCCACCAAATCTGTTGCACCATTTGATAGGCCCAAAGGCAGTGTCCCTCGGACTCCAAGTGATAACCACAACCCATGCAGTCCTGAGGCCAGCCCCCAAAGCTCAGCAAGGTCCCAACAACAATGCTCCTATAAGAAACCAACCACTGAAAGACGACAATCGGATGAGATTGGTAAGCCCCCCAATCCAACACCAAAAGGACAAGAGGAACTCCTCCGTGAGCCCATATCGATGCCAACAATGCTCCTATAAGAAACCAACCACTGAAAGAGGACAACCGGATGAGATTGCTAAGCCCCCCAAATCCAACACCAAAAGGACAAGAGGAACTCCTCCGTGAGCCCATATTGATGCCAAGACTGCCATATCAAGAGTAACCGGATGATGCGACTCAGTGATTTGCTTCCCCCCCCCCTCCCTCCCCCCCCCCCCCCCCCCCCCCCCCCCACGTAGAGTACTAAAAGAACGGAGTCGGGCGAGCCTTGCATAGGGTGATAGGATCATGCCACCACCACTCCCCCGAGTCCCAAAGAAGGAGAGAAAGGGGTCGAACCTCCTAGACCCAAAGGCACCAACCAAGAAGAGTCCCAATATCCGCATGGTCTAGATCAATATGCCACTCCTAACCATGAGTGTCGACCACCCGTATCCGTTGAAAGGTGCAGTCCATGATGAGCTCAGACTCCACCGTCGAGCTGATCATCCACCCCTCGCCAATCTGAAAAAGAAGAGTCCCATCCACAGAAATGCCCCACGTAGCAATCAAGACCTCAGTCGAAGTGAAAGTCCCGCAACCAAGCTTCATGTGGTATAGGGTCAGCTTGTGTCCCCCAATCCCTCAGAATCGCATCCTCAGCATCCCTAATCATCTCCACGCACCGGACATCCTCATACATCTATCTTGCCGCCGTGCCTCGAGGAGACTCTAAAAGCTGATCACGTCGGCCTCACTACGCAGAGGACCCCGAGCAAACTCCCCCCAAGAAACATGCAGGAAGGACCCAACCATCAAACCCACTCTCCGAGGGAATGAGGGGTTCCAAGTAATAGGTTTGCAGAGCTTCTCCTCAACACATGAGGGAGAAAGTTGAACAAGAGCAAGCCATAGCTGCTCCCAAGATCTCAAGATACTGCAAGCAAATCGATCCTCACTACGTCTTAAAAAGCCTATACGCCTCATCTTAGAGAAAATCCATATGATCTCAGGTTTCCAAGGCCCACTAGTGGAAGAACTTAGGAGTAAAGAGGAGAAGAAAGTCCTTCCAAGGCTTAGGGCCAAGAAGCAAACCATGAACAATAAACTTGCCCAACAGCGCTCTTTTCTGACAGGAAGGTTCAATGATCCCAAGGCCACCGCACTCCACACGAAGGGTGATGACTTGCGAGGTAACCTTAGCTTAGGCGGGGCTTCCATCCGGGCAGACCATAAAAAATCCCTTATTAACCGCTGAATCTGAAGATCCAACAAGAGGTGGCATACCACATCGTTGGAACTCGAGAAGATCCAATAAGAAGTGACATACCACATCGTGGCCAAGAGAACCAGGTTAGCTACCACAACCCGCCCAACCAAGGACAAACAGGTAGAGCTCCACTGCAACAACCTCTACTAGATGATGATGAGGAGGAGAGGAGGGATCTGCTCTTTAGGAGAAAGATCAAGACCAATATGGCACCCAAGGTATCCAACCGCCATGCCAAGGGGGATCCACTAAAAGTACCTATGAGGAAGCCATCAAGGCCTTTCAGCCAAGCCAATCTAGAAACCACAAGACTTCTGCCAATTGATCTTTGCACTAGATACATCACAAAATCTATCCAAAGCATGCTGAAATCTGATAAGATTGGCTTCTTGGCCCTGTAAGTATATGGTAGTGTCACATTGTCATGAGCAAAAGAAGCATCCAACAGAAACTCAACTCTAGCCGATAGTCTGATACATTGAAGACCAATGTCCTTGAGCAGTCAAGAAAGAGCTCATGGCCTCAACAAACAATAGAAATAAAGTAGGCGCCAAGGGGCAACCCTCCCTCACCAATCACGAAATACTGAACCTCTCCCCGCGGCCCCTATCACCAAGATCTGGCCATGGGTGGTGTGGTAGAGGGAAGAAACACCCCTCATCTAGCGAGCGGGGAAGCCCATACAAAGCATAATGTCCTCGAGAAAAGCCGATTCAACCCGATCATAGGCTTCTCAAAGTCCAACAGAAGAACTGCAAGCGACTCATCACGCATCCTGGCAAGGGAGACAGCTTCCCAAAAGGTGAAGATGTTGTCAAGGACACTATGACCCTTAACAAATCCAATCTATGTAAGATGAATCAAGGTCTCGAGCAAAGGCTTCAATCTCAAACTCAGAGCCTTCGCAAGAATTTTGTAGGCTGAGTTGAGAGGTGTGATCAAATGCAAGTGTCAGATATCATCCAACTACCCCCCATCCTTGGGGATGAGGAAGATCAGACCCTCGACAAGGGATGGGAGGAGGAGGCCCTCCTCCATGATCCCTTGGAAAGCAAGTCTGATCCTCCAATACCTAAGGAAAAAAAAAAGGGCAAGAGACCATCATCACCAGGATAGTTGTCCCTAGCCATGCCACGCAACGCATCAAGAAGCTCACCATCAGTGAAAGGGCAAGTCTGATCCAGTCACCAAGAATCCTCCAATACCTAAGGAAAAAAAAGGGCAAGAGACCATCATCACCAGGATAGTTGTCCCTAGCCATGCCATGCAACGCATCAAGAAGCTCACTATCAGTGAAAGGGGCCAAAAGCCAAGTCTGCATCTCATCGGTCACAGAACGTCTAACATGCTGTAAGACAAAGCATATGCTCTCCTGCCAAGTCTCCAAGGGAGTCTCTACAGATAACATGGTGTGGTAAAACTAAGCGACAATCTCTCTCAGCTCCCCAGCTTCAGTAGCACAAGATCCATCCATCCGACGAAGCTCCTTGACCCACCACACATATGGCATGATTGGGCTGCCGCAAAGAACTCACTGGTAATATGATCACCAACTTGGGTCCAATGGGAGGCCTATCTATGATGGAAGAAGGAAGACAGCCTATCATCGACCTCCCGGAGCTCCTACTATGCCTAGGCAAGCTCAAAGTCAATCCACTCGCAGTCCGGATGTCGCTCTAGGAATCGTTGGAGGAAGGCAATACCCCTGTGAAGGGAGCACTCATTCTCCTAAAGACGAGCCAACTGTTGACCGCTCTCCTCATGCAAGAACAAACTGAGCTAGTCGCAAGGGACTAAGCCCGACAACACTCAAACCAAGACAACTGGGACCAAATCATCTCAATGTGATCAGCCAAACTCCCATCGAGTTCAACCTGCTCACAAATACGCAACAACATGGGCCCTCTTGTACCCTTCTCCTCAAAGGAGCCACGGGGGCATGATAAAAAAAGCATAAACCCTCCACAATACATGTCAGACCACCACAATCAACCAATACATCACTGACATACATGCGATCAATCTTGGAAAAGGTTCATCCCTCTGATCCCTCTGATCCATCTCTCAAAATGGGAGAAATGAAGGTTGCCTCTCTCACGAATAAACCCTCAGTGTGTCATACATCATGTAACCTCAAGGTCATACAAAGTCGCTCCCAAGCCGCAAGCTCAGAGTCATGCACAGCAGTCTCATTACCCCCCCACGATCCTCAAGAGCCTCAATCGTGTTGACATACACCGCAACGTGCGTCTGCACAAGGGGCAGCATCAGTGACCTGGGACCAAAAAGTGGCACGAGCACTCTCATGGTTTGGGGCATACGGAGTCATGAATCCATATTTCATGCTCCGGTGCTCCAAGATCATCCAAATGGCCCTAACTGGAATAATCTCCCCTCTATCCAAAATCGAAGACAGCAGAGACTCCCCCATAGAAATTCATACACCATCGTGGGAGCCATTGGGTCTGTATCTAACGGACCAAAAGACCTCCCCATGTCACTCCAAAATTTTTCTGCAGTGTCATGTACGGCTCAAGGAAAGATGGTGCTCCTCGAGCATTGGAACATCAATGGACCCGCCAATCGAGCACTTGCAGAGCTCCTGTCGAAGGCGAGCTCTGTAGTGCAAAAACTGTGGCCCGCCCTGTCCCTGAACATTCCATGAAAGAACCCTCACGGACACAAGGCAAACCAAGATGCTACTGTAGTAGTGAAGAGGGCCATCTTCAAGGCTGGTTTGGATCTCTTTTGGTATCTCTACCCTTTCTCCTTGAAGTGCTTCCTTTGTATATGTTAAGGGTAAGATATTACAACAAATGTCTATTACAAGAGTAACGGGGAGTTAAGGCACTCGGGGCAGTTACACTTTGTGCCACATACCAAAATTTGTCATGCAGTGGGGATCCATGAGTAGTGGTATCTCGATTCACCTTCCACTACCTTGAGCCACCCCATGAGAATTTGTCAACCGCCTCCCTTGTCAGAGCCTAGACCGACTTGTCACTCATAGAGGTTGGCACCCATGAAAGTTGGGAGAGCGTTTGTGTCCAAGAAAGTTCGGAGAGTGCTCGTGCCCAAGAAAATTGGGGGAGTGTTAATGCCCAAAAACGTTGGGTGAGTGTTAGTGCCCAAGAAAGTTGGGCGACTAGCAATATGCTGGTACTTCTAATGGTGGTTTTTACCTTATACCAAAAAATAATAATAATAATATAATATTCTATGCAACACCACTAGGCAACTAGTGCAGGGTGACTTTACAACTTACAAGCAGTGTTCAAGAAGACTCCCTAAGATAAACTCCTTCACGGCAAGTACAACATATTAGCTCATCAGCATTCTCTTCTTCATTCATAGGCTAGATATCATTTCGATTAAACTCATGGCATCTGAGACGAATGCGTGTGCAGCGGAGTTCTCGTGCACATATATAGGAGAGGATTTCTTGATAAGCACATTCAAGAGGGGTGGGTGATCCCTTGCGCACGTGAGTGCTTTTGGGTGCTCCTGTATGGATGGACCTTCTTGGGCCGTCATCCTCCTCCTGTGGGCTGCCGCATGGCCATCGTCCTCCGCCTGTGATCTGTCTAATAGCCGTTACATGACTTTGATACCAAGGTCGTGGTTACCTCCTATGAGTCCTTCCATTTTCGGCGTACGCGAGCATGACTTTCGAGGCAAGATGAAGGTGATATCTATCAGCTACGAATACGGAGTTAAACTCATAGAGATTCTTACATGCCATGATCCTCCTAGCCATGTACTTGAAGTATAGTCTCTTCACTTCCATAATGGTGAGTCCTCACATGAGTGCCACTTGGCACTCATGATAGCCCATATCTCTAGAGGCTAAGGGAGGGTTCACACCTCCCTTATCTAAAGTCCTCACATAACATAATCTAGCTCCCCTTTTTTGGGAAATTAGTGTATACCCGTGTATACCCTTATCAGAGAGATCTCCCAATCCCACTACTTTGGAAAGCATGAATTGGGAGCACTTTATGAACAAAATCTAGAATGTAATAAGAAATTGTGCAAAATTCTTTACAGGTCTAATGAGGGAAAAAGATGTAATTTCTCGTTAGAGACTAGATATGCTACATAGAGAGGCTAAGTATAGGACGACAAAGGAGCATGTTACGTAGTGCGTGTTGGAAATTTTTCTATTTGCACAAGATATATGGTCTCCAAGAGGAAAAGGAATTGGCCAATGGAAAGCTAGAACAATCAAACATTGGATGATCTCCAATAGACTTATTCAAATAAACTCAAAAGAAGGAGAATAAAACATTCTCTCTACACATGCAAGAAGATTAAATTGCTGAAACCAGTAAACTTTATACCCTATGTCGTTCACACTTTTCGAAAATTGTTGGTGATCATTCGCATTAGTTGAAAGAGGTATAGGCCATGATAAACTACTCACTTTCCTTTGTATGGTCAACGATAATGTAGTTGGGGAATATGGAAAAATGCTTTGACGTAGATAAGATATAATGTGCTCTTAAATGCTTAGGCAATGGGGAAACCCCTCACAAAGATGGCCTATCAAAATATTTGAAATGCTTATTGTGGAAGCTTGTAATGAGACGAGGTAATAATAGAACATGCCTTGTTCATTGAAAGAGGAAATCACTGTTACGATTCCCAAGAATGATCGATGCTTTTCACTTCATAATTGGTGATTTACCAGCCTCGAGAGGCGAAAGGCCCAGCCAACCCAGCTAGCATGCGTGGACAGTGTGGGCCTAGGGCCGGTGTAAAACCATGATATTCCCGTTGATCCAGTTCTCCTTGTGTCGCCTTCGGGCAGTCTAACCCTTGCTTTGTGGGATACAGGGGGGTCCCATGGGTAAAAGCATTTGATAAAGTGGTTTCGAATTGAATCCACCCAACCATGTACAAAATGGGCCTTGAAAGAAAGATGCCACAAGTCCTCTACCTCTTGTGCAATGGTGCCTACTCTTGCATCTCCATCGGTAATTCTCCTACCCAGCCTATTGACATTCATAGCGTAATCAAACAAGGATGTGTTCTTCGCCCTCTTCACATTGCCAATGCTACCCCCATACCTTATATTGCCTCTTGAGGTCAAGATAAACAACAATAATCTTCATGAACTTCAAAATTTTTACTAAATATCTCTCAGCTATAGGATAGCTTACTCTTTCTTGAAGGAATCGATGATAACGTCAGACCTTATCTCCAAGCCATGTAAACATTCACCATCTAAAATCAGATCTTGCTTACGTTAATCATGCCCAATTCCCTCATTTATCTTGGGAGAGTCCTAAGACTCGAAAAGGCCACATCTTTAGACATGTGGGGTTAGCCCCCAATATAAAGATCTTGAATAAGAAACAAACTTATTTGCTTATGTACATTGTATGGCATCCTTGGAAAGGCAAGTAAATGGAGGCCATGTGCATGGGCGTTTCATGTTAGAACCCACATACTAGATAGAACTATTACACCTTATATATTGTATTCCTTTCCTTTGATTCACTCAAATTTTGTCTTCTCTCCAAATCTTTCTTCAAAATCTCAAATCTTTTCGTTTGGGGGAAGAAAGGTTGTAGATCTAAAGAGCCTTGCTTGTGGAGGTTGGTCACTCACCATCAAATAAATGAGGGACTTGGTTTATTGCCTATCTCAAAGTGAAATCATGAGTTGAAGTTTTTTTTTTTTGGAAGGGAAAAGTTAAATGCTTATTTGCAAGAGAATGACAAGCAAAAGGTACTTTTCATAGAAAAGTCTCTAATTTTATGATTATGATCCATGGGACCTGCATATCCCCATAGAGCAAGGGTAACAAACGCAAATGTCACCTAGAGACTAGAGATTCAAGACTGAAAGAAGTAGAGATGAGAGGTCACATGTGCATGGCTCATCCTCCCCCAAGGCAAGGACTCAAAAAGTCAAGGTCACCTAGAGACAAGAGATTTGGGAAGAATACTTGAGAGCTCACATGCGTATGGCCTATGCTCCCCATAGGCAAGGACTGTAAAAATGGAAACTGTCTTAAAGGTCTCCACACTCGAAGCTATTTCAAAGGGTGCACTAGGTACTACCCCAAAGGGACAACATGAACACGCCCTGAAAAGCCAACTTGAATATACCTTCGAGGGCTTTCATGTCCCATACTTGCAGAGTGACCAATCGGGATCAAACCCATGCCCCCCCTTTGGCATGGGGGAATAATCACACTAGGCTATTCCCCCTAGGCACATTGCACACACCATCACATTTGGCATCTGCAAGCATCATGGCAGTGGTTTTGCATTGATTGCAGATACATTTGGGATTCGGATGCTTTGGTACGTTCTGAAGTCTAGAAATGCTTTAAAATCTGAAAACAGAAATATATATTCTGAAGCTCTCCCTACGAAGCTTCTAGAAAGTGTATCAAAAATGATACAGCTAAAGCCCAAAACACTAGCATTAGAGACCATATTCTTCACCTCACTATCATGATGCTCTAGTTCTTATAATTCTTTTACCCCATTGCAGGCCTTCTCAAAGATTGCTTTCTTGTATATTGATGCCTATTGATCATAAAGAGATTAGACTTTCACAAGTATTGCAATGGAATGCATGTATGCATGGATGTACGCAAGTATATATATATATATATATATATATATATATATATATATATATATATATATATATATATATATATATATATATATATATATATATATATATATATATATATATATATATATATATATATATATATATGTGTGTGTGTATGAATTTACATAAAGATTTGTATATGAAATTCATCCTTTGCTATGCACAGACCTGATGTATTCGTCATTAGAGGCTGCACCATAGTTGATTCTGTGCCTGGACATCAAAGCACGGTTCCGAGCAGCTTTGTGCATGTTCTGAACCGAAGTCAAATTTTCATATAAAGGCCTTAGAGCCAACGACGAAATGAAGGGTATGTCTGAACCAGTGGCCTTTCCTGTAAGGCAGACGTCAATCGTATCCTTCACAGCAGAGACATAGATCTCCCTCATTTCCTCCCTGCCTGTCTGGGGTAGTGTAATCGACAGCTCATCCCATATGTCTGCATCGATGAGAAGCTTGAATGTTGCTTGATTTGCTACTTGAGTATCATATGGTAATTTAGCACCTGCCCAGAATGATGCGCGGATCAAGTATGTGGCACCTTTGGAGACACCATGGTCTTTCTGGTTGAACACGTAGCAATACTTGTTTTGTTCACCAGGAAAATACCGGACCGTGGAGAGCGGACTTGGGGACCCTGCAGATGCAGGCGGGGTTACTATCGTTGTGTTACCAGCTATATTGCTGAATTGGCTATCTGGAATCCAGGAGATGCCATTTTCATCTTTGTAGCTCTCAGATCCGCCACAATCGATGCTGGTAAATCCTGACAAATTTAGAGGGATAGTATCAGCATTACCTTTCACAGATGCATATCCATATGCATATCTACACATGCGTATATCATGCATACTATAAGCTCGAGGCTGAAGCCTCCTAGCCTAGGACATGCAGTCTACGGTGCGCCCATCATAGGATGTTACTTGCCCATGACTTTGCTGGGGCGCCAGCCCACTTTGGAAAAACACAGAACCATGCATTTATACATATAATTGAAGAGATTTCTCTATGGTACACAGACAATGGTATACAAGAATTGTGCTCAATCGATTTGACTACCTTCTTGAGCTCGTGCATAAATGCCACTAAGACAGACAACGGAGAAAGCTTTGAAGATCCAGGAACTGCGAGGAATCGCGAGGAGCCGCATCTGGAAACTAATTGTGAAGGAGCACACTTTCTGACGTTACTGTTTCGCAGTTAAGTAAGATAGGAAGAGGCCTACAAAAAGAATGTGCGCCTGTGAGAGATGGAAAATGAGCGACCGTGAGAGTAAGAGACGCTCTGTGTAAGCACGCACCTCTGTATGTGTGTGTGTGTGTGAGAGAGAGAGAGAGCTTTAGTGGGGAGGTTGATCAGAACCAGAACGAGAACAGACGAAGGGGTGTGTGTAAGAAGAGAGATAGGGATCATAGAGTCAACTCTAGAGCTAAATTGAGCAACGGACAGCGTTTGAAATCTGTCATCATGGGGCGTGAGAAGCATTCACAGTTCTTAAAACACGGAAATCTAGTGTGTGTGCATGGTAACATGGAGCAGCTCATAGAAATCTAGTGTATGTGTGCATGATAACATGGACCAGCTGATAGAGTCAACTCCAGACATAAATTGAGCAATGGCACACGATATTGGGGTGGCAGTGGGCAGTGGTGACTGGACATCTCCAAGCTGCGCGTTTCAATTTATCAAATATTTCAATGTGAAATTCGATTCTCTCTCAACACGTCTCGAGTTGGAATCCGCATTCTGAGGCATCGAGACGTCTACTAAGGATGACGGTCTTTCATGGTTCAAGCAAGGTGACTCACATTAACGTTCAAATAAAATCAGATCCTCCAAAGACATGGAAAGTTGGAAATACCAAAATCTTCTCCTTGAAGAAGATGAGATGTCTTTATTTTTATAATCCCAAATGTACGAAAATAGATGAAATATTGTGCATGATCACAGCATGATTTTACCTCCAATTCAAAGAAAAAAAAGCAAAAAAGCGCATTTGACTTTAGAAGAGCTTTTTAGCCACAACGTAAATAAGAGGGTCCTTTTCATTTCTATGTGTATTTCCTCATTTCTATGTGTATGTTCCAAAAAAAAAAATTAAGACTGCGGCACAAATAGAAGCACAATTTTTCACGTCCTCCCACCTCTATTCAGCCTCAATGATGCGACTTCGCGCACGCTTTTGTGTTGACTTATCTTATTATTGCACAATACGCGTAAGTTGCGAGTCGCGACCACCTTACTCTTTGTATTCTCTCTCTCCCTCTCATTGTCAATCTATTGTCAACATGTAGTACACTGGCTACTCTCACACAACTCATTTACACGTCCTTAGTATTTACACGTCTCTCTCTCTGTCTCTCTCTCTCCAACAAAAAGACGAATACATGAACATGTTCCTTACACGTCTCTCTCTCTCTCTCACAAAAGCGTATTACATAAAGCACTCTCTCTCTCTCACAAAAGCGTATTACATAAAGCCCTGTTCATGGGCTGGAGCCAGGCAGCTAAAGCATCATTACTCAAATGTGAACACTTTCTTTGGTCTGTTTTTAGGGCTTTCAACTCTGAAACCATGCGTCTTATTAAAATTTATGTGTCTGTGAGGTTTCATGGAGAGAGAGAGAGAGAGATGCTCTCGATAAAGGAAAGGATGCTCTATGAAAATCCTTGGATAATTTTTTAGTCAACTTCAACACTTTTTTGGCATTTCTCTTTCATAAACCGTTCACAATCATCTGGTTTCCATCTTCAACCTATCTAGTTGTGATGCAAAGTAACCAATTAATAATTATATTATGGTTTTCCTACGTTTTTATTTCATGCTCATTTCTTTCTCCAAAGTTATCAAGAGAAACGTTCATGCAATAATTAATTTTTGAGCGATGAAAAAGAGCCATTAAAAAAGAAAGAAAAACTATATAATCTCAAATAACTATGAGTGATAGCATGACCGCTAGTTAAAATCAGCTTATCTCAATTGACATGGATGGCCAATCACATGTCACATCACTAAATAATAATAAGCATATTCCATGTGAGAAGTGAAACACATGCATGGAATTTAAGCGTAATGTGTTTGTGAATGATATGGAACAATAGAATGATCATAATACAACATAAGTGATGTTTTTTGTATCCATTGGGACTATTCCATAGAATGATTTCTGAATTTTATTTAATACAAAGAATACTGAACTTTTCACTTATTTTGTACTTACACCATAATCTAAGATTTCTCATTCTTAAGTAATGATGGGTGATCAACAAAAGGATTAAAAGAAAGCTTTCCTTTGAATAGTTCTAAGAGACTTATATGAAATGAAGTATGAATATTTATGATAACAATATATTATTTTCCTGAAGTAATGATGGATGATCAACAATAGGATTAAAAGAAAGATTTCCTTTTAATAGTTCTAAGAGACTTAAATGAAATGAATTCTGAATATCCGAGTTAGATGTTATGTTTAATAGAAAAGAGCTTTCATCAATCTTATGTATAATTTGACACGAACCATAACATCATGGTTCCAACTTTGCTTTGGGATGATCATTAATTATTTTGGCCTATGCTTAGAATAATTATACTAAATTGTTTTCATTTAATTGTTTTTCCATACTTTTTATTTATTGGTGTTTTGTGCATATCATTCTTGATTTTTTTTTTTTACTTTTTGCTTGGACTTCTTGAAGTAAGTCAAGATGATCCTTAGGTAAGGAACTATCCATAGGAATATTAGCTTGAATAAAAGACATTCATTGTAGGAAATCAATGTGCTTGTCAATATCGTGATTGGTATTTTCATTGAAACTTCTACTAATGAACTTAGCATTAGACTTCCCTTCCGTATGAGAAAAACGGTTTTGTGACAATTTCTATTATAATGGCTATCAAGTAATGAACTTACCATTAGAATTCCCTTTCGTATGAGAAAAACTGTTTTTGAAATTGGTTTTGTGACAATTTGTATTGTAATGGCTATCAAGTACTGGCAAAATATTAACCTTTAATCTTCAAACAAAAATATTTTCAAGTTGGTTTTCTTGATTTAGTGCACAATTTGAGTCTTTACATCCATTATTAGTTGTACTTTGGGGTGTCACTTCTCTGAGGGAGAGATATTGATGATGCTTCATGCCTTCATATCATAAATGAAAAAATATCAATCTTAAGAAACCTCTCTAGAGACACTTTTCATGTCTTATTCAACCCGTTGTATTTCCAAGTCTTTTGATATTTTTAGCTAATTTCTTTCCCCAAAGCTACCAAGAGAACGTTTATGCAAAGGAGACAAATCAAATTCTAGCTTAACGCAAACACAAGTACATACATTTTCATGCCAAGTGTGGAATTGAGCGGCAATGTGGACACTTTGTGTGCTCATATTGGTTGAATCCAAGTTGAAAAAATTAATATGTTTTCTCTTTCTCAACCTCTATGTGTTGCAAGATCATTCTCCCGTGCAATGTACAGAGAGATAGTGCACAGAGAGAGGGCACATTCGTGCACATATGTGTAGATAATGCCAAATCTGTATTAAAAAAAACAAAAGTAAATTGACAATGCAAAGAGAAAGAGACAGGTGACTATTGGAATGAATGCCAAAACAGCTTCAAAGAAGAAATTTCACCAGAGTTTTGTTTTTTTAAAGAAAAAATGTATTTTTGATTTGATAGATCCAAATTTTGTAAAAACGAGGAAAAGTCTTCCTCGTGATGATACCCATCTTATATATATTTTTATAGATTTTATAAAGATCTCGAGAATGTAGATTTTTAGATTATAAGGAGGAAAGGGACAACTTTTAGGTTTGAACTTGGACACCTAAATAGGTATAACAATTCAAGTTATTTTGTGGGGGGGGGGGGGGGGGGGACTCATTTTGGAGATTAATTAGAAGTTAGAGAGCTCTTTCAAAAGTCACTTCTCTTCACTTTGTTTTCTTGGTAATGTGAAGTGAATTTGGTGAGTACTATTCATGGATTTATCTCAGGGATTAGTTGTTCTATGTGTGTACAATACTTCCATTGATCTATTTTCATTCTTAATGGTTGTAAAATCAACATAGAATCTATACTCATGACTGTGTGAAGTTGCAAAAACTAGGATTCTTTCATCAAGGTGTTACAGAGACAAAAAGTTAAACTAATGTTACACATACCTATTTTATGAAAAATACCATAATTTAGGCACTTAAATCATTGTAAATGCTTAATCGTATCAATACTTATGATCAAAAGAAGATTAATCATCAAAGTAGCAAGTTCTTAAATTTTGTTCTTTAGATGAAGTGGATTGATGAATGTACTTTTATTTATAAGTCTTGGGCTTCATTGATTAGAAAGGGGCTAGGATCTTCGAATATTTTGATAATTGACAATTTAATATTTATGTTTGTTAGTAATTGTTTGTTGTTACCCTTTGGAGTTGTCCTCTCCAATCATTTTAGCATAAAGAATCAACAATACATCTTACATTTGTCAATCTGGAAATTATACAAAGACCACATCCCCTTCTAGATGATGGAATCCAAAAAATAAGAGGAAAGTGATTGGATTTCTGTGAAATGATGAAGATGAAGAGAAATTTCTAGGGTTTGGATTATCTTGAGCTAATCAACAGTATTTTTTATGATCTTGGTGCCTAAAGTGTGTTATTTTCTCAGTAGAACACAATTATGAAGTCAAATCTCAAAAATGATACCTGTAACTTCAGATGAGACAATCGTGATTCTGTGAAAACTGACGATTTCCATCTGCAGCTCTATTCTTCAACAAATTCTCAGTCAACACATCAAGAATCACCTCTCTTCATACTCATTCATCAGAAATACACAATAGAAGCTTGCAAATTCCATGGATACACATAGAATAGACTCAACAAATCAAAGAAATTCACATGAAAGGAAGAAACACGATTTTCTGCAAGAAACTCTTCTCATTACTTGGATAGCACATAATACAACTATCAATCCTCTCATAATAGAGGAAATTATCTTTTATACATTTTCAAGTGTCCCTTTTCACACTTGAATTTTGGTCCTTTCCCTTTCTAATCTAAAAATATGCTATCAAAGAGTTTCCAAAAATTCTAGAAAAAACACATATGATTCTAATTTACATGAGGAAGACTCATCCTCATTTTTACATCATTTGCATAAATATTTCTACAAATTTTTATCATTTTACAAATATTCTTCTTCAAAAGATGCTTCTTCTAACATCAGTCTTTTGGGAAAGAAGGAAGAAAGGACAGATTCCATCAAAATGGCTGAATTTTCCAAAGATAGCAGGACCAAAGGCAGGAACATGGCCAACAAAGAAATATATGGTTGACACAGCAGAGTCTATCATATCTACATAAAAAGATGTCAATGACCCAGCTTGTATTTTATTGATCAGAGTAATGAGACTCATATTGGCATGTATAGAGACTTTTACAGATACAGATGTCAGAATTCTCAATTACATTGGTTTTAATTCACCATCCGATGCTTTATTATTTGATCTCAGTGAAACCCCGGACAGGATCTGTTTAATGGCTTATTATGGCAGAACAATATTTTTGGGTGGTCATTTCCTTCATATTTTTGAGGATGCATTTGATTATGGATTCTTTGAAAGAGAATAAGAAATATTTGGAAATTTATCAGTAGTAACAAAGTCTCGACTCACTGCCTATGAAGCTGCATACACAGAATATGTGAAGAAAGATGTAATAGATAAACCAGAGGCTGCTGTGCAATGGAGAAAAGCTTTATTTGAAATGGTGAATAACTTGAGCATCACAGAAAGGAAAATTCATGACTTATTGTCACAAGTATATCAGAGCAAGAAGAAGTGAAGGAAGCATTCATTGAATATCAGCAAGAATATCTTTTGTCAGGAGCCAAAAGGTCTAGGAGGGGAAGAATGTTAGGGTTTAGGGTTATCTTTTATACATTTTCAAGTGTCCCTTTTCACACTTGAATTTTGGTCCTTTCCCTTTCTAATCTAAAAATATGCTATCAAAGAGTTCCCAAAAATTCTAGAAAAAACACACATGATTCTAATTTACATGAGGAAGACTATTCCTCATTGTTACATCATTTGCATAAATATTTCTACAATTTTTTATCAATATTCTTCTTCAAAAAATGCTTCTTCTAACATTCTTCCCCTCCTAGACCTTTTGGCTCCTGACAAAAGATATTCTTGCTGATATTCAATGAATGCTTCCTTCACTTCTTCTTTCTCTGATATACCTGTGACAATAAGTCATGACTTTTCCTTTCTGTGATGTTCAAGTTATTCACCATTTCAAATAAAGCTTTTCTCCATTGCACAGCAGCCTCTAGTTTATCTATTACATCTTTCTTCAGATATTCTGTGTATGTAGCTTCATAGGCAGTGAGTCGAGACTTTGTTACTACTGATAAATTTCCAAATATTTCTGATTCTCTTTCGAAGAATCCATAATCAAATGCATCCTCAAAAACCTGAAGGAAACGACTACCCAAAAATATTGTTATGCTATAATAAGCCATTAAACAGATCCTGTCTGGGGTTTCACTGAGATCAAATAATAAAGCATCGGATGGTGAATTAAAACCAATGTAATTGAAAATTCTGACATCTGTATCTGTAAAAGTCTCTATACATGCCAATATGAGTCTCATTACTCTGATCAATAAAATACAGGCTGGGTCATTGACATCTTTGTATGTAGATATGACAGACTCTGCTGTGTCAACCATATATTTCTTTGTTGGCCATGTTCCTGCCTTTGGTCCTTCTATCTTTGGAAAATTCAGCCATTTTGATGGAATATGTCCTTCCTTCCTTCTTTCCCAAAAGACTGTCCAATCCCTTCTCCTTGCTGTTGGACAATAAGCTGGATTGATTTTTAACTGTATTGGTGCTTCTTTCCATATTTTTCTGCATTCTTTATTAGTATCCAACCACCTGTTTCTCCATTTAGGATTGGCTTTTTCAAATAATTCCTTTGTCACATTGATGTCTTCTTCATATTCTAAATACTTGTTTGGAGGTAATCCCACCCTTGCCAACTGATAGTTTTTAATGCTTTCAATAATCATGCAAAAGGGTATACCTAGGCCATCTGCTTCCCAATGGTGTTGATTAGGATTTATCCCTTTGTTCAAAGCAAAGTTAACAATCTGTTCCTCATATTCATCATGCATTTTTCTAATGAATTCCATTCTATATTCTCTATCTGTTAGAAGTCTCTGAACAAACTCCTCTGAGTATTCCTCTACTGCTGCTTTGTTTTCTTGTTCATCACCATGTTGAGTCCTGTTATCATCACCCACTTCATAGTCTTCTGCTTGTGTAGTCTCTACCTGCTCTTTAACCTGGGTTTGTGGATTTTCCAATTTTGCCTGTAGCTCCTCTATCTTCAACATTAAACTTCTATTTTGAGATGTCCACAACTCCTTTTCTGACTTCCACTCACTTCTTTCTTTTTCTAGACTCAACTGCCAATCACTTCTTTCTTTTTTTATATCCATATGTAACTTATTATATCCCCTCATTGAAGTAGCAGCATGTATACTGGCTTGTTTTTCCAACTCCTTAACTTCCTTTAATCCTGTTTGCAATCTCATAATTTCTTTATTTAATTCTTCCCTCTCATCATGTGTCACCTGTACAATCTTGCTTTCTTCCTGCAATTGGCCTTCTTCCATTAATAACTTGTTTATTTCCTCATTTTCTTTGACCATAATTTGATATGAACTCTGCAATGTTCTGTATCTCCCTTCAATTTTCTTCAGCTCCATCTCCATTTTACTACTATGCTCTATCTTTTTTGCACACTTCTCTTCAAGATATTGAATTTTGTTCTGTTGTTGAACCTCCAACTCTTCCAATGAAATTATTCTTCTGGTCAATTCCTCATTTCTCTCCTGTACAATCCTCAATTGTTCTACTAACTGATCCTTTTCTTTCTTCTACTCCTTAATGATTCTATTATCTTTTACAAATTCTGATTCTGCCACCATTCTTGATATAATCATATTTCGACTGGATGGTTTGAACTGCTCTATATTGCTCATAATAACTTTGCAAGCAGATTTTATATTCTTGGGTATCCTTTCCAACCCAGCTTCTAATTCCATTTGTCTTACTTCTATCTGCTTTTCTTCCTTGCAGTCATTCTCTTCTTCATCTTCTTCCTCATACTCTATGACCTAGTTCTTTTGTTCTTCATAGCCCTTTTCTGCTTTCATTCCTTCTTTATCTGCCACATCTTCCTCATATTCTAATGTCTGATCCTCCTTCTTCTCATGTCCTGATGTGTCTTTAATTATCTTCATTTCCTGTTGTTCCTCTTCAAGGATACGTCTTTCCTTCTCCTGTACTTCCTTATCTTGGGTTAGGGTTGAATCAATCTCCACTGAGAACTTTATTTGATTATTTATTATCTGCTCCTTTTGTCCTTCCTCTTGCTCATCTATATCCATTAGATCTAAATCTTCTTCTTGTCTCTGATCTTCTGTAGTTGTGAACTCCTCATTATGATTCAAATCATAAAGTATATCCTCTATGCTTTGGTTTATTTCCTTTTCTGTACTTTCTTATTTATCCTCTTTGAAAGTCATTGTTTCTACGACCTCCTCAATTTCCTTGATTTGATCTTTGTCTTCTTTCTTGTGTACTGAGCTCCATAACTGAACTTCCTTTTCTGTTTCTAGCTTTTCCTCATTAAATTTGAAATAAGTTTGTTGTGAAGGTTTTGTCCATATTGTCTTCAACCCTGAATCTACTAATCCACAACTGAACTCCTTCCTCACTTCAACCTCTTCTTCCATTATCACTGCTTTACCTTTTAGTAACCTTTTCTCTTCCCGATGACTAACATTTTTTGCTACTTCTTCTTGGACCTGTTTTCTTTGTGACTTCTCACTCAAATCTTCTGGTGTTTTATTTTTTTCAGAGGCTTGTGTTGTCACATTTGGTGTACTAGGCACTGATAAGTTCAAACTTTTCAACAAGAAGTTTTCAATGTCACTTTCAGAATCTGAAGAGAATTGTGAGGATCCAGCTATCCCTGATTTGTCCATTCTTGGTTCTTCTATGACAATGGATTCTTCCTGCTTTTTTTCTTCTACTGTCACTTTTTCTGTCTCCATCCTTTGTACAGGTTCTACTACTGATTTTCCTTTATTTTTCTTGGTCAACTTCCTTTTCTGTATAGGTTTCTTCTGAACCTTCTTCTTTACTACAACTATAGTTCTAGTTTCAGGGGGTCCTTGTAGCTCTTTGAAATAAGCTAACAGTTCCACTTCTTTTTTGACAAAAACTTCCTCAGTTTCTGCTGCCATCAGTTGATCATGCAACTCTTCATAGTGTTCTACTTCTTCTTGAATCCAATCAGTTGCTTTACAAGAGTAGTCCTCCAACATCGTTTGATACTGAGCTTCATATACTGCCCTTTTATTATTCCCTTGAGTCAAATAATTATACAATTGCTCTTTGCTTGTTTGAGGTGGATGAGGATCATTTGAAGATTGTACCTTCTTCTGAGCAGCTTCATGTTCCTCCTTGGTTACTTCTACCTGTTCCAATTCTACCTTTCTGGGATCCACTCTTCTTTTCTTTATAGGAATGACTTCTTCTAAGACTCCCTTTCTTTTCCTTTCTGCTCCTCACATGCTTGATTGGCCTTCTGCTTCTCTTACAGACATCACCCTGGAAGGACTTTTGATTCCTGCCATCAAGCTTCTGAAATATTGGGCCGCTGGAGCCAACTTTAATTGATCCTCCATTCCTAAAACATGATATATAATCCTTGTCAAAAATTGTGTTCCATTCATGAACTTTCTTTGCTCCCAATGTTTAGTTGCCTCCTTCAATTGATCATGTATGTATGGAGTTACATCCATCACTCCAAAAGGTTTGGTTTTGTGCTTGTTATTAAACATGATCTATGTCACTGGTTTGTGCGGCATGGTATATCTTCGTAATTTTGGAAAAGAGAAATATTGAAGGAACATTCTGGTAGCATATTCTTCCATCTCTTTTCCTTTGAAATCAGCAAATTTAGAATACCTTGTATATGTTTCTTTATTCTTCTTGACAAAGCTGTATCCAACTTGGTTCCCATTGAATAAAACTGAAGGGCTTCCCTGATATGCTCTGCTTTTATGGTAATGTTCACTTCTTTGTTCTCCTTATCCTTGACTGAAACCTAAAATATGCATCATTGCCCTTTCCAACTTCCAGCAGGCTATTCATCACTTGTGCCACTCTTTCAAAATCTATGAAAAATAGGGGTTCATCCAACAGTCTGTGTAATCCCACTACTTTCTATCTTTTATAATTGACTGCACTTTTTTGGAATTTGTAAAATTCTTGGCACAGCATGGTGTACTTGTGACCTCCAACTCCTACAATAAAGATATGTTGACCAATGATACCAAGAGTTTCCTTTAATTCCTTGATTACCTTCTCTGCTTCTCGAATCTCCTACTCTTCATCAGACTCTAACTCTACAGTTTCCATTGTTGCTTCACTCTCTAAGAACTAATGTCCTCTGGATAGAGTTACTGAGCCTGCCTTGAAATCATGGATTGGTAGTTCCTTGGTATTCACCATTCTGAAGAAAATATAGCATCACACAAAAGAAAAACTCCACCCACATGAGTCTCAAGAATCATAAATACAATCACATTATTCTTGAAATGTACTGAAAATGAATGAAAACAAGACCTAGAGAATTCCTGACTTTCCTATTGGTATCACAGATAAAAACTCAATTGAAGTGATCATTACATGTGTAGCAAGATGTGTAGTGCTCTCTTTTTTTTTCTGTCAGCTTTTATAAAGAAAAGGAAAATATTTAAAAACAATAAAAAATTGAATAAAAATAAAAAAACAAAAACTAGACACCTGCTACAATTCTATCTATATCTTACTTGTGCTATATAAATCATATAATTAAAAAGAATTATAAAAGAAAAATGTATAATATTTCTTTCTTTTCTCTTTCTTTCTTCCCTTTTTTTTTAAAATTTTTTTTAATAATAATATAATATTTTTTTCTTATTTTTTCTTCTTTTCTCTTTCTCTCTTCTTTTCTCTCTTTTTTTTTTTTAATAATAATAATTTCCTCCACTTCCTTTCTTCCCCTCCTATTTCTCTTTTTAGAAAAAGGATGAGGTAGAACAACATTGAATTATTTTCCAAGATGTCCTAGTTTCTTCTCTGTAAACTCTGAATTTCTATTCAAGAATCCTCAGTGTACATCAGATAATCATGTTATTTTTTCCATTGAATCAAATCTGATTTCTTTACCCAATAATATTTGATTCCTGTTGTCTTTGTTTTAGAAATAAAACCTTCTTCTTTTGATACATGGTTCTTAGAGGTTTTTGGCTTCCATATCCATTTGGTTCTGGGAATTTGTTTTGATGAACAGTGCTTGTGTGTACTTTGTTTCCTCAATCTTCCTGTTCTGATGCCTTGATGCTTCTGCCTATTCCATAGCTGCCACCTTTCTTCTGTCTTTTCACCATCTTTTGTTCCTTCAGATTTCTCCTGTTTTTTATTGAATGAAGCTTGATCATAAAGTGGTTGTATTGGTAATGCCTTTGTAGCTTCTAATGAAAAAGTAAATCCTTCCAGGTCTGAGTCATGAATATCCTGTTGATCTTCTTGTTCTTCAATACTCCACAAAAGCATTAAAAACTTTTTGTCATTTATTTTCAACTTAAGCTTCATTTTTTCAAAATCCAATAGTAATTTACCTTGCCTTAGCCATGGTTGTCCCAAAATCAATTTCTCAGTCATCATGTGATCTGGCCATTCTTCACAATCTATTCTCATATATTCTTCATTGAACTTAACTTCAATAGAAGGTGAAGACATGCTTTGTATTATCTGTCCTTCCAAGGTCTTGATAAATGTCTCGCTTGCAATCCTTTTTAAATTTAACTTTTTCAACAAAGCTGAACTGATCAAATTTACATGTGCTCCTGAATCTATCAAGACTTTGATTTTTTCACCATGAAAATTCATTATTATAACAGGCAAATGTTCTTTTATTCTGAAAGTTGTTTCACATGAAAGAGCTTCTCTAAGCTCCTTGATTTTCCTTATCCTTTCCTTTGCTTCCTGTTGACCCTCATGCCTAATTCTTTCCTCTTCTTTTTTCCTGTTTTGAGCTTGATGTATTCTTCTCCATTCAGAAACTATTAATGGAAGATCATACCTTTTTACTCTACATCCACTTATGAAATTTGGCATGATTTC
Source organism: Ceratopteris richardii (assembly GCA_020310875.1). Lineage (NCBI taxonomy): Eukaryota > Viridiplantae > Streptophyta > Polypodiopsida > Polypodiales > Pteridaceae > Ceratopteris > Ceratopteris richardii. The sequence continues at coordinate 151,102,123 of CM035431.1, read as the reverse complement.
TCCATCTATATTAGCTAGTTGGATAGCTCCACTGTTACTTATTTGATGGATAATATAAGGCCCATGTCCTTTTTTATGAAATTTCTTCTGATGTTCCTTTACTGTGTATGCCAAAACTAAGTCTCCTTCTTGTAGATCCTTTTCTTTAATGTGAACATCATGATAAGCTTTTTGCCTTTTCTTGTGTGCATATATGCTCATGATTGCTTGAAGTCTGGAAGCTCCCAATTCTTCCAATTCCACCACTCTCTCAGATAATTCATGTCATGTCCTGCATTTTGTCCATATACCAGGTTGAATGGTGTGGTTCCTAGTGCAGTTTTGTATGCCACTCTATAGGCCCATAGGACATGATTAAGTTGTAAATCGCAATCATTCCTCTTTGTGTTTACCAATTTTGACAATACAGTGCAAAGTACTTTATTAGTACTTTCTGCTAATCCATTGGCTTGTGGGTGATATGGGGCTGATTTTCTATGACTGATCATGAAGTATTCACTTATGTTTTCTATTATTTGGTTCAAAAAATGAGTCCCCCTATCACTTACCAATTCAATTGGTAATCCAAATCTGGTAATGATATTTTCATAGAGAAATCTTGCAGTAGTCTGAGCATCATTTCTTTTTGTAGCCTTGGCCTCTGCCCATTTAGTCAGGTAATCTATGGCTACTAGTATGTATTCAGCATGGGATTGTTTTGCTGGAGGATGTATGGGTCCAATGAAATCCAACCCCCATTTACTAAATGCTCTTGCTGAAATCAGTGGTACTAATGGCATATTGTCTCTTTTATTTGGTTGACTCACCCTCTAACAAATGTCACATCTTTTTACATATGTTCTTGCATCAGGAAATAGGGTTGGCCACCAAAAACCAGAATATAATATGAGTTTAGCAGTCCTTTCACTTGAGAAATGTCCTCCTGCCACTCCAAAATGTGCCATTTCTAACATTTCCACATATTTATCTTCAGGAACACAAATTCTTAAATATCCATCCATCCCTCTCTTGTACAATTGATCTCCTATTAGTTGATACTCTTCAGAAATCATTTGTAGATTCTTTGAGTCTGCACTATCTCTTCCTTGTTTTCCTTTTTTGTTTCTTTTCAACTCCTCAATTATGTTCACACTCCATTCTGGGTTTTTCTGAAACCAATATAGAGTTATAATTTCTGAATTTTGCAAGGATTGGCATTCTGAGCAGTTGGCAATATATTTTGTTACATCCTGAATCTTATTAGGCCAATGTACTCCCATCTTGTTGAGAATATTTAGGGTGACTATCATAGAAGCATGAGTACAAGGGTTCCAACAATGAGCTCTTCTTAGGTATTCCTGTTGCTCCTCTTCTGGAGTACAACATTCCAATATGCCTGTATGGTTGAGGTGATACAAGTGCCCAGCTAGTAGCATAAAATTCTTGCTTTGTAATACTAAATGTGTGTTGTTTCCAAATGTTCTGCAAGGTCCCATAGTTAGCAAAGGTACTAAAGTCATGGCCCATTCAAGAATACTTTCTACTTTGAACAGATATGTATCTAGCAGGTCATCATCTAAAGGTGAACTTGGCTCTTTAGCCTGGATTTTGGACAAATGGTCTGCTCTCAAATGTGTTTTTCCGTGTCTGACCACCACCTCAAACTCAAACTCCATCAGTAGAAGAAACCATCTGACTATCTTACCAATGTGACAAGGTTTGTTTACTAAATAGAGTAAAGCTTGGTGATCCACAAAGAATTAAACTTGTTGGCCAAAAGATAATGTCTATATTTTTTTACAGCAAATATCATTCCCAATCCTTCCCTCTCAGTGGTTATGTAGTTTTTTTCTGCTGGATTCAGTTGCCTACTAGCATAAGCAACAGGGAAGTCTAATTTGCTCCCTTCTATTGGTTGTGCTAACACACAACCCAAAGCATAGTTTGAAGCATCCACATGGACATGGAAAATTCTATCCCACTGTGGTGTTTTTAGAATTGGTGCTCTACCAAACAAGTTTTTAAAGTCTCAAAAGCTTTGTCACACTCTTTGGTCCACTCATATTTTGTAATTAAAGCATACAAAGGTTTTGCTATGTCAGCAAACGTGTGTACAAATTTTCTATAATACCCACAATGTCCCATGAAAGTTTGAAGTTCCTTTACATTGGTTGGCTTTGGAAGTTCCATTATGGCCTTAATTTTCCTTTCATCAGTTGAAATTCCATTTTTGGAGACTATGTGAGCTAACATTCTCCCTTGTCTTACAAAGAACACACACTTCCTGAATATATTTTCTAAAGCTTTCAAATGATCCTGTCTTTTTAATGAAAAAGTACAAAGATCATCCACATAAATTTCCATTACATTCCTTAGGAATTCTTTGAAGATATGACACATCAATCTTTGAAAAGTTGTTGGGGCATTAGTTAACCCAAAGGGCATAAGCCTGAATGCATAAATTCCCCATTCTGTGGAAAAGGCAGTTTTATGTTGGTCTTCCAAAGCTATGGGTACCTGATTGTATCTTTGAAAAACCATCCAGAAAACTATAAACCTCCTTTCTTGCAACTCTTTCCAAAAGATGGTATGTTATGGGTAATGGATAGCTATCCCTTATAGTTGCAGCATTCACTTTTTTCAAGTTAATGCATACCCTAAGTTTCCCATTCTTTTTTGGTATTACAACTATAGCAGATATCCATTCTGTATACTCAATCTCATAGATGAAATTGGCAGCCAGCAGCTTGTCAATTTCTTCCTTTATTTTAGCAGAGTATTCATCATTGAATGTGTAATGTCTTTGTTTGCTAGGCTTTGCATAAGGTGTAATAGGAATCTTATGCTCACACATTTTAGGGTCAATTCCTTTCAAATCCTTGTAGCTGTAAGCAAACACATCCCTATAGTTTCTGGCCAAATTTCTTAAGGCTTCCTCCTCTTGACTTGTCATGTCATCGGCCATTACAATATGTCTTTCTTCCCCTTCTTCCTGGGTGATCATTACCTTCTTAGTTTGTTCCTCATTTTCATATGCCTCTCCTTTTTTCTTTTCTCTCTTTGGTTTCACTTTTAGAAGTAGTCTATCTTCTACTTCATAAGTCTTGAAATTTGAAGGTACATCAAACTGTTGATCTTTGTTTGTCTTTTTCTTATCTTTTTCAACTTCTTGATCTTTCTCGATCTCCTTGTGTTTGTTTTTTCTATATTTGCCTGAGATTTTGTCTTTTATTGCATCTGTAGCTTCTACTTCTTCCAAATATTTTGTTTTACCATTTTCCAATAACATTCGTTCCTCCTGGTCCTCTTCTGTTTTTTACACTTTTATCATTTGTATTCCTATGTGAAAAATATCATATCCTTCTTCATTTTGGAATTTCACTCCCACATACTCATCATTAGCTAGATCCATGGTTGTCAAAATCTGATTCCAACCATATGGCTCGAATTCTTCATCTTTGAATATTTGTGGTATATAGCTCTCATCTTGTGATTTCCTTTCTTCTACACAATCTTCTTTTATTAACTTCCTTTTCCTATTTGTGAGGTTCCTTATCACATTACATTTCCATATTGATGATTCTGTTTCATTCTTGTCTTCAGTCTCTGATTCTTCACTTAAATCCTGATTTTGAACCATTCTTGAGGGGACATGTCACAATATTGGCCATTTCTTAGATTCACTCTGGTTATCCTTTTTTTGCTTTGAAGATATAAGCAATCATTTCCCCAATCTTTTACAATTTGCATTTGTCTCATAAATGGTCTTCCTAGGATGATTTCATATGAAGTGGCTTGAGGAAATTCAACTATGGCAAAAGTATGCTCTATTTCCATTCCACACATTTCCACAATCACCTTTTCCCATATTCCTAGGGGTTTTTCTATGTGTCCATCTGCAAGTTGTAGTCTCATTTTAGTGGGTATTAATTCATTTTTTCCCCATCTTTCCCAAGTTTGTTTAGTCATAATGGCCACACCTGATCCACTATCCAATATAGCTTTGGCATGATTTTGACCGAATTGTATTCTCAGAGTTGAGTTTCCTTCTTCTCCTTCACAATATCCTCCTATTTTATCAATAGGAATGTACAACAACTCCTCCAATTCTTGTTGTTGTGGATCAAAATTATATGGAGCTGCTTCCCATTTTTTTCTATTGTGATACAAGTGAGGATTTTGTTTTACCAGTTCTTCCATTGTAGTGTGGTATAAAATTGTACATTGCTTGTCTATATTGATTTGGAAGGTTATTTGTGCATTCTCTTCCCGATCAAGAGTTCTCCTTGTTTCTGTTGCATTTGCTTCCCCAATTGTTGTTGGACAACTGTCAAGTTCCCTCATTTTAAGTTGTGTTTCTTGTATGATTTGTTTGCATCTTTGCATCTTTCATGCTCTAAATCTGGCATAGGGTAAGCCATTACATGGTCTGTGGGATTTGGTCCCTCTTGAATCCTTCCCTTATATGCTCTTATCAAAGTTTCCAAACTTTGTGAATTTTTTGCCTCTTGCTGAGTTGGTTTATTCTAAGGTTGACTATTGTTTGACTGTTCTATAATCTCTTCTTCCTAAATTTTTCCATTTCTCATTTTTTTCTCCCATCTCCCTTTTTGTCTATTTTTCTTTTCCTTTGGAAATGAATTCTTCTTTTGTTCCTTAGTTGTTTCTTGTTGTTTAGCTTGTGCTATTGTTATAGCATTTACATTTACTTGATCTTGGTCACTCAATTCTTCTTGCTCCATTATGTTGACTGTTTTTAATGGTATGTTATTAGATGTGTTCTGTTGTTTTTGAGGACTTTTTGAGCAATCCTTTATTAGGTGTTCCTTGTCACAATCCTTGCAATAAGCTCCTTCTACTCTTAGTGTAGGAGGTTGTGGACAGTCTCGTGGCTGTATCCATTTCAATTCTCCCATTTCCCAAATCTAGGGCTTGCAGTTCTAGTTCTCTCAGCTCATATCCTTCCCACTCTTCTTGATATCCTTCATTCCAATGATAATCTTCTTTGTATGCTGATCTAAGTCTTGAGCTTTCTTCTTCTATTGGTGTGTATTTGACTGGTACCACATTGTTGGTAATGGTGGTTGTTGCCCAAGTACAGGTCTTGGTTGCTCAACAAATCCAGATTCTCTTTGGTTCACATATTCTCTTTCCTTAATGGGTTGTTTATTATAATAGCATTCTTCTCTAGTGTGATTTGTCCATTTTCTTTCTAGTGTGCAATATTTGAGTGTTTTCCTATCTTGCAAATGCTGTGGTTTTTGATATGGACATTGTTGTACCAAATGACTTTCTCCACAATTATAGCATTTTCTATTTGTTGCTATCCTTGTATTTATCAAATTTGTCTTGGTGCTAACTTCTAAGGCTTTGGCAATGGCCTGTGCTAATTCTTTTGCTGGTGGGATTTTATCTTCATTTGTTCTAGGTTGATCAAATGCTAATAGATCTTGTCCTCTGTTATCCTCTAAATCTATTGCCTCTTTCACACATGCTCCTAGGTCAAGGCATCTCCTATAATACACCAGGGTTCTTAATTAGGCACTTCTCAATCCTTCTATGAATAGGGATACTTGTCTTGCCATGGATGGTACCTCCTCTCTGGGACATCTATCAATATATTGCTTGAAACTCCTAGCTGCTTCTCTAACATTTTCATCTTTTTGGTGCTTAAAGCTATGTATCAAGGTAGCTGTACTATGTTTTATTCTAGTTTTTGAGAATTCCCCTATGAAGGCTTCAAGGAAGGATTCAATCTCTGGATACATTCCCTTTCTCAAGGGAATGAACCAAGATAATGCAGGTCCAGTTAGGGTTAGACCAAATGCCTCAAATTGCACTTTGTAATCCTCTACTTCCTCTGCTCTAATTAATTGTCTGAATTCTGCAGCATGAGCATGAGGATCAGAATATCCTTCATATTGATTCTTCATACATTTAGCTACTTGATAGGGCCTAAGCATTCTTCCCTGATTTTGCCACTGATGTCTTCTTCTAAATGGGAAATCATTAAGTCCTTTCGCTTCTCTTTCAAAAGGGTTTGGAGAAGTATGTATTCTCCTACCTTGTTGTTGTTCATTATTATTGTGAGTTTCATGTTGTCTTGGCAAGTCTGGTTGCCCTAGGTTTTGTTCCCAAGGTCTCTTGTCTACACATTGCCCTAAGTCATTAGAGTTTTCTGGGTCCTGTGAGAAGATGTATACACATCCCTGTCTATCCTCATATCTACCATCCTTGAATTGTGCTACTGGTGTTATATTTAGGGGAACTTCTAAGTTTCTCAATCTAATGAGGAACTTATGCATCCCATCCTGATATACATAGGTTCCAAACCTATTTGTATACATATATTTAAGAATATTTCTGTGATCACCAGTTTCACAAGATTCATTGGCTTCATTTAAATTTTCCATATTATTTTCTTTCCCAAAGTCTTTTTGTTGTAATTCTCCTATCACTGGCTCTCTCTCCCTCCTTCCTAGCTCTTGTTTAGAAGGTGTATACAATTTATTACCAGATCTAAGAATTATTCAACTAATTCACAATTCTGTGGTGAGAATCGTGTTTTTCACGATTCTGTGGTGAGAATCATGTTTTTCACGATTCTGTGGTGAGAATCGCGTTTTTCACGATTCTGAGGTGAGAATCGCGTTTTTCACGATTCTGAGGTGAGAATCGTGTTTTTCATGATTCTGTGGTGAGAATCGTGTTTTTTGCGATTCTGTGGTGAGAATCGCGTTTTTCACGATTCTGAGGTGAGAATCGTGTTTTTCATGATTTTGTGGTGAGAACCGTGTTTTTTGCGATTCTGTGGTGAGAATCGTGTTTTTTGCGATTCTGAGGTGAGAATCGTGTTTCTCACGATACTGTGGTGAGAATCGTGTTTTTCACGGTTCCGAGGTGAGAATCGTGTTTTTCACGATTCTGTGGTGAGAATCGTGTTTTTCACGATTTTGAGGTGAGAATCGTGTTTTTCACGATTCTGTGGTGAGAATCGTGTTTTTCACGATTCTGTTCCCAGACAATTGTGATTGCTCACAATCATTAGAAACACGATTTTCTTATGAGAATCGTGCTCTGGGAAACACGGTTTTGTGTTTTATTTCAGAGAATCGCGATTTTGTGTTTGACTACAGAATCGCGATTCTGTGCAGATTTGAAATTTTTGAGGTTCTTGATTTTTAAGTTTTTGTTTCTTCAATAGAATCGCTTTATTAAACTTTTAACATGCAATAAAAGAGTTTAAACAAAATTATTATTTTTTCTTACTAAAAACTAAGAAATCTAAACATCACGATTCCGTGTTTTTGACTATTTTGTGTGTTTTTGTGCTTTAACCATCATATGAAACTTTGAAGAAATGCAAAAATTTATTGAGAATTCCTTACCTTGCTTGCTTGATCAAAAAATCTCCAAAAGCTTGTGGTTGCAGGAAATCGCGATTCTGTCCAACTCTCTCTCTCTCTCTCACTCAAATGAGATTTTTTTCTAAGATTCCAGGGTTTTATAGACTTCACACAATCACGATTTTGTGCAATTTTCTCAAAATTTTCCCTTTTCACCCGTTTAATTCTTATCCCTCAACACTTCCAGGGTTTTGCTTCACAATTCCTAACTTTTCAACACAAGTTACTCCCTTTGTCCCATTGGTAAAAATCACGATTCTGTACCTAATTTTCAATTTTGCTTAGTGGATGCTCAATTCTCACTGATATTTTTGAAATTTGAAATCCTTTACTCACTCAATCTTTATGACACCTCTTACAATTACTTACCTCAAGACCCAAATGTGCAAAATAATTCAAATTCTTTTTCTTACAAAAAATATGATCCTGTGGAGAGAATCGTGTTTTCCTGTACTTCCAGTTTCTGCAGTTTTTTGTTTTCCTTTCCACTTGGTTCCTTTCAAATGCTTTTTACCAACTCCAAATCACCTGTCTCCTGCAATTATACACCATCAACAAAAATTAGCGATCCTGTGAAGAGAATCGTGTTTTTTTGAACTTCTAGTTTTTTTCAGTTTTTTGCTTTCCTTTCCACTTGATACCATTCACTCTTAACAACAACACTCCAGTCCAACTTTCTAAGGAAATAAAGAAATTTGTTTGAGTTTTTTTAATGGATTTTCTGAATTTTTTTAGTATTTTGCCCTAAATCAAGGTAAACACTTCACTTAGGGTTTCTTGTTTAGAGATCAATTAATCCTGTGTTTCGTGATTGGTTATACTCCTTTATGCTTTGCTATCTATTCAATTTATGAGCAAAACTTCCCAAAGAAAAATGTGCTAAAAAGTGAAATTATCAATTCATGCAAAGATAAACTCAAACCTTTTCCTTTTCAAGATGCAAATAAACCTTTTCTCAAGATTGTTGCTTTGCCTAGGCTAAACAAATGGATCTTATCTTCTTGCATATAGCTACTTTACTTGACTTTCCTCAATGCAATCATGTCATCTATCCCAAGATCAACAATTTTGCTTGGGACTTGGTCAAAAAGCACTCTACAAATGCAAAGATAGACACATTTTACTTTATCTTCAACTATCTTGATTCAGTTTTTCACACCTGAACTTTACTCACAAAAATGATATGAGCAACTATCAATTCACAAGAATTTCATCACTTCTTTATCTCAAAAGGTTATCTCTTGCTTCCTTTTCCCAAAAGACAAACAAAGAAACCTACCTTTTCATGTTTCCGTTTCTTGATTAAAGAGTATTACCTTTTCAATGTGTTCAATACCATCAACAATGGAAGATCTAGCAAGGTCCAACTTCAATGAAGCTTTTGCTTTACTTCCCCGGCAACGACACCAAAAAATGTTTGTTGTTACCCTTTGGAGTTGTCCTCTCCAATCATTTTAGCATAAAGAATCAACAATACATCTTAATTGGTCAAAAAGCACTCTACAAATGCAAAGATAAACACATTTTACTTTATCTTCAGCTATCTTGATTCAGTTTTTCACACCTGAACTTTACTCACAAAAATGATATGAGCAACTATCAATTTGCAAGAATTTCATCACTTCTTTATCTCAAAAGGTTATCTCCTGCTTCCTTTTCCCAAAAGACAAACAAGGAAACCTACCTTTTCATGTTTCCCTTTCTTGATTAAAGAGTATTACCTTTTCAATGTGTTCAATACCATCAACAATGGAAGATCCAGCAAGGTCCAACTTCAATGAAGCTTTTGCTTTACTTCCTCGGCCACGCACAAAACCATTTTGATTTTGAGGATTTTGATTAACTTGTGGTGGGAAATTTTGAAATTGAGGATTTTATTGATAAGGTATTGCTTGAATAGGATAATTAGGATTTTGAAAAGGCAATTGATGTATTTGAGGAGCTTGGGGAGCAACATGTGGTACATGAGGTGCAAGAGGAGCTTCCATATTATACGGTTGATGATTCTGAAAATTTTGATTTTGAGAATTTTGAAAAGCTATTTGAGAAGCTTGAGGATACATGTTTTGATACATTTGAGGATTTTGCACATGAGGATGAGGATCTTGCATTGAAGGATTATGCATTAGAGGAACTTGATATGCTTGAGTAGGAGCTACTTGTGGATTTTGATTGGTAGCTATAACATGTTGATTAGGCTCTTGAAAAGACATTGGGCTCATTTAATTTTGGAAAGTTTTGGTGTAATTAGATTGTAAAGCATCTATAGTCTTGGCCAAATTGGATTCTGTAGCAATAAGACTTTCCATTTGCTTAGTGAGAATTTCCACTTGAGATTGTTCAACTACACTTTTATTTGGATCTACTTTAAAACCTTGAGTAGGCTCCATCATTTGAGGAATAGGAGTAGAGTCAAAAATCAAAGCATGGGATTGTTCTCTAACTTGCTCCTTAGTTTGTGGAAGGCTAGCTTGAGGAAGACTAATTTGCTCATAAAGCATGGATTGTCTTTGATGTCTATGGGCTACAACCTCTACTACTTTACACACTTTTTGCCAATTGTCAGTAAGACCATAACGCTTATCTGGTTCTTCTAATCGCTCTTCAACTTTCCTACGAGTTTTAGGATGAAGAAGCTTAAGAAAATTGATCACAAGATCAGGTTCCAAAGTTCTCTTATCCTCATCAGGAAGTTGTTCATAGCATCTAATATACTCATTTTGTAAGTGAGTAATAGAGCTACTAGGCTTTGGTGAATTGACCCATCATAAGAATCCATCCCGATTATGTTGGCTATAATCTTGAAGATAGAATTCTTTGAGCATATCCTTTCTAAAATCAGTCCAAGGAAGACTATCATATTGAGTGACACGGTTTATGATAGAGCTATCAACAATTCGTTCAAAGAATGATATCAAAAGATCTTTGGGAAGACCAAAAATCATAGCTTGCTCTTCAAACAAATATAAGTAGCTTGTGATGTTGATGCCATTGAATTTTCCCTTCTCTCTCAACATAGAAGAGACTATTCTTTGGCCTTGTTTCTCAACAATAAGGGATTTGAATCCTTCCTCCATTTTATGTGAATAAGCAAGTGATGCACAATGCTCTAGATCTCTCACAAATGCGTTTACTTCACGGCGAAGATGTGCACGATACTGTGAGAAATCCAGTGCAACACTCAAGACTGATGATGAGGATATGATGAGGATGAAAAATATGAAACAAAGGATATGGATCACAACCTCCCAAAAAATCAGAAGCAAATGCCACGAAGCATTTCACGTCGGGTTCAAATGTGGAGGTGATCGCAATCCGGGTGGATCCGGTCCGGTCGTGGCACACACAGGGTGTATGAAGCTAATGAATGTTGGAAGGTTTAAGGACATGAAAGTGAAATTAATGTTGAGTATGGAGAAGAGAGAGATGTTGAAATGATTATGGGAATGAGATTGTAGGAGTGCAAGTTAGATTTATGAACATGACTAATAAGAATGAAAGAGAACCATACACACGAATCAAATTTGGAAGGAAGAATGGTCCATTGAAGGAGCTTCTTAAACACTTCCTAATTCTTATCCATATGCATAGTCTTCTTTGGATGATATGTATGCATGACGAGAATAGATGGAATCCTTACACATAAATCAGTTTCGAAAGGAAGAATGGTCCAATATTGGAGCTTCTTATACACTTTCAGAAACTAATCAATATGTATGGGTATGTATGGATTATATGCATGCAAGTGAATTATGATGATAGAGTTTACTCACAAGCTCAGTGAAACATCCTCACTGGTTCAACGCAATACTGCGGAGCCTTCTCACACATATAAGAAAATAGAAGACATGTAAAAATACTTAAGAGACAGAGAGACGAGACAAGAGACAAGTGACAAGTGACATGAATTAAAAGGATTTGAATTAAGATACATGTATAAGATCGTCATGGTATGTCAAGCTAAGCATTCTACTGATAAAAGGCGGTTCCGACCTTCAAACCATGACAACTCAACCGAATGTCACACGTAAGAAGGCGAGTTCCACTTCATTGACCCTATGTATGTCTAGGCTCGTAACGTCTAACTAAAGAAGTCTAAGACTCATTAAAACCAGCTCTAAATCACTCACACCCTCCACTGAGGGTGAGTCAAGATAGAGATGCTAGTTTCAAGAGCCTATCCTAGATTGGAGTTCTAACTTAAATTTGAAACTAGGTACTATACTCATACTAGCTCACCTTGGATCCTCGCTCGCTCAACCGAGCGTGATCGTCTCAAGGAAACCGTAAGCTAGCAAGAGCCCTATGGATGCTTAACAATGATGCTCTAGGAGTTTGGAGGGGGGTTTATATAGTTTTTTGAATGAATTTGGGCCCTTGGATCTAGAGAAATCAACTCTTAACTCTAGGATCACTACTTTCAATTACAACCATTTGATTAATCAAATCAATGGCTTGGAATTATTCTTTCTATCAAATCTAGTGTACAGGAGTGAAATTTAGGCGCCTTCATTCTCTACCATTGGATCTGGGGATGATCTGGACCATCGGATGAGTGCTGACATCACTTTGGATAAGATAAGCCACTATTTTTGGAGAAAAGCTGCATTATCCAACTTTGTAGGCAAGAGCAAGTGGAAAGGGAAGAAGAAAGGACCAAAGAATGACAAGATCAAAGGCGAGAATGGTCAACCTTGTGCCATTTGTGATAAGACTAACTGCACCACTCAGAATTGTTGGTTCAATGGGAAGACCCAGAAAGGAAGTGGAAGAGGTGGATATGGCAACAATAGAGGCAGATATGGACACAACTTCAACAATAACAATAGAGGCCATAACAGAAGGGACTATAATAATTATTCCGAAGATAAAAAACTCAAAGAAATTGCTCTTGATGAATCTAAGCCACAAGGAAGGTAAAAAATATGATCGTTTGTTCTACATAGATTCAGGATGCTCAAATCATGTTGCAAGCAACATAACTCTCTTATCTAATTCGGAAAGTCCAAAGCATAGACATGAAGTTCAAATAGGGGATGAAACCAAGCACAATGTGGATAAGATTGGTAATGTCAAGCCTTTCAATGGTAGGATAAATATTTTGAGCAAGGTACTATATGTTCCCACTATTATAAAAAAACCTAATAAGTGTAGGTCAAATAGTTGAAAAGCTTGCAAGTTAGGTTCACCCAACATGGAGCTTTTGTGGAAGATCCATGTGGAAGCTTCAAGAAGATAGCCAAACGTGAGAAGCATGGTAGGCTCTTTACTTTTGAAGTAGGAGAAACCAAAAACATAACTCTATTCAACTTTGGGTCTCAAACCCTAAGTGAGCTTGAAGTGTGGCATAAGAGGCTAGCTCATGTGAATGAAAGGACCTTGAAAGATATATGTAGGGATCAAAGTGCTCTTGGATTACCAAACATATCAAAGCAACACATGATCAACATATTTTATGCATGTCAGATTGGGAAGGCACAAAGACAACCATTCAACCACAAAGGCTACATCCATAACAACTTATTGGACCTAGTACATAGAGATGTATGGGGGCGAAGCCAAGAATTTTCATTGAAAAGATCAAGGTATTATGTCTCATTTATTGATGACCATAGTAGATGGACTATTTTGTACTTTACGAAAAGTAAGAATGAAGTGTCTAATTGCTTCAAAAGTATCTGGCACATGTGGAGAACCATACAAGTAGATAACTCAAGAAGTTCATATCTGATGGAGGGGGAAAATGCTTTTCCAAAGAGTTTGATGAGTTCTTGTAGGATAAAAGTATCAAAAGGGAAGTGACTACTAGGTACTCTCCTCAACTGAATGAAATTTCAGAGAGAAGAAAAAAGACATTGGTTGGATCAGCTAGAACAATGCTTGAAGAGAAGCGGTTGTTGGGAAAGATGGATGGATACTCCAAAAAATGAGTTGGTACTGCTATATTCTTCTTTGTATCAGCCCCCTTTCTCTTTAGAGTTAAGTTCTAGACCATCTTAGCTTTCCAATGACACTAAAAAAGTGCTTATCTACTTTGGAAATGATGTAAGTAATGTTTGATTCAAAACATACTACTTCACATATCATAATCCAATGAAAACCTTCTATTTTAGTTCACACACCTGCTGCTTGTTAAGCTTAGTGCTTCCAATACAATAGGAATTAATCAAATTACTTTTGGACTTATCAAACTAGCCTAATAAGCTAATGATTCCAAGTGAAATCCGTTAAAATGATTGACTATACACAGAGCAATCAATTTAGCAAGTGTAGCATTACCCCTTCTTTTTTAGGACCTCTACAGAGAATGAGCAATGACTATTTCGATGTGCTTTTCTCCCAATCCACTAAATGGAATGTCTTCAACATTTTTCAACATGTAGTAGACGTAGAGCTGATTCCAATGAGCTATAGAACATTGACAATGGTCGAGTAATGACTAAGATATGAGCAATACAAGATTACTGTTCTGAGTGATAATCACAGAGAGATCAACAGATATAAGAAGTGATCTATTTGTATTATATGAAAATGTTGTACATAATCATTGGCATGACAATCAATTCCCAATGATAGATAGAGGTGTAGGCTATAAATTGAGCCTCACTCTCTTGCAATGTGATCAATCAAAGACTCAAAATTGTAGTGATCTCTGACCGCGAGATTTTACATTCATCTTTTATAGATGCTCCATTCAAAATTTGAATTTGAGTTCAACTTTGGCTCTCACTAAAAAGTGATCCACTAATCTAGGAGATATTATCTCTAAGAATTTGTAGCTTTTTAAATCCAAATAACTCCATGAGTTTAGTGGCTTTTACATATATTCCTTCAAGTCAATTTGGCTTTTGGAAATGGTAAAAGATAATGAATCCATAGCAATGGTTCTCATGGGTCTTCAATCATTCACATGAAGTCTTCTCATGCTTAGCCAAGTGTGTAGGCTTGGCACTTGCACCAATAGCTCCCCCTCAAGCCAACCATCTTTGCTTGGTCTTCTTCATCAATCCTCTTGAATGTCTTGCAATCCAATTATAGCTTCAAAACTGCAAAGTTTAGTACCATCAAGTGATTTGGTTAATAAGTCTGCACATTGCATATTGGTTGATACATATGCCAACTGAATTTCCTTGCTCAATAGCTTTGCTCTCACATAATGATAGTGGACCTTTGTATGTTTGGTCCTAGCATGATAAATAGGATTTGTTGCAAGATGTAATGAACTTGTATTATCTCCAAAGATCATTGGAGATATAGTATGCAAACCCAAAATGCATATATCAATCTCATCCATATGACTTCTTGAGTAGCATTGGCCAATCCTCCATATTCTACCTCTATTGAAGACAAATCAAGAGTAGGTTGCTTCTTGGAAGACCATGATATAGGTTTGTCACTTGCAAAAGATAGATAACCTGAGGTACTCCTTCTATCATCCTTGCAACTTGCCCAATCTTCATGTGAGTATATCTTGATATCCAAATCTAAAGTATAAGAAAAATATAAACCTTGATTTTGATTCCCCTTAAGGTACTTCAAAATCCTCTTGGAAGCTTCCAAGTGAGGTGCCCTAGGTTTGTGCATAAATTGGCTTAAGACACTTACTCCATAAGCAATATCAATCCTTGTCAATGTAGCATAGTTTAGGCTTCGCACTATGCTTTGGTATCCTGCAATATTTTCAAAGTACATCACCTTCATGAGCACTTTATTTTTGGTTTACCTCCATAGAAGTGTTTGCTACCTTGGCATCCAACAAATGAAACTTCTTTAACATGTCCTGTACATACTTTGTTTGTGTAATGTAAATTCTAGAGTTAGTATAGACTAACTCAAGTCCAAGAAAATACTTTAGTGATCCTAGATCACTGATTTTGAACTCCTTCATTATTTGATTCTTAATCTCCTTGATGCCATTAGCATCATTACTTGTAAGTACGATGTCATCAACATACTCACATGGATATATCACCTCTGAATTACTTCTCTTAACAAATAGAGAAGTATCTGCTTTACTAATGATGAATCCTTGATCCTGAAGGTATGTAGTCAACCTATGGTTCCATGCCCTAGGTGCCTGCTTCAATCCATAAAAAGCTTTGTTAAGTTTACACACATGATTTACCTTGATTGGGTCCTCATGGCCAGGAGGTTGAGACATGTACACCTCCTTTGAAATCTAGCGATTTAGAAATGCATTTTTTACATCCAATTGGTACATGTTCTAATTCTTTGATGCATACACAATTACCAGTACCCTGATGGTAGACATTTTTGCCACAAGTGAGAAGGTTTCTTCATAATCAACTCCTTCGATTTGTGCAAAACCCTTAGCCACAAGTCTAGCTTTGTACCTGCTTATTGATCCATCAGAATTTCTCTTGAACTTGTAGATCCATCTAAAACCAATTACCTTCATAGACTCCTTCTTTGGCACTAGCTCCCATGTATCATTCTCCTTGAGTGCTTCAATTTCTTCATCCATAGCTTCCTTCCATTCTGCCTTGGTCTTTTCCTCTTCATATGATGATGGCTCTTCAAGTGAAAAATCTTTTGCAAGATAAATAGAATGCTTAGTAGCTAAAGAAGTATCATACCCATATCTGATTGCCTTCTTGCTCTCCCTTTGTGATCTTCTGATTGCTTGGTTGGATGATTCAGGTATATTCTCCGATTTCTTCATCTTGACTTTGCCTTTGGACTTCCATGCCTTGAATTCCTCTAGTTTGATGATGTCTTCATCATCTGATTTGATGTCTTCAATCTGGTTTGGCTCCTCCTTAGTGAGGCGTGGAAATTCCGCTTCCAATTCATAAGGCAACTTTACTTTCCTGCATTCACTTTCAAACCAAGAATCATTCCCATCAAAGACAACATCTCTACTAACCATAAATCCTTTGTTTGAAGGATTGTAAAACTTGTATCCTTTCTGATTCAAGTCATACCCTATGAAGATGCACTTCTCTACCTTAGGGTCTAGCTTACCTCTTATTTGAGATGGTATATGCACATAAGCAACACATCCAAAGATCCTGCAATGATCAAGTGAAGGTCTTCTACCATGCCATGCTTCATATGGGGTCATCCCATCAAGAGATTTTGATGGCAACCTGTTAACAAGATAAGTGGTAGTAGATACACTTTCTGCCCACAAGTAATTAGGCCATTTTTTCTCATTTAGCATTGACCTAGCTGTTTCAACAATTAATCTATTTCTCCTCTCTGCCACCCCATTTTGCTCAAGGGTATACCTTGTTGTAATTTATCTTTTGATTCCTATATCCTGCAAGAATGCATCAAACTCATTTGAGAAGTACTCACCTCCTCCATCTGTCCTTAGCCTCTTTAGGCTTCTTCTTGTTTGATTTTCAACAAGTGCAAGATACTTCTTAAAGCAACTAAATACTTCATCTTTGTGCTTCATAAAGTATAAGATAGTCCACCGACTGAAATCATCAATGAAAGATACATAATACCTTGATCCAGAAATTGAGGGATCCTTATTTGGTCCCCATACATCTGTATGGATAAGCTCCAAGTAGTCCTCATGCATATATCCTTTCTTTGAGAAGGGTAACCTGTCAGATTTTCCAAACTGACATGCACCACATTTATAGATCATGTGTTGCTTGGATACATTAGGTATCTCAAGCACACATTGATCTCTACATAATTTTTTTAAGGTTCTCTCACCAATGTGTCCTAATATCTTATGCCAAATTTCAAGCTATGACAATGTTTGATCTTTGTAGCTATAAAGTGCAATATTCCTTGTATCTTGAAGTTCAAAAATGAATAATCTACCTATCTTTTCTCCTTTGGAAATTCTCTTGAATCCATGTTGGGGATCCTCCACAAATGCTCCATATTTGTTGAACTTGACCTGCAAATGCTTTTCCACAATCTGTCCAAAACTCATCAAATTCTTGGTAATTGTAGGTACATATAGAACCTTGCTCAACAGATTTCTATTTCCATCATAGGTTTTAACATTTCCTACCTTGATCACTAAGTGCTTGGTATCATCACCTGTTTGTACCTGATGCTTTCCCTTAGGTTCCTCAAGGTCAGAGAGAAGAACTACATTGCTTGGCACATGGTTGGAACATCCTGAGTCAATGTAGAAGAGATGATCATCATTCATATCTTTCTTTGAAGTCATATTCATGATTAGAAGGGAATCCTCTTGTTCCTTTGTATAAAATTTATTATTCTTTTCTTGATTTGTAGCCTCCTTGGTAGTTGTTGTTGTAGTTGTTATTGTTGCCTTGATGTTGGTTGAATCTTCCTCTTGATTGTGTATATCCAACTCTTTGGAATCCTCTAACTCTCTGATTTTCGAAGTTCCTATAACACTCATCTATAGTATTATTTGACAAACCACAAATATTGCATGGGGAAGAGTTGAAAGGTCTCCCCCTACCTTGCTTACCTCATCTGCCCCTACCTCTTGAGTTTCTACCTCTCCCTGCATAGTTGGCTTGAGAGGTAACTCCTTCATCCTCAATCTTCTTGGTTTTCCCTTTCTCTTTAGACTTGCCTTTATCTGTGTATAGGGCAGAAGAGCTATTACCTCTTGTTGAGCTTGGCTTCATGGGTAAAGAGTTTCCCCATGAGTGTGGTAAGATCTGGGATCTGCATGTCCATGTACGAGTCCATAGCAATTGTGAAGCTCTCCCATTTTTCATTGTGCTTTAATGCCATCGATTACTTGTCTCACAATCTGCTCCTCTTCAATCTCCTCTCCTATGCTTGCCAATTGGTTAGCTACACCCTTGACTTTGTTCACATACTCTAAGATGCCTTGCTTGGGTTGCTTCCTTTGAGTGGTAAACTCAATCCACAATTGGTTCTTCCTAGCCCTTGTGTTGGAAGAAAGATATGAAGACAATGTTTCCCAAGTCTCTTGGGATGTCTTACACTTCCTAATGTGTGGAAGAAGAATATCAGAGATTGAGTTAAGTAACTATATTTTGCACACCATGAATTGAGTCTTTCATGCTCCTGTCTTGTAGGTTGTCTTTTGCTTCTAAAAACGGGCATCTCCTCATCTTCTGAGATGTATCCATAGAGGCTCCTTCCTTGCAAGTATGTCTTCATCCTCAAGGACCATGCTTGATAGTTGTTCCTCTCCATTTTATCAATCAAAGAAGGAAAACCATCTCCCATTTTACCTTAACTTTGCTCTGATACCATTGTTGGGAAAGATGGATGGATACTCTAGAAAATGAGTTGGTACTGCTAATTCCTGCTTTGTACTAGCCCCCTTTCTCTTCAAAGTTGCATTGTAGGTCCTCTTAGCTTTCCAATGACACTAAATAAGTGCTTATGTACTTTGGAAATGATGTACGTAATGTTTGATTCAAAACAGACTACTTCACACCTCATAATCGAATGAAAACCTTCTATTTTGGTTCACACACCTGCTTCTTGTTAAGCTCATTGCTTCCAGTACAGTAGGAATTAATCAAATTACTTTTGAAGTTATCGAATTAGCTTCATAAGCTAATGATTCCAAGTGAAATCAGTTAAAATGATTGACTATACACAGAGCAATCAAGTTAGCAATTGTAGCATTACCCTCGATTATTTAGGACCTCTGCAGAGAATGACTAGTGACTAGTTCGATGCGCTTTTCTCCCAATCCACTGAATGGAATGTCTTCAAAATTTTTCAGCATGTAGTACACTTTGATTGATTCCAATGAGCTATAGAACATTGAAAATGGTGGAGTAATGACTCAGATATGAGCAATACAAGATGACTGTTCTGAGTGACAATCATAGAGAGATCAACAGATATAAGAAGTGACCTATTTGTATTATATGACAATGTTGCACATAGTCATTGGCATGATAATCAATGCCCAATGATAGATAGAGGTGTAGGCTATGAAGTGAGCCTCACTCTCTTGCAATGTGATCAATCAAAGACTGAGAATTGTAGTAATCTCTGACTACGAGATTTTACATTCATCTTTTATAGATGATCCATTCAAAATTTGAATTCGAATTCAACTTTGGATTTCACTAAAAAGTGATCCACTAATCTAGGAGATATTCTCTCTACAAATTTGTAACTTTTTCAACCTCCACGAGTTTAGTGGCTTTTACAAATATTCCTTGAAGTCAATTTGACTTTTACGAATGGTAAAAGATAATGAATCCATAGCAATGGTTCTCATGGGTCTTCAATAATTCACAT
Source organism: Ceratopteris richardii (assembly GCA_020310875.1). Classification (NCBI taxonomy): domain Eukaryota; kingdom Viridiplantae; phylum Streptophyta; class Polypodiopsida; order Polypodiales; family Pteridaceae; genus Ceratopteris; species Ceratopteris richardii. The sequence goes on along the minus strand of CM035431.1, from coordinate 151,082,534 downwards.
GAAGTCTTCTCATGCTTAGCCAAGTGTGTAGGCTTGACACTTGCACCAATAGAGGCTGCCACATTATCTATGGGTAGAGGCTATTTCAATTGCTATGTACCTTGTCATATGATCTTGAAAAGCAAAAGGTAACTCTACCATATGATCTTGATTCTGATTCCCATCAATTAGGAAGCAAGCATGATACAGAAGTCCAAGATCCAAGAAGTGATACAGATGATGATCAAGATGAAAAGGAAAAGGATTGCAAGCTATGGAAGTCAAGAGGAAAAGCAAAGATGTAAGATTGTGGAGAACGCTCCAAGAAATCACCTAAAAGATCAACAAGAGAGAAAAGACAACCAAAAAGGTATGGATATGATTCCACATTTGTTACAAATCATTCAGCCTACTTGGCAAAGGACTCAATTTCAGGGGAACCCTCAACCTATGAGGAGGCAAAGGGAAAACATAATTGGGAAAAGGCCATGAAAGAAGAAATAGATGCATCGAAGGAGATGGACACTTGGGATTGTGTTCTAGTGTCACATAATCAAAAGGTAACTGGGTGGAATAGTTTCTTTATCTTCAATTGAAGCAGAATATAGAGGTCTAGTTATTCCAACTCAAAAAGCAATATGGCTCAAGGAGTTGTACTCAGATTTGGGACTTGTAAGTTCTAAACCTCATCTACTTGGAGATAATGTAAGTTCCATGCATTTGCATGCAAATCCATTTTTCATGCAAGGACAAAGCACATAGAAGTCCACTACCACTTTGTAAGAGAGAAGCTTATGGGCAAAGGAAATTGACATTTCATTTCTTCCTATTGAGAAGCAAATAACAGACATGATGACAAAGGCACTTGATGGGATAAAGCTTTGTAGATTCAAAGCTATGGAAGGTATTCAACCTATCACAGAATGAAGAATCAAGCATACTTTAGCTTGACAGGGAGCTATTGGAACAACAAGCTTTCATTATGCTTGAGGTGGACATGATCTTCATCAAACTCATCATTGGAATGATGCCACATATACTCCTTGTAGAGTTTTATTTGTGTTCATTTGTTGTATTGAGAGTTTGATCATAGGACCACCCTCTTATGTAAGTTGCAAAGTATTTAAATTTTTAAAAGGGAAAAGTAAAAGGCCTAGAAGCCACGAGTTAGAAGTGGTTGGGATTGATTCTCAATCCATCAATCAAAAGTTAGATGTGATTTCAAATTTCCCTTTTCCTAGATTGTAGGAAAAGATGCCAATCAATCTAAACTAACAAATTCACCTAAATTCGAATTCAAATTGATGAAAAAAGGCTTGATCATGTACTCAAGCATCTATATAAAGACTCCACAACATTTTGACACTAATTAGTATGATTATTCACTCATTGGAAAGGTATAACTTTCTACTTTAGGCTTACAAATTTTCAAATCTTTTGGTTCATTATTTTCAAAGATATGTAATATTTTTAGTCTCAGGGTCATTCTTTGAAACTCCTTGAAAAATTAGGACTACACCAGTTTAGTATTAAGGTGATTGCTCCTTGCTTTGTTCATATAAACTAGGGCTTTTATGCATTATAGTAAGCCAACCCTATTTATGAAACTCCCTTAAGAGGAATTTCTCCAATTGTTACTATACTGGCTGCTCTCAATGTTTGAAGTCACAACTTCCATCCATTTTTAGAAGGTTTTTGTGAGCTAGTCAAGGTGCAAGTTATCTATTTTGCATCAACTTGTTCTTGTTCATATTCCAAAGTACCTATTGGGTTTTATTGCACTAACAAAAAGTCCACAAGGTGTATTTTACATATCCAAAGAGCTAGGGGTGGTCCTATGCTAGTTTTCTAGACCAACTTCAGCACTTGACAACTCTACTTTCCAAGCCTCTCCTAGCTTCTCCAACTTTTCTTTCAGATGTGCCTTGCTTTGTTGGTAGCCAAATTTGAGTAGGTACTCGACAAGATTTTTTATTCCAAGCTCTAGGTGCTTGCTTGAGTCCATATGAAGAATTTTTCGACCTGCAAACATGACTTGATTTAATGCGATATTCAAATCTTGGAGTTTGATCCATATACACTATATCTTCTAGCTCTCCATTCGAGAAGGCGTTCTTAACATCTAACTGATATATTTTCAAGACCTTACTTGTAGCAAAAGATATCAAAGTTCTAATTATCGTGTACTTAGCCTTACGACTAAAGGCTTCATCATTCAATTCCGTGTATTTGAGCAAAACCTTAAGCAGCTAACCTTGCCTTATACCTTGCTATGCTCCCATCTGAATTCACTTTGATCTTGAACACCCATTTTTTGCCTATTAACTTCATTTATTTAACTCTTGGAACTAAGATCCATGTTTTGTTTCCTATAAGGCTTGACTTTTTTCCTTGATAGCTTCTTGCTATTCCCTACACTTGCTTGCATATTCATAACATGTAGGTTCTTGATTTCCTATGACTTTGCTCATGTATGCATAATGCTTTGCAATAAAAGAATCATATGTAAGCCTCTCTATTGCATAACTTGGCCATGATGGTTTCCTTTCTTCTACTTTGGTTGCAATGAATCTTTGTTGCCTTAAGAGTTTTGATGGTAGTTTTTGGATTTTCTCCATTTTTGAATGCATTGTTTTCATCCACATTGTCCATGTCTATCCACATCTGAGACTTATCTTCTTGAAAAACCTTCTGATTAACTTTGAGATTTCAATTCCAAGATTCTAATATGGATGATCCTTGATCCATATTTGAATCTTTAGAACCACTCAACTCTATGTATGTTTGTGTGTCTTCCTCTTCATGGCTACTCCTAGCTTAAATTTCACCTTCATTGTCTTCATCCACATTGTCCATGTCTATCCACATCTGAGACTTATCTTCTTGAAAAACCTTCTGATTACTTTTGAGATTTCAATTCCAAGATGCTAATATGGATGATCCTTGATCCATATTTGAATCTTTAGGACCACTCAACTCTATGTATGTTTGTGTGTCTTCCTCTTCATGGCTACTCCTAGCTTAAATTTCACCTTCATTGTCTTCATCCACATTGTCCATGTCTATCCACATCTGAGACTTATCTTCTTGAAAAACCTTCTAATTACCTTTGAGATTTCAATTCCAAGATGCTAATATGGATGATCCTTGATCCATATTTGAATCTTTAGGACCACTCAACTCTATGTATGTTTGTGTGTCTTCCTCTTCATGGCTACTCCTAGCTTAAATTTCACCTAGCTCTTCTTGAATGGTAGTCTTGTTGACTTGCTTACATGACATGATTCACATATGTTCTTCAAACTTTGTGAGTTGATGCTTGGTAATCCCTAAAAAAAGATTCCTTTTCTCCATATCCTTCATCCATTGGAAATTAATATGCCCTTCCCTCTTGTGCCAAAGATCAATCTCTACAATCCCTTGATTTCCAAATGAGAAATAGACTATATGATTAGGGTTTGGCTTTACCTCAAGTGTGAAGAGCCTTCCTTCTTTCTTTCCTCTTGCAATCACCTTGTAACCATTCTTTGGGTTCTCCACAGAACAACCCCTTTGATTGAACTTGACTTGTTAGCTCTTCTTCACCATTTGTCCCACTAATACAAGGTTAATTGTGATAGTTGTGAAGAGCTGATGGATAACATGGAGAGATGAGATGGTCTTGGCAAAAAATCTACTCTAGAACAACCTTGATAACTTTAGAGAACCTTACTAGACTTCTTAATCTTTCAATATATGCTTTTAGAACACCATAGTACTTTGGAGCATCATTTCCAAAACTCAATGTGAAGATAGATAAGTTGTGAATACAAAGCTCCTTGAGAATGTTAGAAAAATATAACGATCAAGATTAATGCAGCAGAAGGATTGTTAGGTAGATTAATGAGAAACAAAATAGACTAACAAAAACTATACACAGATAGAGAGATAGAGAACTCAAATTCTCTAATTTTTTGCAGTAATATACAACGATGATACTGTCCACCCGTGTGCTCCCACTATGGAGCTTCATGGCAATATACATAGAATCTAGATGAAGGGCTTTATAGTGTGTGTATCCGTGATTTATCCTTAGTGATTGGTCCAACCTAATCCTTTAATTTAGGTATGATCTTTGGGACTGCTTGATGCTATGTTTTAGGTGTAATCGTCGGGATCACCTATAATTTCGGAACAACCCAAATTACATAATCATCGGATTGAGTAAACCTCTAAACTGAACACCCATTGGATCGGACTTCCACCAAAATAGACTTTTGTAATTCCCAACTACCGAACTGTCATAATTCTTGACTATGGAAGTGTCATACCTTTGGACTTCCTTTGGAATTCCAGACCCAACATTGTAGTTCTAGATTGGTTGACTACCACACTATCATACCTCCAGAATTTTGGTGTGATTGAAGTATATGCCCTAGCTAGCCTTCTGACTAGACTCACATAGATCATCTAGAACTATTGCTGGTCTCATGTAGACCTCATCACAAATGTCCTAACTCTCATACTAGCTTCTCCTCATAAAGGGTGCCGTACAACTCAGAGTACCATGGATCATTTACGGACACTTGTATGTGGAGTATTGAGTATATCTAACAACCCCCTCAATGTCCACCTGCAGTGAACTACATTCTTGGTCCAATGGCAAGCTTTGAAAGATGTCGATAGAGATGCTCTCTCCCTAGAGCCTTGGTAAAAATGTCTGCTCTATTTTCTTCTGTTTGGTAGTAGCATAGTTCCACAATTGCATCCTCTATCAACTCTCGCACATAGTGGTACTGGATTTTTATGTTGCTTAGTATGTGCATTACAAATAGGATTCTTGGCGATGGCTATGAAACTTTGGTTGTTGCATCTTTGTTGGAATTTGGGGCCCCAGGATTGTTCCAATACTAAAACCTCTTGAGCATACACAACTTAATTGACAAGATGATAAGTGAGATAGAGAAAGAAAGAGATCTTGAGACAAGGATAGGGAACGTAAGCTGGATGCTTACTTCACTAAAAATAATAGATGTCCAAATTACAACATGGGAGTACTACTCAACCATATAAAGTGGTGCACTCACTAATGGAAGAATAAGAAGATGATGATACAAAATTTAGATTATGTCAAAATAATCTAAGTGTGTGTGAAGAGAATGAAGCAACGAAGCTAACAAAATAGTGTAAGGAAATTGTAAATCAACCACAAGGTTAATTCAAAAGATAGTTACCACCACCTCGTAGAAGACTTCCTACTGCAATGAGAGTAGCCTCTCCTTCACCAAAACTTCACCTCCTTCAAGAGTGTGAGAACACTCTGTCTTCAAGAAGATCTCCAAGCTCTAGATCTTTGAGTGAGTGATTCACACAATGAGCCAAGGGCCTTATTATATAGTATTTGAGTATCCATGAAAAGCTAAAGAAAACTTAAAGCTATGATCGTAGAACGATAACAAAAAAAACACCTCTATCGGGAACGGCTTTTTCCGTGAAGAGTTTTTCGAATTGCTTCATTAAAAAGCACGAACTTGCTGCCGCAGCGCGTGGGGATAGAACCTTGGTCAATGAGGATACTTTTATAAACGTTGGGCTAGACAACATGAGCGCCCGCTGTGACTTGTTGAAGAATATAGAATAAAATCTATATGGGGAAGCTGCGCCCACCTGGAAGAATATGGAGAAAACTTCTTATGAAGCTATTTGTTGGACCAATGAGGACATTGACTTCCAACAATCCCTCCTTCAATGTCATATTGGTTCAAGCTTCAGTAATCTGCAAATCTTCTCATGACTATCTCTAGTCAATGCTTTGGTAAAAATATCTGCAACATTCTCACTAGAAGGAATATAAACTAGCTCAATGTGCTTCTTAGCTATCTGCTCTTGAATATAGTGGTAGTGTACCTCTATATGTTTTGTCCTTGCATGATGCACTGGATTCTTAGCTATACTTATAGCACTCTGGCTATCTGAAAATATCTGAATGGGTTGATGTACTCTTACATCAAGATAACTGAAAATCTTCTGCAACCATACTGACTCTAGAGTAGCTGTAAATGTTGCACGATATTCAGCTTCACACGATGAAGTGGCAATAGTGGGTTGTCTTTTTGATAACCATGAGATAAGACAATCTCCAAGATAAAAACAAAATCCACTAGTACTTCTTCTTGTATCTCTATCACCTGCCCAATCAAAATCTCAAAATCCTTTTAGTAACAAATGTGTAGATTTTGAAAATACCATAGCATAATTTGAAGTTCCCTTCAAATAACAAAAGATCCGCTTTACTGCTTTCCAATGTAACACTGTCGGATTCTGCATGAACCTTGATACTTGCGAAACTGCAACTGTATATCAGGACATGTATTACAAAGATATATCAAGCAACCAACTGCTTGACTATATAGAGTAGCATCAAATGGCTCTGCATGTGCTACCATTTGTAAAGATATGTTTTGATCCATAGGTGTTTGCATAGGTTTAGAATCACCCATCTGAAACCTTTCCAAAAGTTTCTCAATGTACTTCTGTTGTGTCATGTAGATACACTCATCTCGAAACAGAAACTGAATCCCAAGATAATAATGTAAAATGCCTAAATCATTTACATCAAATGTTTGCTTCAATTCTTCTTTGAACATCTGCAAACCTTCATCTCTGGGACATGTGACTATATCATCCACATAAATGATTGCTATAATCATCATACCTGTTTCAACTTTGACATAAAGAGTTGGAGCCGCATCTGAGTTATGGAAACTAATGGATAAGAGATATGTATGTATCTTTTCATACCATGCTCTAGGTGCCTATTTTAAACCATACAAAGCTTTTATAAGCTTACACACTAAGTGTTCTTTACCTGTCTCTTCAAAACCTTCTGGCTGCTGAATATACACATCCTCGTGTAAATCACCATTTAGAAAAGCAGTCTTGATGTCAAGTTGATATATATGCCAACCAAAATGTGCTGCTAGAGCAAGTACTTACCTAATAACAGTCATCCTAGATGTAGGAGCAAATGTCTCATCATAATCAATACCTTTTTGTTGTGCATATCCTTTGACAACCAACCTGGCCTTGTATCTATCAATAGTACCATCTGCTTTCCTTTTGATTTTGAAGATCCATTTTACACTTATAGCCTTCTTTCCTTCTGGTAACTCACATAGCTGCCAAGTTTGATTCTTATGAATAGAATCAATCTCTTCTTGCATAGCTTTTCTCCAAATAGGAATGTTAAGTGCATCTTTAACACATGCAGGCTCATCTTCAACAGTCGTAAGTGCCAAAATATCATGAATCTCGAAGTCTTCAGCAAAACTTACATGATCTTTTTGCTATCTAGTTTGACTTCTTGTTCTTACATGATCTTGTTGTTGTTGTCAAGTCTGACTCCTTGTTCTTCGAGTAAAAGTTTTTATACCACTATCTTTCCAAGTTTGATAAAACCACGTAGGTGTATCCTTGAATAGTGGTGAAACTCTTTCTGAACTTTCAGCTTCCACAGGTTCTGGAACTTGTCCTGGCGAGGTACTAGGACTTTCTGGAACTTTAACTTCTTCCATTTCTAGAATCAAAGTTTCTTGTGGAACTAACTCTGTAGAAGGTTGTGAAATTCTCTTTCTTCAACTTTTTCTTGAATACTAGGAATTTGAGTTTTAACTCCCTCCTGATATGGCTAAACATGTACATCCAGAATCTTTCTAAAATTCCATTTTCACTAATGAACTCCGGAATTTCTGCTTCTTTATCATAAACGTTATCTTCAGCAATATAAGCATTACGTGAAAGAATAACTTCACCTGTCTCTGGAACATAAAACCTGTATCCTTTGCTTTCAACAGGATATCCAATAAAAACAACTTTCTTTGCCTTTACATCTAGTTTGCCTCGGTCCTTTTTCTCAACATGTACATAAGAAAGTGATCCAAACACTCTGAAGTAACTCACATTAGGTTTTCTACCATAATAAGCTTCATACGGTGTGATTACCTTTAAAGCTTTTGTAGATGACCTGTTCAAAATGTGATTAGCTGTATGTACTGCATCAAACCAGAATTTTGGTGAAAGCTTCTTGGATGCCATCATGCTCCGCATCATTTCAACAAGTACTCTATTCTTTCTTTCTGCAACACCATTTTGCTGAGGAGTATAAGCAATAGTAAGGTGTCGAGTAATACCTTTCTCATCGAGAAATGTCTGAAACTCATTTGATAAGTATTCTCCACCTCTATCACTTTTGAGAATCTGGACAGTTTCTTGACTTTCATTTTCAACCATAGCTACAAACTTCTTGAACATAGGAAAGACTTCTGACTTCGACTTAAGACCATAGATCCATGAATATCTTGTAAAATCATCCACAAATAGGACAAAATACCTGAAACCCTGAATAGAGTCTGCTCTCATAGGTCCATTCACATATGAATGAATAATCTGTAATTTCCTGGTAGCTGTAATATGACCATGTTTCTTGAAAGGTAGTTTATGCATCTTATCTTCAAGACAACCTTCACATATATCTGAATCATCAGGTAGCTTGAATGAGGGTAAACTCTCAACCATACCTCTGTCTTTGATATTCTTGAGAGCTCCAAAACTGATATGTCCAAATCTTTCATGCCATAGCTTCATATCTTCCACCGGTGATGAAGATTTGACTGCATATGCCTGACTGATTTTTGACAAAACAAAGACCCCTCCTTTATGCTCACCTTGTAAAAGACACTTGTCTTTGTTATGTGATAAGATCTTACAAAGATCTTTCTCAAATACAACTTTAAAACCATCACTTAAAAATGCAGATATAGATAGCAGATTCTTCTTCATTTCAGGTACATAAAGGACATTTGAAATTTGAAAAACACCACCTTCTCTTGACTTTAGGGTTACTGTACCTATTCTCATAACATCCAAATCATTGCCATCTGCAATAGTAACTCTTCTACCTGAAGAATAGGAAAGAGAAGAAAATACTTCTCTACAACCTGTCATATGCTTAGTAGCACCTAAGTCGAATATCCAAGGACTTGCTGAAAGAACTTGTAAAGCTACTTGATCAAAAGCTACTTCCTCAATGGCGATACAGGCATAAGAATCACCTTGAGATTTCCCTTGTTTATCATCTTTTGCAACATTACTTGATGCCTTTTTCTTTTCTGCTGCAATCCTTCTATAACATTCTGACTGAATATGTCCACGTTTCTTGCAAAAAGAACATATTTTTACCTTCTTCTTAGAAGAATTCACTTTAGATGCCGTAGATACAGAATCTGAAGTAGAAGGTGAGAGGGACCTACTTTCCTTCTTGGATTGTTTTTCCTTCTTCTTATCCTTCTTCTTCTTACCCTTTGATGAAGATGAAAGTGCTTCTTCATTCTCTTCCATTCCCTTCAACTGATCTTCATCTTGAAGCAACAAGAACTCTAACTCTTCAAATGTAACCTCTCCATCTCTTGTGGTAAGGGTAAGAGTGGTTATGAAAGATCGATATGAAATAGGAAGTGAATTAATCAGCGTATTTACCATTTCTTCATCTGATATCTCAACTCCTACATTTAGAAGTTGATCTCTCAAGTCAACGAGTCTCGTAATGTGGGTTTGAATTGACTCACCAGCTTTCATCCTTGTATTTGCTAGTTGTCTCCTCAAGTGAGCTTTCCTAGCAAGATTTTTGCTTTGAAAAAGATTCTCAAGCTTTAACCAAGCTTGATTAGAACTTCTGCAAGATCTGATCTGTGGTAGAATATGCTTTTTGACACTCATTGCTATGAATGAAAGTGCTAAAGCATCTCTAGCATCCCATCTCGCCTGATCTTCAGTAGGGGGAACTCTAGGTAAAGACCTAGCAGTGACTCTGGATGTCGAAGTGGTTACCTCTTCTTCTGTTGGTTCAGTGTAATTCCAGTACCTGTTGAAGCTGCTGTAAACCCTTCTTCGCCTTCTCGTCTTGGTCTTGTTAAGGATCCATTGACGATACTCCATAAATCCTTTGTCACTAACAAGTTCATCATCATGAAACTCCACATGGGATAATTAGAAGATCCATCTAACTTGTCTTCAATCTCAATTCTAATCTCACTCATCTTATCTTAAGTGTGTATGTCAATTATGTAGCTCTGATACCAAGTGTTGGAATTTGGGGCCCCAGGATCGTTCCAATACTAAAACCTCTTGAGCATACACAACTTAATTGACAAGATGATAAGTGAGATAGAGAAAGAAAGAGATCTTGAGACAAGGATAGGGAACGTAAGTTGGATGCTTCCTTCACTAAAAATAATAGATGTCCAAATTACAACATGGGAGTACTACTCAACCATATAAAGTGGTGCACTCACTAATTGAAGAATAAGAAGATGATGATACAAAATTTAGATTATGTCGAAATAATCTAAGTGTGTGTGAAGAGAATGAAGCAACGAAGCTAACAAAATAGTGTAACGAAATTGTAAATCAACCACAAGGTTAATTCACAAAAGATAGTTACCACCACCTCGTAGAAGACTTCCTGTTGCAATGAGAGTAGCCTCTCCTTCACCAAAACTTCACCTCCTTCAAGAGTGTGAGAACACTCTGTCTTCAAGAAGATCTCCAAGCTCTAGATCTTTGAGTGAGTGATTTACACAATGAGCCAAGGGCCTTATTATATAGTATTTGAGTATCCATGAAAAGCTAAAAGAAAGCTTAAACCTACAATCATAGAATGATAACAAAAAAAACACCTCTATCGCGAATGGCTTTTTCCGTGAAGAGTTTTTCGAATTGCTTTATTAAAAAGCACGAACTTGCTGCCGCAACGCGTGGGGATTGAATCCTGGTCAATGAGGATGCTTTTATAAACGTTGGGCTAGACCACATGAGCGCCCGCTGTGACTTGTTGACGAATATAGAATAAACTCTATATGGGGAAGATGTGCCCACCTGGAAGAATATGGAGAAAACTTCTTATGAAGCTATTTGTTGGACCAATGAGGACATTGAATTCCAACAATCTTAACCTTGTAGCCTCCTGACCTTGAATTCCTATATGCCATAGGACCCTTCTCAACCATATTGGTTCACATGCAGCAAAACATGCCACTTTGTACTCAGCTTCGGTAGATGATAGCGCTATGGCGAGTTGATTCTTACTGATCCAAGGGACAATTCTGGAACCTAAAGAGAAGCAATATCCAGAAGCTAATTTTTTGGAATCAATATTCCTTGCACAATCTGAGTCATAGTATCCACTCAGAGATGATCCTTCACCGTAAATAATACCATACTCAATGGTTCCTTTGACATACTTGAGTATTTGCATGCATGCCTTCCAATGTGTGGCATGGCTTATTAGAGAACCTGCTTACTACGCCAACAAAATAAGAAATATCCAGTCTGCTATTACACAAGTAAATGAGACTTTTGACTAATCTATTGTATTTTTCAATATCTACTTGAGGTGAAATATCTTCAATAGATAATTTTGTGTTGACTTCCATTGGTGTAGAATTTTTTTTGCAATCCTCCATGTCAAATGCCTTCAACACCTGCTTCGCATACTTTTGTTGTGAAATAAAGATCTTCCCTATTTCTTACCGGACTTCAAGACCTAAGTAGTAGTGCATTAAACCCAAATCCATCATCTCAAATTCTAAACTCAAGGCATCTTTCCTTTGTTTGAGAAGTGCATTATTATTTCCAGAGATTGCAAGATCGTCTACATAGAGTACAAGCAAAATTATCTTCCCTCCTTTCGTTAGAACATACAAGTTAGCATCATAAGCACATCTTTTGAATGCTATATCCAAAAGATATCTATCTGTTTGTTGGTACTAAGCTCTCAGGGCTTGTTTCAACCTGTACAATGCCTTCTTCAGCGTCCATAGTTTGTTCTCTAAATGGGAAGCCTCAAACCCTGGTGGATGAGACACATATACCTCCTCCTTGAGGTCTCCATTCAAGAACACTGATTTGACATCCATGTGATATACTGCCCATTGTTTATGTGTAGCCACAACTAGTACTAGCCAAATAGTAGTCATCCTTGCTATTAGGGCAAACGATTCATTGAAGTCAATTCCTTCGACTTGGGAATAGCCCCATGCAAAAAGTCTAGCTTTGTACTTCTCTAAAGTACAATCTGCCTTGTATTTTAGCTTCCAAATCCACTTGGTGTCGATGACCTTCTACTTTAGAGGTTGCTCCACTAGCTCCCAAGTTCCATTCTTGATGATATTATTGGTATTTGTTTGCATAGCACATCTTTCGTCTGGATTTCGGAGTGCTTCTTCCACATTTTTTGGCTCCTTTGTTTGTTTGCCAATAATCTCATGTGGAATGGGATTTGTGGAATTATTGAGCTTCCTCACCCACCATGGCAATGGCTTTTCCACTTCAGTGATAGCAGGTTGTTGACTTACAATCTCATCATCCGAGGATGATGCTTCCTTCTCTTCCATAGAAGGGCTAGCTTTCAGGTCAGGTTCAGAGTGGATTACTTCTTCATCTGATGATAGAGTGGAAGCTTTCTTTTCTTCCACCACATGTGGCTGCTCCTCCTTAAACACCACATCGTGATTCGTTATGATCTTCTTTGCCTTTGATTCATAAACCTTGTAAACTTTCTTCTCTTCTGTTATACTTTATGGGATATTTGGAATGAAGGTGTAATGCCTTGAGGATTTTAATGTGTTTTGTGTTTTGATTTAGCAGGTGAAGATCCATGAGGGTGTGACATGTTATACTTTATGGGATATTTGGAATGAAGGTGTAATGCCTTGAGGATTTTGATGTGTTTTGTGTTTTGATTTAGCAGGTGAAGATCCATGAGGGTGTGAACGCGCATGGACTTGGAGATATTTAGAAGAATATTTTTAGAAGATGGTTATTTTTAGTTATTTTTGTAAAAAATAATGGATCGCTTTAGAAAGCGACGTTTTTGTAAAAATAGAAAATTACGAACTTGTAAATAAAGCAAAAACACGCTTTTCGGAGCGCGGCCCTCATGTATCTTCTATTCAGGACGTAATAGGAATTTACTATAAATACGCATGCTCTGGTAGAGTGTCCATCAGAGCATGTGGGGGGAGATTGTACCCAATTTGGTGTCGTCTCTTATCTCTTTCTGTCTTTGAGTATTTTTTTCTTTGCGTTCGTACGTTTGTTATTCTCTGCGTTCGTGCGTCTGTGGTACCTGGGGCAACAGCGGTATCAGAGCAAAGACGTTCGCGGAGGTGGTTGTAGCGTTTGATTGCGATTTGCAGCATTCGGGTCTGTTCGCGATTCGGCGTTCATCTCAACCGTCTGATCCAGTTGCGGCGTTTGATTGTGATTTGTGGCATCCAATCCGTTCACGAATCGACGTCCATCTCAACCGTCTGGTCCAGTTGCGGCGTTTGATTGCGATTTGTGGCATCCAGTCCGTTCGCGAATCGGCATCCATCTCAACCATCTGGTCCAGGTTTTTCGTTCATTAAGTTTTTTTGAAGTTTTTTGGTTTTAGTTACGCCGGTCAAGTTTTTCGAATTTCACACTGTCACCCTCTGTACCCCCTGTGCTCACTGTGCTCTCTGTGCTCTCTGTACCCTCTGTACCCCCTGTGCTCTCTGTGCTCTCTCTGCTCTCTGTACCCTCTGTACCCTCTGTGCTCTCTGTGCTCTCTGTACCCTCTGTACCCCCTGTGCTCCCCTGTGCTCGTTTTTGGTTACTCCTTTTCGGTTACTCCTTTTCGGTTACTCCTTTTCGGTTACTCCTTCGGCTTACTCCAAGGCGTCGACTAAGGCATAGAACTATGGCATAACTTTGGCATCTTTGGCTTCTCTGGCACTCATGGTTCTCTTGGTTCTCTTGGTTCCGTTGGCTACGCGCGAACCAATTCTAACATATGAGTGGCAATAAGGGCTTAGTTATTTCCCTAGTTAGCCTAGTTAACCCACATAGTTCCTTATTTAGTATGTAGGGGATTTGAACCCACAACCTCATACTACCAAGAGATAAGTTTTATCCACTAGGATATTTCCTCTTTTTGATACTCTATTCCTTTTAATAAATATTTAACATAACTTTTATCTCTCTCTCCTTTTATTTATTTGTTTATTTATTTATTTATTTTTATTTTATTTTTCTTTTATTTATTTATCACAATTCTTCTATTTATTTATAAAATAATACTATTATTATTATTGTTATTATTATTATTATTAGTAGTTATTTAAATGTTATTGTTAAACGTCTTTTCCTATGTTTAGACCTAGGTTTTGCATCTTTCCATACGGCCATGGACACTACTCAAAATATCGATGATTTTAGTTCCTCACCCCTCCCTAGGGTATCAATTGAGCAACAAGTCGAACTTTTACGACATGAACTTCAACATGCCCAAAATGAAATAAAGGAACGTGATGTTGCACTCCAACAACTACAAAGCGATGACAATAACCTAGTCCGGGTAGTGAAGGCCATTATTACCGCCCAAGAGCAAGGAACACAATCCAAGATTGGTGCCAAAAATTTCCAATTTTCACGATTTGACAGACGAAACGATGGCCAATTTGTTCTCTCATGGTTATCCCAGTTTGATGATTTCTACTCTGATGAATCTTATTCTGAACAGGAAAAAGTGAAATTTGTAACCAACTACTTAGTGGGAAAGGCTCAGTTATGGTGGAATGTTTTGCGCCATAGCACAGATCGCCCCACCACATGGCAAGCCTTTCAAGACAAGCTCAAGGAGTCCTTCCTTCCTCCTCAGTTTCACTTACATGCCCGTCGCTCTTGGATGACTTTTGGATGGAACGATGGAGATACTGTTTCTACCTATACTGAACGTTTTTGGCCACGTTTATTACTTATATGTTCACTTGAAATGATTCCTGAAGATACTTTACAACGGAAATATGAAGATGGTTTGGAGATGGGAATCCAAGCTAAGCTCAACACCTTACGTCCGACAATGCTCTATGAAGCTATTTCTTTTGCACATGATGCTGAGAATTTCAATCTATCACTAAGTCCATTCGCTTACAACAAACACGTCAACGACCACAACTAATCAAACCCACTTTTCCACTCAAGCGTTCCTTTTCTACTTTTTCTTCTCCTCCTTTTCAACGTCCACCTACTTTTCAACGACCACCTATTTTTCAACGACCTCCTCAATCCACTTTTTCCCCAATCCCCAAGACAAACCCCTTACACCCTACCAAACCTCCAACCTTTCAAACTACGACGATGGATGCCCAACAAAAGAGGTCCCGTATCATTTGTTGGAATTGTGGTAAGATTGGTCATACCAAAGCTAGATGTAGGTTCCCAACTAACCACATGCAGCCTGGCGGAGCTAAAGTACATAACATGGAGGTGGTTCCTGAAGATATTCAATTTGAAGACATTCAACCTGATTGGACTGAAGATGCATTGGAGCAGGATCTAAGTACCTTGGGTAACACAATTTCTATTCATTCTTTACTTTGCATGCAAGGTACTATTAATGGTAAAGTTGTTAATATTTTACATGATGATGGTAGTTCACATGACTTTATTTCTCACATGTTAGTCAAAGATCTCCAATTAACCCCACTTCCTTCTATGTACAACGTTAAGGCTGCATTCCAAGGAAACAGATATAATGTTACAAGTGAAGTGCATAATGTTCAAATTTGTATAGGCTCATACATGGATAAACGCACATTCTTAATTGCTCCTTTGCAGTCTCATGATGTTATACTTGGTATGCCTTTTCGTCACCATTATAATCCATGCATTGATTATCATACACACACCATGCGTTTTAAGTTTAACCATCAAGATATCTGTTTGTCTGCAATACATGATTTCCAACCATTCCCATTAATTAGTCATACACAAGTAAAACGTGCATTCCGAAAAGGCTACAATTCATGTATTGTTTTTGTCAATAACATAGTCGATTATCTACATCCACTTCCTAATACCCATAAATCATTTATGGATTCTTATAAGGATTGTTTTATGGCTGATTTTCCTTCTAAACTACCACCTTCGAGAGGATCCCTTGATCATATTATAGACTTAATTCCTAGTAGTTCTCCTCCCCATAAAGCACCTTATAGGCATGGACCTTTGCATCAACAAGAAATAACCAATCAAGTTAAGGATTTACTTCACAAAGGACTTATCAGGCCTAGTTCTTCTCCCTTTGGAGCACCTGTTCTTTTAGTAGAGAAGAAGAACAAGACTTATAGGATGTGCATTGATTATAGAGCACTCAATAAGATCACAATAAGAAATAGATATCCTATTCCTAGGATAGATGATTTATTAGATAAACTTCGTGGAGCACGTGTCTTTAGTAAAATTGATCTTAAATCTGGGTATCATCAAATAAGAATGTCACCAAATGATATTTTTAAGACTTCCTTTCGAACTCAGACCGGTCACTTTGAATTCATGGTAATGCCTTTTGGACTTACCAATGCACCTGCTACATTTGCACGCATGATGAATAATATTTTTCTTGAATACCAAGCTTTTGTTCTTGTTTTCTTCGATGACATACTTGTCTATAGTAAGAATGATGATGACCATGAAAAGCATTTAGCAATAGTTTTTAATTTGTTACGCACCAACCAACTTTATGCAAATCCTGAAAAGAGTTACTTTTTCCAAAGAGAATTAGAGTCCTTAGGCCATATTGTTTCAAGTCAAGGAGTTCATGTAGATCCAAAGAAGATTAAAGTAATTAAAGAATGGCCTATAACACAATCGGTGAATGATGTTCGCTCTTTTCTTGGATTAGCTAGTTTTTATAGAAAGTTTGTAAAAGGTTTTTCTTATTTAGCCCTCCCACTCACTTTATTATTAAAGAAAAAGTTAAAATTTGCATGGGGATTGCCACAACAACAATCTTTTGAAAAACTTAAACAATCACTTTCTCATGCACCTGTTTTGCAATTACCTGATTTTACACAACCTTTCCATGTAGTTACAGATGCTAGTGGCTCAGGTATAGGTGCTGTATTGATGCAAAATGATCATCCCATTGCATTTGAAAGTAGGAAGCTTAAACCTTCTGAAAAGAACTACAGTACATATGATAAAGAACTTTTGGCAGTTGTACATGCTTTAAAAATTTGGAAACATCATCTCATGGGTACAGAAGTCATAATCAAAACCGACCAACAAGCTATTAAACATTTACTCAATCAACCATTGATTTCAGATCGACATATCAAATGGGCTTCATACATACAAAATTTTCAGCCTATGATTCAATATCAACCTGGCAAAGCTAATGTTGTAGCTGATGCCCTGAGTCGTTTTCCATCCCCACAAACAAATATTGTTTTTATTAATAACATTTCTGTGGTTCATATTCATTCATTTCATGACATGATTCCTACATATGAATCTGATTTATATTTCTCACAAACATGGAATGCTTTCAATAATTCTACTACATTTAGTGAAGACCATTACAGATTTCATAATGGATTCTTGTATTTTGATCATAAGCTATGTATTACACAAGATTTTAAAGAATTTGTTATGAAAGAGATGCATGAACCACCATATATGGGTCATAGGGGCATACAAAGTACTGTTTCTACATGTAAAGAATTCTTCTTTTGGCCAAATATGGAAAAGGATATTACACAATATGTTTCCCAATGCATTGTTTGTCAACGTGTCAAAAGACATCATGGTAAAGCATTTGGATTATTAATGCCACTTCCCATACCTAATGGGCCATGGGAACAAATTTCTATGGATTTTATTACTGGTCTTCCTACAACTTCATCACATCATGATATGATTTGGACAATTGTTGATAGGTTTAGTAAGTACGAAAACTCTTTCTGCACCTCAAGCTGCCAAATTATTTATTAAATGTATTTTTCCACATCATGGTTTTCCAAAAGTAATTTTATCCGATCGTGATGTTCGTTTTTGTAATCACTTTTGGGTTGCATTATTTAACAATTTAGGCTCTAAAATAGATTTTAGTTCTGCATTTCATCCTGAAAGTAATGGGCAAAGTGAAGCTACGAATAGTACTATTTTGGATCTATTGCGTTGTTATTCTTTAGATAATCCAACTAATTGGGATGAGAAAATTTCTTTACTCCAATTTGCATATAATAACACAACACATACCACTACTGGACGTGCACCAAATGAAATTGTATATGGTAAAAAGCTTCCTACTCCCATGTCTATCATTCAAACTGACATACCTATGGCTGATTCTTTTGCACAAGATCATATTTCTATACTTCATGAGGTTCATGAGCATATTAAAAAGAGTCAGGAACGTTATACCCGTAATATTAATAAGAAACGAGCAGCTAAACAATTTAATGAAAATGATTATGTTTGGTTACGCATAATTAAACGACGTTTGAAAAATATTCTACAACATCCTAACGTAAAACTTGCACCACGTTATTATGGACCTTTCCGTATTATTCAAAAAATTAATGAGAATGCTTTTAGATTAGATATACCTTCTCATTGGAATATTCATAATTCTTTTCATATCAGTTTATTGAAACCATTTAAAGGAATTTTACCACTCATTCCTATTTTGGATGATCCTCCATTGTTAGAAGAGGATGCTGAAGTTTTAATTCCAGAAAAAATACTTGATCATGAGGTTACTACTACATGCACAGGTAATCAATACCATAGATATTTGATTAAATATAAAAATCATTCATTCGAAGAATCACAATGGATTCACAAAACATCACTAATTCCACATTATCATCATTTGATTTCTGCTTATCATTCACAATCACATTAAATTCCAGTTTTCCAGTTCCATGCATGTTTTTTTTTAAATTTACATGGCACATGCCTATGATTGTTCAGTGATGCGACATGTGATTGGCCATCCATGTCTATTTTATTTTTTATCAACTGAGGTCAGTTGCTCGTCAACTGGGCGGCATGTTATACTTTATGGGATATTTGGAATGAAGGTGTAATGCCTTGAGGATTTTAATGTGTTTTGTGTTTTGATTTAGCAGGTGAAGATCCATGAGGGTGTGAACGCGCATGGACTTGGAGATATTTAGAAGAATATTTTTTTAAGATGGTTATTTTTAGTTATTTTTGTAAATAATAATGGATCGCTTTAGAAAGCGACGTTTTTGTAAAAATAGAAAATAACGAACTTGTAAATAAAGCAAAAACACGCTTTTCGGAGCGCGGCCCTCATGTATCTTCTATTTAGGACGTAATAGGAATTTACTATAAATACGCATGCTCTGGTAGAGTGTCCATCAGAGCATGTGGGGGGACAATTTGGTGTCGTCTCTTATCTCTTTCTGTCTTTGAGTATTTTTTTCTCTGCGTTCGTACGTCTGTTATTCTCTGCGTTCGTGCGTCTGTGGTACCTGGGGCAACATCTTCACTATATCCTAAGAAGATACATTTCATGCTTTTTGGTTGAAGCTTGTTTCTCTCTTTGTCTAGAATGTGTACATAACAGTCACTTAAAAACACCTTTAAATGGGAAACAGAAGGTTTTCTACTAGTGTAAGCTTCATGTGGAGTTTTTCCATCAAGCGCCTTTGTGTAGCCATGATTCAGGATATAAACAGTCGTGTTTACGACCTCTGCTCCAAAATGACTTGGGAGTCCTTTTCCCTTCAACATACATCTTTCCATTTCCATAATGGTTTTTTTTGGTGTTCAACAACACCATTCTGTTGAGGGCTATGCACCATTGTGAGTGCATGTTTGATTCCTTTGCCCTTGTAGAAATCATCAAGATCAGTTGATGTGAACTCCCCTCCACCATCCGTCTTGAACTTCTTCATCTTTTTCCCAATTTTTGTTTCAACAAGCTGAAGCCATTCTTTGAACTTACCAAAAGCTTGAGCCTTATCACAAAGAAAATACACCCACATCTTCCTGTTGTAGTCATCAATGAGTAACATAAAGTAGAAAGATCCTCTCAAGGCTTATGTAAGCATTTTTCTGCACAAGTCAGCATGCACCAACTCAAGAGGACCGCTTGCTCTATTCTTGCTAGCTTGTGGAAATGCCTTCATCTATTGCTTCCCATCATGCAAGCTTCACAAGGTTCTTTCATTTTTGCAACCAAAGGGAGGTGAGCAACCATACCTTTTTGGTGCATCTCTTTCAGTACCAGGTATCCAATGTGGCCAAATCTTTCATGCCAAAGCTTACTTGTGCCCACACTGATTGTGGCTATAAGAGCAGACAACTCATACAAGTTGTTCCTCCTTATTTCATTCTCGACAACATTGTTGTTTTAGTCCAAAATCTTCACTTGTCTCTTACTAAAAGACACCTGATGACCTTGATCAGTTATAAAAGCTATCATTTCATTTGATTTGTGGAACATACAACACGTCTGAAAGCTTTCTAATATCCCCTTTAGTGTTAATAAAAGACATTGTACCTTTGCCATTTGGGGGACATCTTGCATTGTTGCCTATCTTTACCATGATGGGTTCCTCTAGAGGCTATAGGGAACTGTAAAGGTCTTTTCTACTTGTCATATGATGAGAGGCTCCACTGTCCAAAACCCATGAGTCATCCATAGCTGAATCTTTAGCTAAGGAACACATTTCCTGTATTGTAACAAACAACTCAAGCTCAATTTTGAGAGTGTTAGCAACCTCTTTGCCTTTACCACCTTTTGAAGAGCCACTCTTCTCCTCTTCCTTCTTAATGCAACAGTCTTGTATTCTATGGCCGTTCTTCTTACTCTGGAAACACTCTCCCTTGAAATTCTTCTTGTCCTTCTTCTTTTTGTCCCCATCTTTTGAAGAATCGATTTTAGTACCTTTTGAGTTTACCATGAATGCAACTTCTCCTTTACTTCTGACATTCCTTGCCTTGAGCCACAACTCCTCCTCCATGAGTAAGGCACTAAATTCTTCAAAGGTGAGTGGTTGCGGTCTGATTCAAGTATTAAGGGCAGTTACCCAATCGTCAAACTTCAGTGGAAAAATCCAGAGACAATACCGATCTAGCTCCTCACTTGACTTCGGTACACCTGCTCCCATCATTTGATCTCGTAGATTCTTCATGTCAGTGATAAACACTTTAGTAGTCTCCCAATTAGAAAACCTCTTTGCTTCTAGCTGATTCTCCAAGTTTTGAATCTGCATTGGATTTCGAGTTTCATATTGATTTCTTAATATATTCCAAGCCTCACATGCCTTTGTGGTGTGCT
Source organism: Ceratopteris richardii (assembly GCA_020310875.1). Taxonomy (NCBI): domain Eukaryota; kingdom Viridiplantae; phylum Streptophyta; class Polypodiopsida; order Polypodiales; family Pteridaceae; genus Ceratopteris; species Ceratopteris richardii. Next base: position 151,061,395 of record CM035431.1, on the reverse strand, counting down.
GAATATGTTGGTGCAAGGCAATCAACAATTGAAGTTTCGATGAAGTTTTGAAGTCAAGGATTGAAGAAAATATCAAGTCATGAAGCATGAAGAAAGTATATGTTCAGAGAATGAAGATATGTATACATATGTACATTAACTTAGAGTTAGCTCACTTATACTTTTGTATATTTATGAGCTTGTACATATTTGCCTATATATACAAAGAAAAATGTCGGGGAAAATATGAGAGAGCATGTGAATAGAGAAATTAGAAGTTGTATGAGTCATTAGACACTTTAGAAATGAGTAAGATCTCTCTCATCACTCACATGTAAAGTTTTCCAAAAATGAAGAAAAGTTGCACCCGATATTTCTGAGAGTTCTCCTTCTGTGTTGAATCTTTTGTGAAATGCTTTTGTATAAGTCTAATTCTATAGTTGATTGACCTCTGTAGAAATTTTCAGCTTCTAAATGTGATCAAGCTAAGAGAATTGAGTGTAGGAACATTTACATGTGTAAATGTAAAGAAGAGAAGTTGCAAGAGGTGCAAAATTTGATGCCAATGTTTTGGTCAGTTCTCCTTCCGTAGTGTAAAGTTTTGAGCAAGCAAGAACTCATTCTTTAAGTTGGAAGGTAAGCTACCTATGGCTAAAAGCATTTGATTAAATGGGTTCTAGTTTGGGAGAACCAAGCTTTAGAAGTTGCCGGCGTAAAAATTGACTGTAAATAACTATAGTTTTAGACATAGGTGACTTGTTAAGATCATTTCTCAAGATCTACAGAGTCTTTTGGAATGATTTAACTTGGACGAGGTGTGCAAACTATAGACAACACTGTCTCCAACGTTTTATCAGAAACTTTACACATTTGATAAGTCAATGAGTGAGTTATGTGCAGCAGACTTTTTGTGTAGTCACCTTCTTCACAGTTTGTTCAAGATTTTGGAAATTGAGTATTGATCATCCAAATTGGTGAAGGTTTTAAGTTATTCTTGATATAGAGGTGCTCTAACTTCAATAATAAATTGTTCTTTTGGAGATTAACACTCTCCATCAGTGGTATCAGAGCAGGAAGCATCAAAATTGAAGAAAGGAGGACCCCAACTGCTGCAGTTATAAAGAATTCAACATTTGAAGATACAAAAGGTGAAAGCTTGAAAGCAGAGCTTGAAAAGGAGGCCAGAAGATATCAAGGAAGACAAAAGGAACTTTATTCAAAGCAAACGTAACCTTATTCATCATAAAGCTTGAAGGATTTAATACAGAGGTGAAGAAAGGATGGGAGGTTCTCTTCAGATAGAGAAATTGGATAGAGAGAACTATCCAGCATGGTCAATGAGGATGGAAGCTCATCTTATGAGCAAAGATTTGATAGGTTATATTACAAGTGAAGAAGAAAAGCCTCAGTTCAGAGATTCTAGTGTTCCAACTAGGGATGAATTGTCAGATTTGAAGACTTGGATGAAGAGAGATGCTCAAGATAGGAGCATTATCTATATGGGAGTTAATGACTACTTGCTACCTCACATTAGAGGTCTTGAAAGTGCAAGTGATATATGGAATGCTTTGGAGGAGCATTTCCAAAACACCAAAAAGTCAAGGAAGGCATCCTTGTGGGCAGAGTTTACCACATTCAAGAAGAACGCCTCTCAATCCATCTCAGATTATGTAACAAGGATGAAGGACATTGCAGATGCATTAGGAGTAGTTGATGAAGATATTGAGGAGGATAAATTGGTAAGGCAAATCCTCACAGGTTTGAGAGGTGATGATAAATGGAAGCCATTCATTTTGTCTACTGAATTATCACTAGATCATTTTACTCCTGATTTAAATCAGTTGCTAGGACACATGCTAACCTTTGAGCAGGATGTCAAAGGTGAAAGTGATAAAAGTGCAGGTCAAGCAATGTATTCAAAGGATAAGAAGAAGAATAGCAAAGGGAAGCAACAAGAAAATGAAGATGAAGGTACAACTAGCCAAGCTAACTTCCTAAGATGAAGAGGAGGTGGAAAAGGTAGAGGAAGAGGCAGAAGTAATAAAGATGGAGTCAAAGCTTGTTGGATTTGTGGTAAGACAAATCACTTAGCTCATGATTGTTGGCAATATACTCAGAATAATGTTGGATATAATCAGAACTTTAATTCAAGAGGAAGAGGTGGCAAAAATCAAAGAGGTAATTTTAGAGGTAGAGGTAGTAGAGGTTACTTTGGAAGAAATGCAGGTAGAGGATTCCAAAGTCAACAATACAACAATACCTACTATAATTATGCTTCAGATCAGAAGGAGGATTCAACATTGATAATGAATGCAACTTGTGAAAGGCAAAGTGAAGATCAAAGAGTCTTTTACATTGACTCAGGGTGTAGCAATCACCTGAGTGGCAACATAGCTTTGATGACTGATTTGGAGAATAAGGTAACTAATCATGTAGTTCAAACAGGTGACAATACAAAGCACAATGTAAAGTCAATTGGATTAGTGAAGGCCAAGGATGGAAGTACTCTCTTGAGTAAGGTTTTGTATGTTCCTACAATTCCAAAAAATTTGATAACTGTAGGACAAATTGTTGAAAAAGGTTATGAAGTTAGGTTTACTAATGAAGGATTTTTTGTGGAAGACCCTAGCAATGGGTATAATCAAATTGTTTCAGGGAAGAAAGAAGGAAGATTGTTCACATTGAAGATTCAAGGTAACATTGTTCATGCCTTGTTCACCTATGGAGGACATCACATCTCTGAGTTAGATCTTTGGCACAAAAGGCTTGGACATTTCAATGAAAGAGGTATTAAAGATATGGTTAACAATGGTTCAGTGCTTGGATTGCCTAATGTTACAGGTCAACATATGACATACAGATGTGAGGCATGTCAATTAGGTAAGGCTCATAAGCAATCTTATTCCAAGCATGGTTTATGTATTCAGAGAAGCTTGAATTGGTACACACAGATGTGTGGGGACCATCAAAGGATTTCAGTATCAATGGTTCAAGGTATTATGTGATTTATGTTGATGATGCTACCAAATGGATCACTATCTATGTGATTAAAGATAAGTCAGAGGTATTCAATGCATTCAAACATTATCATGTGTATGCAGAGAGAATTAAAGGTCAAAAATTGAAGAGACTAAGGTCAGATGGAGGGGGAGAGTATTTCTCTAATGAGTTCAGTGATTACTTGTGGAATGCAGGTATAAAAAGGGAAATTCGGTACTCTCCTCAACAAAATGGTGTAGCAGAAAGGAGGAATAAAACTCTTGTTGAGTTTGCAAGATCCATGATGAAGGAGAAAAATTTCCCAATAATTTGTGGGTTGAGGCTGTATATATAGCCACATATTTGATCAATAGATTACCATGTAAATCTTTGCAGGGTATGGCACCATATGAGGCATGGTGGGGTAAGAGACCTACTCTAGATCATTGCAAAGTATTTGGATGTTTGGCATATGCATATGTGCCATCTCAATTGAGGCACAAATTGGAACCTAAAGCTGAAAAGTATGTGTTCATTGGATATGATGATAAGTAGATGGGATATAGGTTGTGGAGTCCATCCACAAAACAATTCCTTGTATCAAAGGATGTTACATTTTATGAGCAAGGTACTTGGTATGCAGGTACAATCAATATTTATGCAGGTGATGAAGAATTTGTGAATCAAAAGAAAGGTAAATCAAAGGTTCAGATATTTGATGAAGAGGAGAATAATGAAGTACAAATTGCAGTTGAAGAAGTGCCAAGGTTTGATCCACAATGTGATGAACCAGAAACCTCAAGAAGTGGAGAACTCAAAAGGTCATCAAGGCACAAATGGTAACCTACAAGGTATAGCTATGACACTTCTTTTTTAGCTACCAAAGATTATGCTTATATGATAAAGGCAGATGAAGACCCTTCTACATATGAAGAGGCAAAAGGTAAGGAAAATTGGGAGAAAGCTATGCAGGAAGAGTATGATGCATTGATGGAAAATGAAGCATGGGATTTGGTTCCTAAACCAAATAGTCAGAAGATCATTGGATGCAAATGGGTCTACAAGACAAAGAGATTTGCAGATGGAAGTGTGTCTAGGTATAAAGCTAGACTTGTTGTGAAAGGGTTTGCTCAGACATATGGTATAGATTATGATGAGACTTATAGTCTTGTGGCAACGATGACAACCATCAAGACACTCATAGCCATTGCTCCATGTAAATGTTGGAAATTATGTCAATTAGATGTGAAGATTGCTTTTCTAAATGGTTACATTTCAGATGATGTTTTCATGGAGCAACCACAAGGATTCAGAAATGAAAGGTATCTAGATCATGTATGTAAGATCAAGAGAGCTTTGTATGGTTTGAAGCAGGCCCCAAGGGCATGGAATTATAGACTTATGAAGTTCTTGAAAGAACTTGGTTTCGAAGTATCTAAAGCAGATAGTAGCTTGCTTGTTAAAGCAGTTGATGATGGGTTCATTTACATGTGCATATATGTTGATGATATAATTCTTACAAGTAAAGATGAGAAAAGATTTCAAAGCCTAAAGAAGCAAATGGAGAAAGAGTTCAAGATTAGTGACTTGGGAGACTTGTCATATTTCTTGGGTATGGAGATCTCATATACTCAACATGGAGTGTATGTAACTCAAGAAAGGTATTTGAAAAACTTGTTGATCAAGTTTAAAATGGATGATTGCAGGGTAGCACCTACTCCAATGGAGGTGGATCACAAATTGAGCAGATACGGAGGAGAAGAGTTCAAGGACATGAATCTATATCAAAGTTTGGTTGGTAGTCTGATCTATGCTACAATAACTAGGCTGATTTGTCATATGCAGTTGGAGTATTGTCTCAATTCATGCATTGCCCTAGGAAAGAACATTGGGTTGCAGGACAAAGAGTGTTGAGGTACATTAAGGGTACACTCAAAGAAGGTTTGTATTATGGTTTTACATCAGATACAAACATCAAGATTTATAGTGATACAGATTGGGCAGGTAATCCTGATGATAGGAGATCAACTTATGGATACTTATGTTATGTGGGAGATAAGTTAATTTCATGGTGCTCAAAGAAGCAACACGCAGTTGCTTTATCATCCACAGAGGCTGAGTACAAAGGTATGGTTGAAGCTGCAAAGGAAGTGATATGGCTTAAGAATCTTATGAAGAGTTTTGACATCATCCAGAGTACACCCACTATTCATGGAGATAACATGAGTTCATTGTATTTAGCTGCTAATCCTATTTTTCATGCCAAGACTAAACACATTGAGATTCAATATCATTTTCTAAGAGAGAAGGTGATGGATAAAGAGATTGAAGTTATACATACTTCAACAAAAGATCAGATAGCTGATATCCTAACCAAAAGCTTGGATGGATCCAAGCTACAAAGATTCAAAGACATGGAAGGTATAAAGAAGATAGAGAAAACCTCAATTGATGATTGAGGGGGAGCTCTTGGTGCAAGGCAATCAACAATTGAAGTTTTGATGAAGTTTTGAAGTCAAGGATTGAAGAAAAGATCAAATCATGAAGCATGAAGAAAGTATATGTTCAGAGAATGAAGATATGTATACATATGTACATTAACTTAGAGTTAGCTCACTTATACTTTTGTATATTTATGGGCTTGTACATATTTGCCTATGTATACAAGGAAATATGTACAGGCAAATATGAGAGAGCATGTGAATAGAGAAATTAGAAGTTGTATGAGTCATTAAACACTTTAGAAATGAGTAAGATCTCTCTCATCACTCAGATGTAAAGAATTCCAGAAATGACGAAAAGTTGCACCCGATATTTCTTAGAGTTCTCCTTCTGTGTTGAATCTTTTGTGAAATGCTTTTGTACAAGTATAAGTCTATAGTTGATTGACCTCTGTACAAATTTTCAGATTTTCAGCTTCTAATTGTGATCAGACTGAGAGAACTGAGTGTAGAAACATTTACATGTGTAAATGTAAAGAAGAGAAGTTGCAAGAGGTGCAAAATTCGATGCTAATGTTTTGGTCAGTTCTCCTTCCACAGTGTAAAATTTTCGAGCAAGCAAGCACTCATTATTTAAGTTCAAAGGTAAGCTACCTATGGCCAAAAGCATTTGATTAAACATGTTCTACTTTGGGAGAGCCAAGCTTTAGAAGTTGTAGGTGTCAAAGTCGACTACAAATAACTATAGTTTGAGACATAGGTGACTTGTTAAGATCATTTCTCAAGATTTACTGAGTCTTTTGGAATGATTTAACTTGGAGGAGATGCGCAGAGTATAGGTGACACCTTGTGCAAAGTTTTATAAAAAAGTTTACACATTTGATAAGTCAATGAGTGAGTTATGTGCAGCAGACTTTTTGTGTAGTGACTTTCTTCACAATTTGTTCAAGATTTTGGAAATTGAGTAGATCATCCAAATTGGTGAAGGTTTTAAGTTATTCTTGATATAGAGGTGCTCTAACTTCAAGAATAACTTGTTCTTTTGGAGATTAACACTCTCCATCAGAATAAGAGTCAGAACACTTTCAAAGGTAATTGTCATCAGAGTATAGGGTGCATCCACATTCCTTCGCTTCCAAGCATGTAAAAGATCAGCATCAGGAGGAATCATCCGACCAGGATTATTTGAGTCAGGTTTTTCTTGGGGCTCACAGTCAATCCTAATTATAGTCTCGAGAAGCTGATAGGAGTCCAGGATAGAAGGGGTCTTAAACTTCCACAACAATAGATGAAGACACACCGCTTGACATCTTCTCTCTTAAGTCATTTAAGGACCTCTATGACTTCTATGTTTTTGCTTCTATGATACTCAAAACCTCCTAGGCGCTGATACCATGTAACAAAAATATAACAATCAAGATTAATGCAGTGGAATCATGACTGACATTATTTCTACTCCGGTTTGTGTTTCGCATGCTCCTATTGATGAAGCACCTTGATTCCCAACAATAGATGAAGACACACTGCTTGACATCTTCTCTCTTAAGTCATTTGAGGACCTCTGTGACTTCTATGTTTTTGCTTCTATGATACTCAAAACCTCCTAAGCTCTGATACCATGTTAGAAAAATACAATGATCAAGACTAATGCCAAGGAATCGGATTGTCAGGTAGAGTAATAAGAAGAAAAATAAACTAATAGAGACTGTAGAGAGAGAGAGAGAACTTAGATTCTCTAATTGCGAGCAGTAATATACAACGAGATACATCCCTCAATTCTTGCACCTTAGCCTTGCCTTTGGAGTTCAATGACTTGATTTCTCTTCTTGGAGTCTTTTGATCATCTTTAGAATCACTTGATGCTTCAAGTATGTGTGTGTGTGTGTGTATTCTTGCTTGAGAGAATTCGAAAGTCTTCCTCTAGATCATATGGTAGCTTAATCTTCTTACAACCATCTTCAAACCATGATTTGTTCTCATCAAACAAAAAATATGAACTTAAAAAAAAATTCCTTTATTGCTAGGAGTATATAGTCTATAACCCTTTTGATTAATTTCATAGATTATAAACACACACATCTCTGGTGTAGGCTCCAATTTACTTGTGATCTCTAAAGGTTTGTGTGCATATGCAATGCATCTAAAGATCTTGCAATGATCCAAACTTGGTCCTCTTCAATTCCAAGGTGCATATGGAGTCATACCATCCAGATCCTTTGAAGGTAATCTATTTATTAAATATGTGGTAGTAGATACTACATCTGCCCACAAATAGTGTGGTAGCTTCTTCTCATTCAACGTAGACCTTGCTACCTCCAACATGGTTCTATTCCTTCTCTTTGTCAGTCCATTCTACTTAGGATTATATCTTGTAGTGAAGTCTCTTTTGATTCCTCTATCTTAGAGATAGGAATCAAATTCATGGAAGAAGTATTCTCCCCCTCCATTTGACCTTATTCTTTATAGGGTTTTACTTGTTTGATTCTCCACAAGAAAAATATTTGTTAGAAACCTTTCCTTGAATATGGCAACCTGTGAGACTTACCAAACTGACATGCTCCACACTTGTAAATCATGTGTTGCTTGGACACATTAGGTATCCCAAGTACACATTGATCCCTGCACATTTGCTTTAGGGTTCTTTCACCTATGTGACCTAACCTCTTGTGCCATATTTCTAATTCTGAAAGTGTTTGATCCTTGTAATTGTATAAAGCAATGTTCTTGGTGTCTTCTAGCTCAAAAGTAAACAATCTACCTGATTTTTCTCCCTTGACTATCCTTCTGAATCCATGTCTTGGGTCCTCCACATATGCTCCATGTTGAGTGAACCTGACCTGCAACCCTTTCTCCACAATCTGACCAACACTCATTAGATTCTTGGTGATGGTTGGTACATAGAGTACCCTGCTCAATAGGTTTTGGTTACCATCACATGTCTTCACATTTCCAATCTTCACAACAGAGTGTTTAGTATCATCACCTGTCTGTACCTGATGCTTGCCTTTGGGTTCTTCCAAATCAGAAAGTAGTGCCACATTGCCAGCTACATGGTTAGAACATCCTGAGTCAATATAAAATAAATGATCATCATTTGTACCTGCCTTGGAGGTCATATTCATGATCAATAAGGAGTCATCTTGCTCCTCTGTATAATTGTTGTAATCCCTTCTGTTTCTGAATCCACCTTGGTAGTTACCATTGTGGTTGTGGTTGTAATTGTTGTTGTACTGATTGTTGTATCCATTGTAGCCTTGGTGTTGGTTGAACCTGCCTCTTCCTTGAGAGTATCCACCTCTTGAGTAGCCTCTTCCTCTCTGATTCTTGTAGTTCTTGTAGCATTCATCTGTGGTATGATTGGACAATCCACAAATGTTGCATGGTGATGAGTTGTAGGGTCTCCCCCTACCTGACTTACCTCCTCTGCCTCTTCCTCTAGAAGATCTACCTCTCCCTGCATAATTAGCTTGGGAGGTAGAGCCTTCTTCTTCCTGTTTCTTCCCTTTACTTTTATCCTTAACTTTCTTATCAGTATAAAGAGCAGAGGGGTTGTTACCTTTTGATTGATCTCTTGCCTTTGTAAACTTTGCTTCATGTGTGAATAGTTGGCCCATAAGTGTTGTGAGATCTGGGGTATGTATATCCATGTAGAGGTCCATTGCAGTGGTGAAACTTTCCCACTTATCATCTGCCTTGAGTCCATTTGTTATTTGCCTAACTATTTGTTCCTCTTCAATCTCCTCTCCAATGCTTGCTAATTGGTCTGCCACATCTTTAATCTTTGTCGCATACTCTGAGACTGATTGCTTGGGCTGCTTCCTGAGGGTTGTGAATTCAATCCACAGTTGATTCTTCCTGGCCCTTGTGTTGGAAGAGAAATATGTTGACAGAGTTTCCCAAGTCTCTTGGGAAGTCTTACAGTTCCTTACATGAGATAAAAGGAAATCAGATATAGAGTTAAGAAGGTAAGACCTTGCCAAAGCATCCTTTGCACACCATTGGTTGAGTCTCTCTTGTTCATCCTTGGTGGGTAGTCCTCTAGCTTTGAATGAGGGCAGTTCCTCATCTCCTGATATGTATCCAAATAGGCTTCTTCCTTGTAGATAGGTCTTCATTCTCAGAGACCAAGCTTGGTAATTGTTCCTATCCAATTTGTCAATGAATGAAGGAAAACCATCTCCCATGTTTACCTTATCTGCTCTGATACCACTGTTGGGAGTGATGGTTGGATGCACTCAAGAGATTGAGTTGGTGCTGCTATACCTGCTTCACACCAGCCCTCCTTTGATTCCAGAAATGCTTAGTACACACCTTGAGCTTCCAAATGATACCAAGAAAGCATATATGTACTTTGCAAATGATATGTGTAATGGCCAAATCAAAACAGATAACTTGACACTTCAAAAATCAAGGAAAACTTGCTATTTTTGTAGTGACACCTGCTCAGTCTTTCACTCAGTGTGACCAGCACACTAACAATTGATCTAATTCCTTCTGGACATATTAAATTAGCTTAACAAGCTACCATTTGCAAGTGGAATGAGAAGAAATGACAAACTATACTCTGAGAAAGATGTTTAGCAAAAATATGTGTACCCCCGACTTTTTAGGAACATTGCAGTAGAATACCAGAGTCCACTTCGAGCACGATTTCTCTGTAATGGCTGAATCAATTGACTTCAAACTTTGTAGGTGTATAGAAGACTTTGAGCTGAATCCAATGTGCTTTGAATCACTTGATTTGGTTGAGAAACCACTGAGATATGCCCTGTTGAAGTTGACAGACTTGGAGATGATGACTCAGAGAAAACAGAGATAGTGAATGTAAATCTTTCTATTAGTTCACATGAATGTACAATCTCATTGGCTTGATAGATGTAGCCTAGTGAGTTGGAGATGTGTAGGCTATGGTGTAGCACTCACACACTCTATGATCACAGCTGTAAGCCTCGGGAATGATGAAGGACACCCGCGACTTTTCAAGTACAACTTATATAAGAAATGAGTGAGAGTTTGAATTCAAATTTGAATTCTTGGCTCCCTTCAATCACTCCTCTAAAAGTAGGGAGATATTCTCTCCAATTACACCATCCAAAAATTCCACGACTCTAATCAATTAGGTGTGATACAAGTAAATGCCAAGTCATATAGACTTTTTACAATGAGTAAAAGGTAATAACACATAAGACTAAGTTCCTATGGTTCTTGCATGAAGACTACCTAGACTTGGTACACACAGATGTTTGGGGACCTAGCAAGGACCCTTCCATTTCAGGTTCAAGGTATTATGTGTCCTTCATTGATGATTATAGCAGATGGACCATCTTGTACTTTATGAAACATAAAGATGAAGTGTTTAATTGTTTCAAGAGGTATCTTGCACTTGTTGAAAACCAAACAGGAAGAAGCTTGAAAAGGCTAAGGTCAGATGGTGGAGGAGAGTACTTCTCAAATGAGTTTGAAGATTTCTTGCAGGAAAGAGGCATCAAGAGGGAGATTACTACAAGGTACTCACCTGAACAAAATGGGGTAGCTGAAAGAAGGAATAGACTCATAGTAGAAACAGCTAGGTCTATGCTTAATGAAAAGAAGTTGCCAAATTATCTTTGGGCAGAGAGTGTATCTACTGCCACCTATCTCATCAATAGGTTGCCATCCAAATCACTTGATGGCATGACACCATATGAAGCTTGGCATGGTAAGAGACCTTCTCTGGATCATTGTAAAATCTTTGGTTGTGTAGCATATGTGCATATTCCCTCACAGGTAAGGGGAAAGCTAGACCCTAAAGCTGAAAAATGTATCTTCATTGGTTATGATTTGAACCAAAAGGGATACAGATTCTACAACCCAACAAACAAAGGCTTCAAGGTAAGCAGAGATGTCATCTTTGATGAGAATGACTCTTGGTATGAGAATGAATGCAGGAAGGTTAGTCTACCCTATGATATGGAAGAAGACTTCCCAAGACTCACAAAGGAGGAACCAATTCAGAAAGATGAATCAAGCTCAGATGATGATGATACAATTAATCTTGAGGAGTTCAAGGCATGGAAGTCCAAAGGAAAGATGAAGATGAAGAAGCTTGAGGATATACCAGAATCCTCAACTCAAGCAATTAGAAGATCTCAGAGAGAAAGCAAGAGACCAATCAGATTTGGGTATGACACATCACTTGTAACTAAACATTCTGTATATCTTGCAAAAGACTTGTTGAATGAAGAACCAGGTACATATGAAGAGGCAATCACCAAACCAGAATGGAAAGGAGCTATGGATGAAGAAATGGAAGCTCTCAAGGAGAGTGATACTTGGGACTTGGTACCCAAGAAGGACTCTATGAAGGTGATAGGATCCAGATGGATCTACAAGCTAAAGAGAAATTCAGATGGAACAATCAATAGGTACAAAGCTAGGTTGGTAGCCAAGGGGTTTGCACAAACCCAAGGCATTGATTATGAGGAGACATTTTCTCCTGTGGCTAAGATGCCAACTATCAGAATATTGGTGAGTGTAGCTGCATCCAAGAATTGGAACATATACCAATTAGATGTCAAGAATGCTTTCTTGAATGGATGGATATCTGAAGAAGTCTACATGTCACAACCACCTGGCTATGAAGACCCCAAGAAGGTAAATTATGTTTGTAAATTGAAGAAGGCTCTATATGGTTTGAAGCAGGCACCTAGAGCATGGAATTATAGGTTGACAACCTATCTCCAAGACCAAGGATTTGTGGTGAGCAAAGCTGATACTTCTCTGTTCATAAAGAGAAGTAGTACAGAGGTAATCTACTTGTGTGTTTATGTTGATGACATCATCATTACAGGTAATGATGTCAATGGGATTAGACACATCAAAGGACAGATGATGAAAGAATTCAAGATTAATGATCTTGGATTATTGAAGTACTTCTTAGGTCTTGAGTTAGTCTACACCAACTCAGGTATATATATTACTCAAAAGAAGTATGTACATGATATGGTCAAGAAGTTTGGCTTGCAGGATGCTAAAGACTCAACTACTCCAATGGAGGTCAACCTAAAGCTAAGTGCTCATGAAGGGGATGAAATACAAGACATTACAGGATATCAAAGCATGGTAGGTAGTTTGAACTATGCTACCTTGACAAGAATTGACATAGCATATGGAGTTAGTGTGCTTAGTCAATTCATGCACAAACCAAGGGCACCTTATCTAGAGGCAGCAAAGAAGATCTTGAAGTATTTGAAGGGAACTCAGAACCATGGTTTGTACTTTCCTTATACATCAGATATTGACATTAAAGTATATTCAGATGCAGATTGGGCAGGATGCAAGGATGATAGGAGGAGCACATCAGGTTACATTTGTTTTGCAGGAGATAAACCTATTTCTTGGTCAGCCAAGAAGCAACCTACAGTGGCATTGTCATCCACTGAAGCAGAGTATAGAGGGCTTGCCAATGCCACTCAAGAAGCTATCTGGTTGAAGCTTCTATATACAGAGTTAGGCCTATATACAAGGCCACCAATTATCTTTGGAGATAACACTAGCTCTCTTCACCTTGCAGCTAATCCAATATATCATGCTAGAACCAAACACATAGAGGTTCATTACCACTATGTGAGAGAGAAGTTGCTTAGTAAGACATTCAATTGACATATGTGTCTACTAATATGCAATGTGCAGATTTACTCACTAAAGCATTGGATGGAAACAAGCTATGCAGATTCAAATCCATGATTGGATTGCAGAATGTGATTGAAGACTAAAGATGAAGACTTGAGCCAAAGTGCTTGGCTTGAGGGGGAGCTGTTGGTGCATTTCAAGCCTTCACACTTGGCTTGGAACCTTGGAAGATTAGCTTGGAACCCTTGAATGATATCTCTATGAGAAGCAAGAACCATAGGAACTTAGTCTTATGTGTTATTACCTTTTACTCATTGTAAAAAGTCTATATGACTTGGCATTTACTTGTATCACACCTAATTGATTAGAGTCGTGGAATTTTTGGATGGTGTAATTGGAGAGAATATCTCCCTACTTTTAGAGGAGTGATTGAAGGGAGCCAAGAATTCAAATTTGAATTCAAACTCTCACTCATTTCTTATATAAGTTGTACTTGAAAAGTCGCGGGTGTCCTTCATCATTCCCGAGGCTTACAGTTGTGATCATAGAGTGTGTGAGTGCTACACCATAGCCTACACATCTCCAACTCATTAGGCTACATCTATCAAGCCAATGAGATTGTACATTCATGTGAACTAATAGAAAGATTTACATTCACTATCTCTGTTTTCTTTGAGTCATCATCTCCAAGTCTGTCAACTTCAACAGGGCATATCTCAGTGGTTTCTCAACCAAATCAAGTGTCTCAAAGCACATTGGATTCAGCTCAAAGTCTTATATACACCTAAAAAGTTTGAAGTCAATTGATTCAGCCATTATAGAGAAATCGTGCTCGAAGTGGACTCTGGTATTCTGCTGCAGTGTTCCTAAAAAGTCGGGGGTACACATATTTTTGCTAAACATCTTTCTCAGAGTATAGTTTGTCATTTCTTCTCATTCCACTTGCAAATGGTAGCTTGTTAAGCTAATTTAATATGTCCAGAAGGAATTAGATCAATTGTTAGTGTGCTGGTCACACTGAGTGAAAGACTGAGCAGGTGTCACTACAAAAATAGCAAGTTTTTTTTTGAAGTGTCAAGTTATCTGTTTTGGTTTGGCCATTACACATATCATTTGCAAAGTACATATATGCTTTCTTGGTATCATTTGGAAGCTCAAGGTGTGTACTAAGCATTTCTGGAATCAAAGGAGGGCTGGTGTGAAGCAGGTATAGCAGCACCAACTCAATCTCTTGAGTGCATCCAACCATCACTCCCAACATTCAAGTGGTGAAGTTGGTATAGCAAACGCGCATAGGAGCATCCTACCTCTTCAGAGATAGACCCTTTGAGCTTGTGGTTTGTGCAACAAAACCTAATAGGTACTTTGGAACATCAACAAGAACAAGTTGATGCAAAAGATAACTTGCATCATGACTAGCTCACAAGAACCTTCTAAAAATGGATGAAAGTTATGACTTCAAACACTAAGAGCAGCTAGCACAGCAATAATTGGAAAAATTCGTCTTAAGGGAGTGTCATACATAGAGTTGGCTTGCTATAATGCATAAAAGCTCTAATTTATATGAACTATACAAGGAGCAATCACCTTAACACTGAACTAGTGTCATGCCAAAATGTTTTAGGGAGTTGTAGAGAATGACCCTGAGATTCAAAATATTCAGTATCTTTGAAAGTAATGAAATAAATAATCTAAAAATTTGTAGGCATAAAATAGATAGTAATATCTTTCCAATGAGACTTTAAACACTAGATTTGGACCTTTGTAGAAATATTAGAATTCTCTACAAGTTGACTAAGTCTAAGGAAGAAGGAGCATCCTTAGCTCGTACTCAATCTACATTTGAATAGATTTTAATATCCAAATCTGAAGAGTAAGGATAGAATATACTTTCATTGATCGTACCTTTGAGATACTTAAAGTACTATCTTAGTTGCATCCATGTGCGGCCTTCTAGGTGAGTGCATGAACTAACTAAGCACTCCCACACTATATGATATGTTTGGTCTTGTATGAGTAGCATATATCGAGCTACCAACTAAACTTTGATACTCTTTAGGATCATCAATTTGCTCAGCTTCATAAACACTTAGTTTATGATTCATCTCCAAAGGTGTACCTGAAAGCTTTGTGTTCTCCATTCTGAACTTGAGAAGTAGGTCTTCAATGTATCTTCTCTAAGTGAGATACATCCCTTCATCTATATAAATCACTTGCATACCAAGGAAATATGTGAGCTCACCTAGGTCACTGATTTTGAACTCCTCTTGCATGTGTCTCTTGATCCTTTGAATGCCATTCAGATCATCACATATCACAATAATATCATCTACATATACACATAGATAGATAGCCTCATTGTGATCCCTTTTTATGAATAGAGAAGGATTTGAGTTGCTAGCTTTGAACCGTTGATCTTGAAGTATACCCATATGCAACCAATTACCTTTTGATTGGATGTCATTAGAACCAAATCCCAAGTGTCCATCTCCTTCAATGCACTATTTCTTCTTTCATGGCCTTCTCCCAATTAGGGTTTGCCTTTGCCTCTTCATAGGTTGAGGGTTCCTCTGAAATTGATTCTTTTGCCAATTAGATTGAATGCTTTGTAACAAATGTGGAACCATATCCATACCTTTCTAGTTGTTTCTTCTCTCTTGTTGATCTTCTAGGTGCTTGCTTGGAGCATTCTCCACACTAATGCATCTTTGCTTTGCCTCTTAACTTCCATAGTTTGTAATCCTTTTCCCTTTGATCTTGGTCATCATCTGTATCATTTCTTGGATCTTGGACTTGTGTATCATGCTTGCTTCCTATTTGATGAGAATCAGAATCAAGATCATGTGGTAGAGTTACCTTTTGTTTGTCTTCATCATACCAAGACCTGTGTTCTTCAAACACAACATCCCTACTTGTAGTTAATTTCTTGGTTGAAGGATTATAGAGCCTGTAACCCATCTCAATTGAGTCATAGCCAATAAACACTACCTTTGGTTGTCCTTTCATCTAGCTTACCTCTTATTTGTGAAGGTACATGAACATAAGCTAAACAACCAAACACCTTGCAATGTCCAAGACTAGGTTTTCTTCCATACCATGCTTCATAAGGAGTCATACCTTGAAGAGATTTGGATGGTAGTCTATTGAAAATGTACACAACAGTTGAAATAGCCTCTTCCCATAAATAATGTGGCAACCTCTTCTCTTCAAGCATTGTTCTGGCTGATCCATTCAGTTGAGGAGAGTACCTAGTAGTCACGTCTCTTTCAATACCTTTATCTTGCAAGAACTCATCAAACTCTTTGGAGAAGTATTCTCCCCCTCCAACAGATTTGAGCTTCTTGAGTGATCTAATTGTATGATTCTCCACGTGCTAGATACTTTTGAAGCAATCAAACACTTTATTCTTATCCTTGAAAAAGTATAGAATAATCCATCTATTATGGTCATCAATAAATGAGACATAATACCTTGATCTGACCAATGAAGGTTCTTGACTTGGTCCCCATACATCTATATGTACTAAGTTTGATAAGTTGTTGTGGATGTAGCCTTTGTGGTTGAATGGCTGTCTTTGTGCCTTCCCAATCTAACATGCATCACATCTATTGATCATGTGTTTTTTGATATGTTTGGCTGTCCCAGAACACTTTGATCCCTGCATATATCTTTCAAGGTTCTTTCATTCACATGAGCTAGCATCTTATGCCACACTTCAAATTCACTTAGTGTTTGAGACCCAAAGTTGAATAGAGCTATTTTTTTGGTTTCTCCTACTTCAAAAGTAAGGAGCCTACCATGATTCTCACCTCTGGCTATCTTCTAGAGGCCTTGACATGGATCTTCCACAAAAGCTACATGTTGGGTGAACCTAACTTGCAAGCCTTTTTCAACTATTTGGCCTACACTTATTAGGTTTTTTATAATAGTGGGAACATAGAGTAGCGTGCTCAGAATATTTTTCCTGACATCGAAAGCTTTGATATTACCAATCTTCTCCAAACTATGCTTTGTATCATCCCATGTTTGAACTTCATGTCTATGATTTGGACTTTCAAAATCAGATAAGAGAGCTATGTTGCCTACAACATGATTTGAGCATCCTAAATCTATGTAGAACAAATGATCATCCACTTTACCTTCCTTGTGGCTTAGATTCATCAAGAGCAATGAGTCTTCATGTTGTTGATCTTCATAATAATTGTTGTAGTCCCTTCTATTATGGCCTCTATTGTTATTGTTGAATTTCTGCCAACCTCTGCCTCTATTGCTGCCATATCCATCTCTTCTACTTCCTTTCTGGGTCTTCCCATTGAACTAGCAATTGAGAGTGGTGTGGTTGGTCTTATCACAAATGGCACAAGGTTGAATATTCTGACCTTTGTTCTTGTCATGCTTTGGTCTTTTCTTCTTCCCTTTCCACTTGCTCTTGCCTGCAAAGTTGGTTTGGGAAGTCTCCTCTTCACCTTATTCCTTCTTCTTGCCCCTCACCTTCTTGTCCCTCTTATTTGCCTTTGTAAATGTGGTAATAGAAAATCAGAGATAGAGTTGAGTATGTATAACCTGGCTTGAGCATCCCTTGCACACCAAAGTGTGAGCCTATTTGTTTCCTCTTAAGTAGGTCCTCCCTTGGATCTTGGAATAGGCATTGCTTCATCACTTGATACAATCCCATATAGGTTTCTTCCTTGCAAATAAGCCTCCATTCTAATTTTCCAAGCAGCATAATTGTGTCTATCAAGCTTCTTAATCATTGATGGAAAGCCATCTCCCACCTTGAGATGGCTCTGATACCACTAAAAGAAGTTGGAGAAGCTTGGAGGGGCTTGGAGAGTATCGTATTCAAGTGGTGAAGTTGGTCGAGCAAACTAGCATAGGACCAGTCCTAGCTCTTTGGATATGTAAGATAGACCTTGTGTGCTTGTTGTTAGTGCAATAAAACCCAATAAATACTTTGGAACATCTACAAGAACAAGTTGATGCAAAACAGATAACTTGCACTATTAGTTCACAAGAACCTTCTAAAAATGGATGGAAGTTATGACTTCAAACACTGGGAGCAGCTAGCATAGTAACAATTGGAAAAATTCCTCTTAAGCGAGTGTCATAGATAGGTTTGGATTGCTATAATTCATAAAAGCCCTAATTTATATAATTATAAAAGGAGAAATCACCTTAACACTGAACTAGTGTCATCCTGAAATTTCAGGGAGTTGTAGAGAATGATCCCTAGACTGAAAATCTTCAATATCTCTAAAAGTAATGAACTAAATGATCTAAAAATTAGCAGGAATAAACTAGATAGTAATACCTTTCCAATGAGAAATTAATACTCGATTTGGAGCTCTGTAGAGAGAGAAAAATTATGTGCAAGTTGACTGAGTCTGAGGAGAAGAAGGAGTAGTGAACAGAAGTGGCACCAAACAATGAACAAGAAGTATATGTATTGCTTCAAAGCATCATGATACTTAGTGTACAAATGTTCTGGAGTCTTTATGTAGAATCTTGAGTACATTGCCAGACCTTTTCTTCAAGAATTTGAATTCAAAATTAGGAGGATTTCTAAGTTTAGATTGATTGGAATCATTTCCTACAATCTAGGAAAAGGGAAATTTGAAATCGCATCTACCTTTTGATTGATTGATGCGAATCAACCCCAAACACTTCTAACTCATGGCTTCTAGGCCTTTTATTTTTCCCTTTTACCAAGTTGAATGCTTTGCAACTTAAGTAAGAGGGTAATCCTATGATCAAACTCTCAATACAACAAATGAATGTGAATAATACGCTACAAAGAGTATATGTGGCACCATTCCAATGATGAGTTTGATGAAGATCATGTCCACCTCAAGCATAATGAAAGCTTGTTGTTCTAACAAGAATTACCTTCCTTCATTGTCATGTTCATAAATATAAGTGAATCCTCTTGAGCTTGATCATCTATGTAATTGTTGTAGCCTCTCCTTCTGTTGTTTCATCCTTGATAGTTATTGATGTAGGAATTGTTTTTGTATCCATAAGAATTATTGTAACTACCTTCTGAAGTTCCATAGCATCCTCTATTATATCCTCTTCCTCCCTTATTCCTTGGATTCCTAAAGAAATTGTCTGTTATGTGATTTGATAGACCACATATGGCACAAGGTGATGAGCTTTGAGCTCTCCCCCCTACCTTGTCTACCTCCTCTACCTCTTCCTCTTGACCTTCTACCTCTACCTGAAAAATTAGCTTGAGAGGTACTTCCTTCATCATCATATTTCTTACCTTTTCCTTTGTTGTCCTTGCCTTTGTTCTTATATGTATAGAGGGCAAAAGATTGATTACCTTTGTGGTTCTCATCATTCTTCATGATATTGGATTCATATGTGAAGAGTTCCCTTTCTGCTTCTAAGCTACTTGCCTGCGGACTTGCCGTGTTTGTGATCACATATAGAGTGACTATCTCAACTACCCCTTTGTTGTCTAATAATGAGAGGATCATATGAATGAACTCCAAATCATATAAAAAATACAATCTCACAGACTAATCTCCCATAACATCTCTCCTACACCTAGGTAGAATACAAAGTTTGATGTACCATACCACCAACTTTATATCTCACATAGATGCATGTATGAGATTAAAGTCGAACACTTCTCTCAAAAAGACAAGAATAAATCAGTGAGTACTCACAATCATAAATTATAATAATGAAATCATGAAGTGTTCCTCAAGTGTTTGCTTCCCTCAATGGAAAAGAGAGAGTCATTCCTATGACTCTATCACTCATAACTATCTATACCACCAACTCATCTTGAGTTGAGAAATGAGAAACTATATAATAAATCAACTCAACTAGAGTTGTGAAGGATGTGGCTTGCATCAAATATCGACTCATGAGACTTGAATCAAAGATTAACTCACAAGAAATTGGAATTTATACAACTTGTATGAATCCAATTATATGAAATGAGAACAACTAGCGAAGTTCTCATGTTCCATGCTCTTATGGCACTATATATATTTTAGAAAATTTCAACAGAGTCTCCTTTGTCCTACTAAGAATGGTCACCATAAACCAATGATCAATAAACAAGTATCTAGGTCATGGCTAGCCCATGGTGATCACACCATATCAAAAAAGTATCATAAAAACTAGTGGAAAATCTTTTCCTTTCAACAACATCTCTTGCATAAAAAAATTTCAATAGTAGTAGATTAAAGCTTAATTTTAAGTAACCTTTACTCATGAAAAATCTATGAAAATTTTCAATCTTAGGTGGCTTTGCTCAAGATTTCATTAGGCTCAAAAATCACTAGAATCATCTTCTTCACAGTTTATCCAAAATCTTTGAAATTGATCATTGATCCTCTAAATTGGTGAAAGTTTTGAGTTACTCTTGATATAGAGCTGCTCTAACTTCAAGAGTAGCTTGTTCTTTTGGACATTAACACTCTCCATCAGTGGTATCAGAGCAGGAAGCATCAGAATTGAAGAAAGGAGGACCCCGACTGTTGGAGCTGTAAAGAATTCAACATCTGAAGATTCAAAGGTGAAAGCTTGAGAGTAAAGCTTGAGAAGGAGGCTATACGACATCAAGGAAGACAAAAGGAACTTCATTCGAAGTAAAGGTACATCTATTACTTATAAAGTTTGAAGAATTCAATACACAGGTGAAGAAAGGATGGGAGATTCTCTCTAGATAGAGAAATTGGATAGAGAGAACTATCTAGCATGGTCAATGAGGATGGAAGCTCATGTTATGAGTAAAGATTTGATAAGTTATATCACAAGTGAAGAAGAAAAGCCTCAGTTCAGAGATCCTAGTGTTCCATCTAGGGAGGAATTATCACATTTAAAGAATTGGATGAAGAGAGATGCTCAAGCCAGGAGCATTATCTATATGGAAGTTAATGACTACTTGCTACCTCACATTAGAGGTCTTGAAAGTGCAAGTGATATATGGAATGCTTTGGAGGAGCATTTCCAAAACACCACAAAGTCTAGGAAGGCATCCTTGTGGGCAGAATTTACCACATTCAAGAAGGACTCTCAATCCATCTCAGATTATGTAACAAGAATGAAGGACATTGCAGATGCATTAGGAGCAGTTGATGAAGACATTGAGGAGGATAAATTGGTAAGGCAAATCCTTACAGGTTTGAGAGGTGATGACAAATGGAAGCCATTCATTTTGTCTACTGAATTATCACTAGATCATTTTACTCCCGACTTAAATCAGTTGCTAGGACACATGTTAGCCTTTGAGCAGGATGTCAAAGGTGAAAGTGATAAAAGTGTAGGTCATGCAATGTATTCAAAGGATAAGAAGAAGAATATCAAAGGAAAGCAACAAGTAAATGAGGATGAAGGAACAACTAGCCAAGCTAACTTCCTAAGAGGAAGAGGAGGTGGCAAAGGTAGAGGAAGAGGCAGGAATAATAAAGATGGAGTCAAAGCTTGCTAGATTTGTGGTAAGACTAATCACTTAGCTAATGATTGTTGGCATAATACTCAGAGAAATGGTGGATATAATCAGAATTTTAATTCAAGAGGAAGAGGTGGCAGAAATCAAAGAGGTAATTTCAGAGGTAGAGGTAGTAGAGGTTACTTTGGAAGAAATGCACGTAGAGGATTCCAAATTCAACAATATAACAATACCTACTACAATTATGCATCAGATTAGAAGGAGGATTCAACATTGATAATGAATGCAACTTGTGAAAGGCAAAGTGAAGACCAAAGAGTATTCTACATTGACTCAGGGTGTTGCAACAAAAAATGTCAATCACTGCTGATGAAGAAAAAAAAAAACAAAACAGAAGTCCCTCGCTTCTTTATGGAGAGCCTTCCTCCAAAAAAAACTACGAGCCAAAAAACTGTTACGCGATTGTTATGGCCTGCGTCTGACAGAGGACCACAACTCACTGCCATTTCCCCCTTTTCTGTTTCTTTTTCAGAACAACGGAAAGGAACGATAAAGTTGCTTTCTCCAACAAGGTCCAGAGATGTGCTCCTCAGATAGCCTAATGCCTTACAATTTGAATATGCTACATGATTGGCATTGTGTGGTATACATATGCCAATTTTTGCAACCATAAATCCCATGAGAACTGTAGAAAAAAATCGACAGCAAGAAACTTCATCGTTTTGAAATGATTTTCCACACGGCTTTTAAGTGTACGAAAAAAATCTTCTTCTCCTGAATTTTTGTAATGGACAGAACAAACATCTGTATACGGATTCTCTCCCAGTTTTAGGGAGCCTATGCAATATCTATTAAGTAATTTCCTTCAATCCCCAATTTGCTCATTCCTCCACCATTCTTCAATGCAGTCACCACTCCCTCACATCTTCAATATATTCTGCAATCTGAACATGCTCTCTGACCAAGAAGTCATTGGGTAGCCTCAAATACTTCCCATCAATCATCTAATCACTCTTCAAGTACCTGAAATAAGAATTATTTTCTTGCCAACTAGATCCACATTAGTGCATAAAAACCAACCATTGTGTGAGCTAACATACTCCCCTCTTCTTATTTGCGAAGTTGTCCTCGACGAGCCACTCTTGCTGCAATATGCTCCAACAGATAGAGAATGTCAGTGTACAACTTATTTACATACCTTTTCATCGAACCATCACTCCAAGTGGACCTGCACTCATTGAAGCTATTAGTGCTCAAAAAATCACTCATGAATACATACAAACCATTCACCTCAAAATGATCCAATACACATATATGCAACTCCATATTCCCACATGCATCAAATTGCTCATGCATTCCATTATGAAAATAGTTTCAACCAAAACAACACATACATACCTTTCCATGTTTTACACATTCAACTGTCATTGCGGAAAAACAGAAATGGAAATACCGAAATGAACCACAACAACTGAAATGAATTCAACAGGAGATGCAACATACCCAAAATGCATACCCCTTTATTGACCTACTATTCGCTATATACAATTATTCTATGACTAGACACTCGCGAAGAATCCCCATCGTCGTCCTACAAAAGCCATTGAGACCCGAGTACAAGTCAAGACCTACATAAAAAACCTGGAGCGTCCCACACATTGGAAAACCCTCAGATAGAGCACACAAGTTATAAAGCAAACCCGTTGTGTTACCTTGCTAAAGTCTCATCCATAAGTACATATACAATCTCCGTGCCTTCAAGAATGTTGATTCAAAGTGAGCTGATCTGTCACAAGCCATCACATACCAATCACACAAGCAAATAACGTTCCCTTCCGGGCGATCATCGCCCTCTCCTCTCTCTCTCTCCCCCTCAGGAGTGGGGAATAATTTCATACGTAAATTTTATTTATATTCACACGTTGGCCTACGTTGACATTGGATGCGATTCGTGGACCTGACCACCCGACCAGGTTGATTCCACCCATCTACCACTGCAACGCAGTGCACAACACACAAACACACAATGATAACACATAACATATATCAGCTAGCCCATAACGAAGCTGGATACGGCTCGTGGTCGTGACTACCCAACCACGATGGCTCCACCTACCTACCAACCCGTTATGGCGCGTAGCTAAGACATAAACATATACATCCCAAGCCTATGGCGAAACTAGCTGCTGCTCGTGGTCCTAACCACCCGGCTAGGATAAATCCACCCACCTACTAGCCCACCATAGCGCGTTGGTACAATCACAACAACACAATGTTTTTTCTTTTTTTTTTTTTTTTCATAGTTAATTAATCTACCCTAGTCCTGAGAATTAGGGAGAGGAAGAAAGGGATTTTCCCACTTTTCCCTCACATGCATGCAAACATATACACTCTAGCCTTTGACAGATCAACCACCTCTTCACTCCATTCTCTCAATTACAGACACTACATATGTATTCATCGAGTTGACTTTTCACTTGGTAACTACAGTCGGCTATGCCTTGGTCCCTCGTATACCTATCCTTAGATGCTCTAGAATGTGAGTCTCCAGGATGCCTCATATAGCCTCAACTCGTACTCGCATCTCGACGACTTCCCTAGGGCGAGTCAGGCTCAACTTCCGGAGCTTCGTCATCGCTACCTACCGTTAACAGATATGCCCAAGCCCAATAGACATCATTTACCTCGTTAGGCAATTCCATCGTGCTGTTGTAGTAGAAGTATCAATCCTTGGCATATCCAGCCCAACTAAGTAGATACGCTTCGAATTTGGGAAATGGAAAGTCAATGTCCATACCTTGATTCCAAAAGCGTACCAGCCAGTGTGCCTCCTCCACATCATAGTCTGTCTGCAAGCTCTCAACCGATATCTCCATGTTTTCTAACGCTTGATCTGAAAAATATACGACAAGGTCGAACAGAGCGCTTTGGTATACTAGATCAGCCATCGGTCGCCTAGTCCTCAGTGATCTTGCATAGTAACACACTTGGTTTACCAGTTTCTGCAATTCCAGCAAACAAAAGGTAAATTGAATGAACAAGTAGAGAAAGTCCTTCTTGATTCGTTCTCGTATCCAACCACACATCTCTCGTAAGAACATCCAAATCACACAAAAAAGTGCCATCATCCAACGGCTCACACGAAGTCCTGTCCATGCACATTCACCTATCGAAATTTGTACGTTCTGCTTGCTATCCTGACATCTAATCCAATCAAACTTCCTTCGAATAACCCTGGCATGCTCGGCATGAGCCAATCCTGACTTCTTTAGGCCGTCATCATTCCTACACGTATTCTTTGCATGAAGTACTTTACTCATTGTACTCTCTTCTGATGCATTTCTTGATGCAGGTCTTTTCTCCCATCTTTCATGTCTGAGAATCCTCTCTTTACCACCACCTTGGTTCTCCTTATCTCTTGCTTTCAAGAGGTTCTCCTTTCGATCCACTAATTCTTTACTAGAACTGTCGTGATCCATACACCACTTTTCTCTCCCGGATCTACCTTTGCCCTCGTGCTCTTCCTTGCATGTACCCTTGCTCATGGCGTCATGTATTCTCCTGGTCCTAGAGGATAGCTGACTGTCTTGGTTCCTTGTCAACGTTTGATGATATCCCTGATTACGAGTTCCAAAAGAGCATTTTTTTCTCTTCGAAGAGTTTTTCCTCTTTGCATGAGGATCCACCACCTGATTCATTTTCTTCTCTTTCTCCACTGGGTTGATGTGCATTGTATAGCACTCAGCATCACCTGTACTTGCCAACCATCCTAGAAGTTCCTGATCGGAATCGTCGTTATAGAGCAATGGATTTTGATATTCTCCCATCTTCGTGTCTTGATTCTTGAAGAGTTGCAAGTTGAACCCGTCTTGAAGCAGATTCTTGTAGGTATCCATATTCAAAGAAAACCTAGCTCGTGCCATCTCTTGCCTTCCTTTCTCCTTTTCTTTCTTTTCCATCTCATCGACTATTATTGTCTTTTTCTTATAGATCGAGTTTGGGGATACTTTGAATCCGATCAGACTTTGGCCCTATTGGAATAAAACCTCTGCAACAGTCATGCACACAATCAGCCTGCATCAGCCATGGTCGCCCCAATAGTATAGAAAATGTAGTTTCGGTGGATCTTGGTCTCACAACCAAGTAGTCAACGGAGAATTCGATCCCACCAACAATAGTTTGCACATTTCGTATTAATCCTGCAGGCTTTACCTGCGTTTGGTCAGCCATTCGAAGAGACATCGGGGTATGTTCCAGTTGTGTCAATCCCAATGCTTTCATCATGTATTCTGTCATTAGGTTCACCGCGGCTCCGCTATCTAATTGTGCGCCTGGGACCGCCTATCCATTGATCTTCACTGTGACTGCAGGGGCATTTGAGTCCACTTGAGTCGTAATACTTTGGATCGTCCCTAAGACCACCTCGTCCACTTTTTCTTTTCTTTTCGCTTTCCTTGTTTTCTTGATAAACTCATTGTAGAATTGCTTTCTACAGGTTGGCGAACACCTTAGTAATGTGGCCAAGTCCAAAGAGACTTCGATCTCAGCGAGCCTTTGTACGATGTCCATTCCTTCTTCTGCTTGCTTCTTTTTCGGCAACTTCTCCTAGACTTTAAGCCTTTCTAGAAATGGTGGAACACCTGGCATAAATTTTTGTGTAATTGGTGGAAGGACCTCCACCTCGTCTTCTTCATCTAACTCCCTTTGCCTATGAATCTCGTCATCGTCATTCTCTTGAACTGAGTTCCCTCGAGTATGCTCTTGTGCACGAGTGACCACAGCCACCATTGGTTCTTTACCTTTTCCTTTTCCTTGATCTACCTCTACAAAGTGGGTAGAGGTGCTAGCTCCTGGATCCTATTCCCTAATTACTACTCCGGTATTGGGCACTCTTCCTGGAGGTGGCATCGCTTGTTGTGGTTGCGGCTGTGCATAGGTGGAAGTCTCAGTCCCTCTTTGTTCTTGGCCATAATCGTTTCTTCGTTGTGGGCAATCAGCATCATAGTGGCGTTCCCTACTACAATATCGGCACATAGGTATGAAGTCTTCTTGCTTCCTCACATTCGAGCAATGTGCTTGTACATGCCCAAGACACCCACATCGCCAACACTCTGGCGGTCCGGTTCTCCTTTGATTTTGTGGTTCAGGCCTTTGATATCCGCCTACTTGGCCTTGGCCTTTATAAGCATACGTGGGTCTAGGCCCCCATCTCGGCACGGGAGGTTCACTTTGGCCCGGTAATCCTTGATAAGCATATTTCCTATTGTTTAGCCATCTTCCTTTATTACGGCACTCATCTTCAGTGTGATTGTTCCTCTTGCAAAAGTTGCAAAAGACTCTCGGTTCTACGTATAATCTCGAGACTGTTGGACATTCTGTGGCCATGTGCCCATATCCTCGGCATTTCGTACAAAAGATGTTTGATCTAAACACTCCTTGACTTTTGCTCGGGAGCCACTTCTTGCCTTACCACATATGCTTCATGAGTTAGAGTGGCAGCTTTTACCGCCTGAGCCACGATTTCGATAATCCTTTCTTCGGTCAATGCCGACTTTACCTCTTGGGGCGTGTTTGTAGCGGCCATAAATGCTGGTGGAGTTGCAGCGGGATTTGCCTGAGTGGCACCACTTGTAGACCCATTGTTTGTACCTTGCATTGGTTCAAATAAAAGTTCTTGCCTTTGTTGTTGGCCAAGTTGAACCTCTTCCCACACGCGAGCAACATCTTTGGCAGCCACCAACGTCGCCGGTCGGCTCAAACTGATATGCTGTTGAGCGCTTGAATCTCTGAGTCCTGCAATAAACCTTCGTTTCAAGGTATCGTCATTTGGGGCATTCGCGCCCATCTTCCTTACCAGGGTTTCCATCCTCTGGATATAGTTGTCGATGCTCTCGTTGACACCCTGTCGAAGATAATCCAATCGTTGAGCTAGACGATCTTGGAACCCTTGCCTACGAAACTTGGCCAGAAAGGCATCCTTTAGCATTTGATAAGTTCGCCTTCGCGGCTCTTCCAGGTTCTCGTACCAATTAGAAGCTTCATCTCTAAATATGGCTGGCAAGATCCGAAGTCTTTGCGCTTGGTCAACCACTTCATTTGCTTCACACGTGACCTCGAACAATTGGATGAAGCTATCCGGATCCTCATCCCACAATCCCGAGAATTTAGGAAAGTCCCCTAAATGCACTTGGACTCGGTGTGCCATTTCAAACAGTGGCGTTATGTCGATATCCTGACGATCCCAGAAGTTTAGTGCACGTGGCCTCAAGATCCCTCCTTCAAACTTTTTCACTTGATTCGCGACTCTCCTACGGGAGTACACTTTTTTGACGGGTCTTTTCCTGCTAGTCGTAGTCACCTCACCTTGCGACTCCCACCTTTGCCTTTCTCTTCCAAGGGCTCGTCTCTAAGCGCGCTCTTCTCTTTCCGTTCGCATTTCTCCTAAGGATGAGCTCCCCTCGCTCATGTACTAGATCCGGGGTCCGCAAGCTCAACCAACATGCGGTGCTAAGCGAACCTATGGCACTCTCTTGTAGAGACGTACCAAGCTTTTCTCGGCAAACGCACCAAAATGATTGGTTCTAATGCCCAAGGAAAAAGTGATTATACGAGACTTTATTTTGTTCAAACCCCTCCGAGTCGGTCCAATTGGATTACCTAGGAGATCACAAATATCCCAAAATGGATACTTCCTTTTATATATGACTAGCTCATATGCTTCCCGGCAAACGCACCAAAATGTTTGGTTCTTTTAACCCAAGGGAAAGTGTCTCATACGCACTTGTTTTGCTTCATTGCTTGGGAATTTGTCAACCCATATTGTTTGAAAACCCTAGTTTATACCTCAAATTGGAAGCTTCTCGTTCCTACCCGGGTACACCTACTCTCCTAATCCTCTCCTTGTTCCTTTTCCCACACGCACCCATATACTCACTCCTAAAGATGCAGCCCCGCACACATACACTTATACACACATTCTCTCCCTAATTCCCTTTCACTCACACACGCACTTCCTTTTTCTCTCCCTCCTCCACCCGCTTAGACCCTTTTTGCAATTTCACTACCTCTCTTCCTTACACATACACGCACTCGTTTATGCACTTTACTTCTTCCTCTCACACATCATACATTCACACACCCACATGCTTACCTTTCAACGTTCAAGTTTACTCACACATCTAGACCTCACACTCACATTCTCATGCTAATGTTCGATTAGAACCACATACACACTCACTTCCTTCTTCCCACACATTCTCACTCACTCACTCCCGAATAGGCACCCTTTCTTAGATTTGTAGATGTACCCACATGCTCATATACCTCTATAAACACACATACTCAACTTGAGCACATCCCAACATTCACTCCAAGTCCTTAGGCAACCACTCCCCCAAGTCACTCTCTAGATTGGTAGCGCCCCACTCATGCCTCAACCATAAGCACACAACCTCACAAACTCTCATACTAAAATTTCACCCACACCCACATACACCCGTGCACACTCTTTTGCCACTCTCCCACACTTACACACACTCTTTTATTAACACATCCATGCACCCACTTTCACGTGCACGTAACCCAATACCTACTCATAGTAACCTTCACCGCAAGCAAGTATTGTTTTTGTTCTTTCACCCAAGTACACAGGGGAGGCGATTTCACCACTCACACGTTTGTTGGTGGCAGCTGAAGTTTGATAGGCAGTTTCGTTGTTGTACAGAGATACTTGCTTCTGATTCAGAACTAAAGATTTCTCATGCAGCCTAAACATCCTTCTGTATGGAACCATACAAAAAAATTGTCGCATACTTTCAAACTAACGAATTCTTATTCTTCATTAGCAATCTGCTTGAATATTTTATACCTCTCATTGGTTTAGTTTCGAGTTAAGGGCGGTTCAGAGCTGACTTACCCCTTTTTATTCTATACAACAGATATGCCATTCATTACTCTGTATTCAAAATGCAGGCAAGGGCGCTCTTTCTACTACAAGGATCATGATAGACCTTTCCAACAATTTTGTGTGGCTTTTACCCACGGAGGTGCACGTTGCAAGGAGAAATAAGAAATATAGAATGAAGTCATTTACAAACACAATGCATATTTGGCTTCTGCATGCTCAGAAACATTTACAATGCACGATAGCTGAGATGTTCGTTAGATGGAAACAGAACCTAACGTTTCATATGCATGAAAAAAACAACAAAACAGTTACCAAAAATCTTCATGTAGTTTTTTCTTTGACGTGCAGCACTGTCAATGCAACCCTTAGGTTCGGACTCTGTCCCTCCAAGACCTCAGTTGACCACCTTCCCTGAGCAAGACTCTCTTCTCCCTCCCACCAGGGAGCACTACCTTCCCCAACCAATTTCCAGTAACTAGACTTCAACGACTCTGCCTGTTCATCTTCCGCCCTCTCCAATAGTGCCTCAACACGGAAGTTGATTCCCCGAAGACCAAGAAATGTCGATTGGGTTATAGGGCCATAGACTTCAGCGCCAACTACATTTTCTCTCACAATATGTTTGAGCGCTGGAAAGTCCACATATGCACTTAAGTCTGCCTTTCCCGGATCATGCAAGACATGTACGAAGTTGTGCTTCTGTATAGCCTGCAGACTGTCAGAAACAATCTTATCTTCTCCATAGTCAATAATCAGCGCCCCGCCACCAGCACCCTTCCTTGGTTGTCTTCTCCTCCTGAGCATTCGCCAGCAATCCCCCCTTCATGAAGTGCTCTCTGCTTCCCGAAAAAAAACCTCACGTTCCCCCCTTCATTCTCCTCCTTAATGCCCTCTTCTCTACTCCTGTGAACAAAAAATGTCAATCACTGCTGATGAAGAAAAAAAAAAAACAGAAGTCCCTCGCTTCTTTATGGAGAGCCTTCCTCCAAATAAACTACGAGCCAAAAAACTGTTACGCGATTGTTATGGCCTGCGTCTGACAGAGGACCACAACTCACTGCCATTTCCCCCTTTTCTGTTTCTTTTTCAGAACAACGGAAAGGAACGATAAAGCTGCTTGCTCCAACAAGGTCCAGAGATGTGCTCCTTAGATAGCCTAATGCCTTACAATTTGAATATGCTACATGATTGGCATCGTGTGGTATACATATGCCGATTTTCTCAACCATAAATCCCATGAGAACTGTAGAAGAAAATCGACAGCAAGAAACTTCATCGTTCTGAAATGATTTTCCACACGGCTTTTAAGTATACGAAAAAAATCTTCTTCTCCTGAATTTTTGTAATGGACAGTACCTGAAATAAGAATTATTTTCCTGCCAACTAGATCCACATTAGTGCATAAAAACCAACCATTGTGTGAGCTAACATGCTACCAGATGGATCACTATCTATGTGATCAAAGATAAATCAGAGGTATTCAATACATTCAAACATTATCATGTGTATGCAGAGAATTACAGGTCATAAGTTGAAGAGACTGATGGTGAGTGTTAATCTCCAAAAGAACAAGTTGACCTTGAATTTAGACCACCTCTATATCAAGAACAACTTTAGACTCCACCAAATTTAGAGAACATTCATCAACTTATCAGAAAATTAACTATTCAGAAAAAACTCAACTTCTCAGAAAAGTCTGCTGCAGATTAATCTCTAATTGACTAACCATTTGTGTAAAGTTTTTGATAAAACTTTGTAGGTTGCTTCGCCTTAAGATTGCGCACCTTTTGCAACTTGAATCTCTTCAAATGATTCAGTATACTCTAAGAAAGAACTCAAACACTTTACCTATGTGTAAAACTACTTCTCTGCAGTAGCGACTTTGACACCTGCAACTTCTTAGCTATAGTTCTCCCAATGTGGAACCCGTTTGATCAAATGCTTTTAGATGTAGATAGCTTATCTCTCAACTTAGATTTTGAGCTATCATATGTGTAAAACTTTACACTGTGCACTGAGCACTACTCATTTCATTGAACTCGAAATCTGCGCCTGTTTCAAGAGACTATGAACATTCCTTACATATGAATGTTCCTACACACAATTCTCTTAACCTGCTTACAATTAGATTCTCAAACTCTAGCCATAGATTGATTAACTATGGACTTAGACATCTCCAAAAGGAATTCACAAAAGATCTACTACACGAGGAGAAAACACAGAAACATCGGGCGCAATTTTTCTTCTATTTCTCAGAAATTTACAACTGAGTTGTGAGAGAGACTTCTTCTCATTCCTATGAACTCTAATGAGTCTTACAACTTACAAATGCACTATTCTCATAGTCTCCTGTTGTCTCCTCTATTGCCCTGACATTTTTCCAAAGTATTTATAGGCAAATATGTACAAGCTTATGACAAAGCATAAGTATAAGTAACCTATGTCTTAACTAATGTACATATGTGTACATTTCTTTCAACCTGTGAATGTAACCATCTTCTAAGCTTCAAGAATTGATCTTATCTCCATCTTTTGTCTTCCAAACTTCAATTGGTGATTGGTCTGCACCAACAGCTCCCCCTCAATCATCAATTGAGGTTTCTCTTATCTTCTTTATGCCTGCCATGTCTTTAAACTTCTGTAAACTTTGGTCCATCCAAGCTCTTTGTAAGCATATCAGCTATCTGATCTTTTGTTGAAGTATGTACAACTTCAATCTCTTTATCCATCACCTTCTCTCTTAGAAAGTGATACTGTATCTCAATGTGTTTGGTCCTGGCATGAAAAACAGGATTAGCAGCTAGATATAATGAACTCATGTTATCACCATAAATGATAGGTATGCTCTATATAGTGTCAAAACTCTTCATGAGAGTCTTAAGCCATATCACTTCTTTTGCAGCTTCAACCATGCCTTTGTACTCTGCTTCTGTAGATGACAAAGCAACTGTATGTTGCTTCTTTGAGCACCAGGAGATTAACTTATCTCCCACATAACACATGTATCCATAGGTTGACCTTCTATCATCTGGATTACCTGCCCAATCTGCATCACTATATATTTTGATATTTGTATCTGATGTAAATCCATAATACAAACCTTCTTTGAGTGTACCCTTAATGTACCTCAACACTCTTTGACCTGCAATCCAATGCTCTTTCCTAGGACAATGCATAAATTGAGACAACACCCCAGCTACATATGATAAATCAGGTCTAGTTAATGTAGCATAGATAAGACTACCAACCAAACTCTGATATTGCTTCATGTCTTTGAACTCTTCACCTCCAAATCTGCTTAATTTGTGATTCACCTCCATTGGAGTAGGTGCTACCCTGCAATCATTCATTTTAAACTTGGTTAACAAGTTCTTCAAATACCTCTCTTGAGTCACATACACTCCATGTTGAGTGTATGAAATCTCCATGCCCAAGAAGTATGACAAATCTCCCAAGTCACTGATTTTGAACTCTTTCTCCATTTGCTTCTTTAGACTTTGTATGCCTTTCTCATCTGTACCTGTAAGAATGATATCATCAACATATATGCACATGTAAATAAACCCATCATCACTTGCTTTGACAAGCAAGCTACTATCTGCTTTTGATACTTGAAATCCAAGTTCTTTTAGGAACTTTACAAGTCTATAGTTCCATGCCCTTGGGGCCTGCTTCAAGCCATATAAAGCTCTCTTGAGCTTACATACATGATCTGGATATCTTCCATCTCTGAATCCTTGAGGTTGCTCCATGAACACTTCATCTGAAATGTAACCATTCAAAAAAGCATTCTTCACATCTAATTGACACAATTTCCAACCTTTGCATGCAGCAATTGCTATAAGTGTCCTGATGGTTGTCATCTTTGCCACAGGACTATAAGTCTCATCATAATCAATACCATATGTCTGAGCAAATCCTTTCACAAAAAGTCTAGCTTTGTACCTAGACACACTTCCATCTGCAAATCTCTTTGTCTTATAGACCCACTTGCATCCAATGATCTTCTGACTATTTGGTTTTGGAACCAAATCCCATGTTTGATTCTCCATCAATGCATCATATTCTTCCTGCATAGCTTTTTCCCAAATCTCTTTACCTTTTGCCTCTTCATATGTAGAAGGGTCTTCATCTGCTTTAATCATGTAAGCATAATCCTTAGTAGTCAAGAATGAAGTATCATAGCTATACCTTGTTGGTTGCCATTTGTTCCTTGTAGACCTCCTAAGTTCTCCACTTCTTGAGGTTTCTGGTTCTTCACATTTAGGATCAAATCTTGGTGTTTCTTCCACTTCAACCTGCACTTCATTATTCTCTTGCTCATCAAATATCTGAACCTTTGATTTACCTTTTCTTTGGCTCACAATTTCTTCATCATCTGTATTAATATTGATAGTACCTGCATACCAAGTACCTTGCTCATCAAATGTAACATCTTTTGATACAAGAAAATGTTTTGTGGATGGATTCCACAACCTATATCCCATCTGCTTATCATCATAACATAAACACATGTTTTTCAGCTTTAGGTTCCAATTTGTGCCTTAATTGTGATGGCACATATGCATATGCCAAACATCCAAATACTTTGCAATGGTCTAGTGTAGGTCTCTTACCCCACCATGCCTCATATGGTGTCATACCCTGCAAGGCTTTACAAGGTAGCCTATTAACCAAATAAGTAGCTGTATTTACAGCCTCAGCCCACAAATAATTTGGGCAATTTTTCTCCTTCATCATGGATCTTGCAAACTCAACAAGAGTCCTGTTCCTCCTTTCTGCTACACCATTTTGTTGAGGAGAGTACCTGCAAGTAATCTCTCTTTTTATACCTGCATTCCACAAGTAATCACTGAACTCATTAGAGAAATACTCTCCCCCTCCATCTGACCTTAGTCTCTTCAACTTATGCCCTGTAATTCTCTCTGCATACATATGATAATGTTTGAATGTATTGAATACTTCTGACTTATCTTTGATCACATAGATAGTGATCCATCTGGTAGCATCATCAACATAAATCACATAATACCTTGAACCATTGATACTGAAGTCCTTTGATGGTCCCCACACATCTGTGTGTACCAACTCAAGTTTCTCTGAATACATAAACCCATGCTTGGAATAGGGTTGCTTATGAGCCTTACCTAATTGACATGCCTCACATCTATATGTCATATGTTGACCTGCAACATTAGGCAATCCAAGCACTGAACCATTATTAATCATGTCTTTAATACCTCTTTCATTGAAATGTCGAAGTCTCTTGTGCCAAAGATCTAACTCAGAGATCTTATGTCCTCCATAAGTGAACAAGGCATGACCAACATTACCTTAAATCTTCAATGTGAACAATCTTCCTTCTTTCTTCCCTGAAACAATTTGTTTATACCCATTGCTAGGGTCTTCCACAAACACTCCTTCATTAGTGAACCTTACTTCATAACCTTTTTCCACAATTTGTCCTACACTTATCAAATTCTTAGGAATTGTAGGAACATACAAGACCTTACTCAATAAGGTGCTACCATCCTTGGCCTTCACTGATCCAATTGACTTCACATTGTGCTTTGTGTTGTCACCTGTTTGAACAACATGATTAGATACCTTATTCTCCAAATCAGTCATCAAAGCTATATTACCACTCAGGTGATTGGTACACCCTGAGTCAATGTAGAAGACTCTTTGATCTTCATTCTGCCTTTCACAAGTTGCATTCATTATCAATGTTGAATCTTCCTTTTGATCTGAAGCATAATTGTAGTAGGTATTGTTATATTGTTGACTTTGGAAACCTCTACCTGCATTTCTTCCAAAGTAACCCCTACTACCTCTGCCTCTGAAATTACCTCTTTGATTTCTGCCACCTCTTCCTCTTGAATTATAGTTTTGATTGTATCCACCATTACTCTGATTATTATGCCAACAATCATTAGCTAAATGATTTGTCTTACCACAGATCCAGCATGCTTTGGCTCCATCTTTGTTGTTCCTGCCTCTTCCTCTACCTTTGCCACCTCCTCTTCCTCTTAGGAAGTTGGCTTGACTAGTTGTGCCTTCATCTTCACCTGATTGTTGCTTTCCTTTGTTAGCTTTCTTCTTGTCCTTTGAGTACATTGCATGACCTGTACTTTTGTCACCATCTCCTTTAACATCCTGCTCAAATGTTAGCATATGACCTAGCAACTGATTTAAATCAGGAGTGAAATGATAAAGTGATAATTCTGTAGACAAAATGAATGGCTTCCATTTTTCATCACCTCTCAAACCTGTAAGGATTTGCCTTACCAATTTATCCTCCTCAATATCTTCATCAACAGCTCCTAATGCATCTGCAATATCTTTCATCCTTGTTACATAATCTGAAATGGATTGAGAGGCCTTCTTCTTGAAAGTTGTAAATTCTGCCCATAAAGATGCCTTCCTTGACTTTGTGGTGTTTTGGAAATGCTCTTCCAAAGCATTCCATATATCACTTGCACTTTCAAGACCTCTAATGTGAGGTAGCAAGTAATCATTGACTGCCATATAAATGATACTCCTAGCTTGAGCATCTTTCTTCATCCAATTCTTCAAATCTGTTAATTCCTCCCTAGTTGGAACACTAGGATCTCTGAATTGTGGTTTTTCTTCTTCACCTGTAATGTAAGCTATCAAATCTTTGCTCATTAGATGAGCTTCCATCCTCATTGACCATGCAGGATAGTTTTCTCTATCCAACTTCTCTATTTGAAGAGAATCTCCCATCCTTCCTTCACCTGTATATTGAATTCTTCAACCTTTATGAAGGATAAAGTTACCTTTACTTCGAATGATACTCCTTTTGGCTTCCTTGATGTCGTATGATCTCCTTCTCAAGCTTTCCTTGCAAGCTTTCACCTTTTGAATCTTCAGATGTCAAATTCTTTGTAGCTGCAGCAGTCTGGATCCTCCTTTCTTCAATTCTGATGCTTCCTGCTCTGATACCACTGATGGAGAGTGTTAATCTCCAAAAGAACAAGTTGACCTTGAATTTAGACCACCTCTATATCAAGAACAACTTCAGACTCCACCAAATTTAGAGAACATTCATCAACTTATCAGAAAATTAACTATTCTGAAAAAACTCAACTTCTCAGAAAAGTCTGCTGCAGATTAATCTCTAATTGACTAACCATTTGTGTAAAGTTTTTGATAAAACTTTGTAGGTTGCTTCGCCTTAAGATTGCGCACCTTTTGCAACTTGAATCTCTTCAAATGATTCAGTATACTCTGAGAAATAACTCAAACACTTTACCTATGTGTAAAACTACTTCTCTGCAGTAGCAACTTTGACACCTGCAACTTCTTAGCTATAGTTCTCCCAATGTCGAACCCGTTTGATCAAATGCTTTTAGATGTAGATAGCTTATCTCTCAACTTAGATTTTGAGCTATCATATGTGTAAAACTTTACACTGTGCACTGAGCACTACTCATTTCATTGAACTCGAAATCTGCGCCTGTTTCAGGAGACTATGAACATTCCTTACATATGAATGTTCCTACACACAATTCTCTTAACCTGCTTACAATTAGATTCTCAAACTCTAGCCATAGATTGATTAACTATGGACTTAGACATCTCCAAAAGGAATTCACAAAAGATCTACTACACGAGGAGAAAACACAGAAACATCGGGCGCAATTTTTCTTCTATTTCTCAGAAATTTACAACTGAGTTGTGAGAGAGACTTCTTCTCATTCCTATGAACTCTAATGAGTCTTACAACTTACAAATGCACTATTCTCATAGTCTCCTGTTGTCTCCTCTATTGCCCCGACATTTTTCCAAAGTATTTATAGGCAAATATGTACAAGCTTATGACAAAGCATAAGTATAAGTAACCTATGTCTTAACTAATGTACATATGTGTACATTTCTTTCAACCTGTGAATGTAACCATCTTCTAAGCTTCAAGAATTGATCTTATCTCCATCTTTTGTCTTCCAAACTTCAATTGGTGATTGGTGTGCACCAACAGAGACTAAGGTCAGATGGAGGGGGAGAGTATTTCTCTAATGAGTTCAGTGATTACTTATGGAATGCAGGTATAAAAATGGAAATTACTTGCAGGTACTCTCCTCAACAAAATGGTGTATCAGAAAGGAGAAATAGAACTCTTGTTCAGTTTGCAAGATCCATGATGAAGGAGAAAAATTGCCCGAATTACCTGTGGGCTAAGGCTGTAAATACAGCATCTTATTTGGTCAATAGATTACCATGTAAAGCTTTGCAGGGTATGACACAATATGAGCCATGGTGGGGTAAGAGACCTACTCTACATCATTGCAAAGTATTTGGATGTTTGGAAGGGTCGAACACTTGATGACCAGTTCTGAAAATGTATAGGGTCATCTTCTTGAAGTGCTTAGAATGATCCAACAAACTCCAAATTTTATTTTCTTTGTGCTCAAATATATGTCCATGTATCTAGTTTGCTTTCACAAAATTTCAACTTAAAGTGCAATTAAATACTCATTCAAATGTATCATTTTATGTCTGATACACCTGTGCTTAGGTGAGCCTAAGCACAATGCAACTACACTTTTAGAATATCTCCTAACTATGAAGATAAATTCCAACATCTTTGAATTTTGGATATATCATAGGGTCTATATTGGAGTCACATTTTCAAGAAAAGTTTTTGAAATTGGAACTTCAAATATGAATCAAATATGTGTTTAGTAGACACATGTACTACTCTTTGGCAAATCCTTGCCAAAAAGTATTCTAAGAAGAATAGGTCATTTGACCTCCCAATTGATACCTAGTTTCTTCCAAATTTTAATGGCATATATCTATTTCTATATAATTTAGGAATGTAAGTTTCATAGTAGTTTGACATTTGAAGCTTTTAGAATGACCAAAATACTAAGCCTCTATACCTACAATCTTTTAAAAATTTGCAGAGGCTAACTTTTACTCTTTTCTTTATATCTCCTAGATGGAGACACATTTCGTCTTGATATTTTGTACATACCATCTGGAGATTTTTACATAATGTTAGAATAAAAAAACATCCAAATTGAGTAAATAAGCTAAGAGAACAAATCCCCTCTAGGTGACATAATCTCTGGTAATTTCATAAATTCTAGAGGTTGCACTTTCATGTGGAGAGCTTATTTGAACTATCAAATGATCTCTAAAATTATTGACAATTGTTATAGAAGATGTGCATCTAGTAGGCTTTCATACTAAACAAAAAGCAGCTATAGTGAATTGATCCATCAATTATAGTTAGCATATACCTGCTAAGGCAATTTACGCTGCTTATCTTTTCTATCGATCGAGATTCCTTTTGACTCACATAATCTTTTCGAACCAATCCTTGAGACTACTCGCACCTCGAGCTCCATGCAAAACCTCGACTACATGGCTGTTCATGTTTTCTCGCCCACGATGAAGATGCCCATAATAGCATGGAATCTTTCCATCAAGTCACCACAAGAAGATCTCTTTTTCATCTCGATCAAGCTCTCCCCAAGGTCTCTCTCCCTCATGCTCTTATACCAAATGTGAGAAGTGGAGAATGACATGCCTGGGACTCCCCTCCCAACCAATTTATGGCCCTTGCCTAGTCACCATCTAGAGTTCCATCTAAGGTCCCTCTACTCATCTGGCCATCACAAGTAGGTACCTCATATGAACTATCTCGCTTTTGTCCTTGGCTATCCCCCAAGCAAGGAACTTCTCGTTCCTCCAGGCACGTACATCTCTGGAATATAACAAAATGGAGGTGTGGTTATCTTGGAAAATGCATTGTATGTAGCCTGTATTGAAAAGAACTTAATTTCAGTTTCGTTGATTGTCAAAGCTAGATTTCATGTACAATTTGTTTATCATAAATGTATGGTTCAAGGTTTCAACAATGGTGATATTATGGTGATGTTTGGTCATTATGCAATGGTTTGTATCGGTTGGATACATACAAGAGGGATGCCTCAATTGCCTTGGTTGCTCATACTTCTTCCGTGGCTGAAATGGAGCTTTGGCATGCTTGTTTTGGTCACTTGAACTTCAATAGTTTGCTTTACTTGCAAAAGAAATACATGGTTATTGGTTTTCCAACACTTGATTCCATTGAGAAATATGCATGTGAAGGTTTCATTCTTGGAAAAATGCATCGTGCTTCTTTTTCAAAAGATAGTCATACATACACTACAAGAAAATTTCAACTTGTTCATAGTGATGTATGTGGCCCCATCAATACTCCATCTTTTGGGAAGCATGTATAATTTGTTACCTTCATTGATGGTGCTACTCTCCATACATGGGTGTATCCTATGAAAGCAAAGAATGAGGTATTTTCTTGCTTCAAACCATTTTTTGCTATGAACTTTTTTTTTTGGAAATAAGCTTTTGAGTCGCATGATTGTGGCAGTAAACACATGTAACATGAGTTTAATGCTTTTCTTCATGAAAGAGGAATTTCAAACGAATGTACCATGCCATATACACCTCAACAAAATGGTTTTGCAAAGCATAAAAATAGAACACTCCTTGAAATGGTATGATGTATGGTTAAAGGAAAGCACCTTTATGACAAGCTTTGGATGCAATGGTCATATGTGAAAACTATGTGTTGAATCACTACCCTACAAAAGCATTGAGATTCATCACTCCTTATGAAGCTTGGAATGGACATAAACCTATAGTTAGTCACATGTGCATGCTTCATTGTTTGACATATTCTCTTATGCCATCACAACAACATCACAAACTTGATGACAAGGCAAAGAACTATATATTTCTTTGTGTTGAAAGTAAGGGATATCGTTTGTACCATCCATTGATGAACACAATTATTATGAGTCGAGATGTGTTATTTGCTGAAAATTGAGTTTTCCCTCTATTTGAATGTAGAAAATAGCCAACAATTAGCTCACAACATGTGTTTGATACACTCATAACTTTGTTCCAAAATGGTGCACTTGACTATGGCCATGTAGACGAGCCTATTGAGGCTCAAAGGGCTAAAAAATCTAGAAAAATAGAGCTAAAAATGCAAATAATTTCCAGCCAAACATGGATAAAATTTTATATCCAAACATTTTCAGAACTCTTGGAAATTTCTAGCAACATATGGTAGAACATTTGCATCAAAATATGGCTAAAAATGAGCATGAAATTTATCCAACGCCTGATATCCATGTTGATAGTGTATTACATAATGATTTCATGTCTATGAATTTTATATTAGAGTATGATTAGGGAGAGGGGTGTGAACCACCCCTTGGTCCTTATTAGATGGGCTCACACATGAGTGCCATGTAGCACCCATGTGTGAAGCCATTTTGGATATATATATATATATATATATATATATATATATATATATATATATATATATATATATATATATATATATATATATATATATATATATATATATAGAGAGAGAGAGAGAGAGAGAGAGAGAGAGAATTATTTAGTACTCATATATGGCTGAGTGCAAGGATCAAGTGAATTCTCCATGCATCTCCTAGTAGCCGAGAAGCTTGTTGATGATGACCTCGAACTGTGTGTTGTGCTCCCTCCAAAAGTAGGAGGCTTCATCAAACAGTGCTTCAACAATTGGTTTGAGAGCTAGGACAACCACATAACTAGAGCAAGGTGGAGGACCAGGAGGTATGAAGCCACCCACAGAGGTGTCAACGTGGGCAGTACACATGCAGGAGCAAAGGCACCTTCCTCTCCTCACCCTCCTCTCGTAGATGGACCATATGAGGTGAAGATGCTCCCTTTATAAAGCCAGACATTCCACTGTTATGTCGTATATGGGATTACTCACTACTTTGTGAGTTCTCCATGAAATCGGAAGAGATTAAGGACTTTTTATTCCCACCAAAGAGAAACATAAAAATTCACTTTTTTGCTATAATGGAGAACCAAATGGAGGAGCTATAAGAAACTTCTGGGGAAACAAGCATATGCACATGTAATTTGGGATGTGAAGATGGGATAAGGGTAATATAAATAGATGAAAGAGCTCTAGAGTATCCTCTTTCAAGCTCTCAAAGTTATCCCTTCATGAAGATTTGTATTTCACCTTCCCACATTGACATGCCAATTTTCTTTGAGCCATAGCTTGGCACTCCAACATTTGATCGAAGTTATTCTTCTCACTTGTTGAAGCTACATTTTTAATCTAAACTTCAATCAGCATCAAATAGTTTTTTATTTGAAGAAGTTTTGGTGGATCAAAATCCCTCTACAGTGCTTCAT
Source organism: Ceratopteris richardii (assembly GCA_020310875.1). NCBI lineage: Eukaryota > Viridiplantae > Streptophyta > Polypodiopsida > Polypodiales > Pteridaceae > Ceratopteris > Ceratopteris richardii. The sequence goes on along the minus strand of CM035431.1, from coordinate 151,019,823 downwards.
CATATCGTAGGCGGTCACTTTTGGGCCTACTTTTTGATTGTTCGGCATCGGAATCAACTTTTGTCACTTGGGTGGGTGTCTTTGTAGCTGTTAGACCACTTATATTTGAATAAAAAATATTGAAGAGGAGCAAAAGTGCATCAATTTTGCTCAATTTTGATGTTTTGAGCTATTGTCACTTGCTTTTGGTATTATTTTCATTTGTTTTTGGTGCTAAGACCCCTTTCAGACCAAGCAGACATTTAAAATTTTCATTCAGCCTTGGTGACGATTGCAAATTACAACTGACCAATTCAAATTAGCTTTGGAAGGCTTCAATTGTATCAAGGAAGTGTTCTAGTGCTATGTTTCTATCTTTCTTGCTATATAAAATTTACTTCCATTTGTTACGAGTAATCTAGTTAGTAAATGGATTATTAAACATGGATGCTAAGGGTAAGAAACCTTTAGAACATACTTCTCTACCTATGGGCAACCACTAGAGGATATAGAACATAGAATGGAAGAGCAAGAGCAAGGGCAAGAAGTCTAGCAAGAAGAGGAATATAGAGCTTCATGATGAGTTTGTTTCACACAAGAAATTCATGGAGCTCAAGGAAAAAACTCATAGGTTAGAAAGAGTAATTGGTAGCATGACCTCTCGAATAGAACATCTTAAGACTCAGATGATCTCACTAGAGACTCAAGTTACCTCTTTCCTACTTAGGAAAGAAAGATAGGTTTCTACTCTTCCTACATTAGAGATGGCTAGGAATTATGTTCACCTTCAAACATATTGGAGAGAGTTCTAGCGAGACTCACCTCCTGAAAGATCTAAGACTAGCAACCTTTACAGGGGATGATAGTGAGAGGAATAAGGATGTGGCCTACATTTTCTTGCAAAAGTCGAATGACCTACATCAATTAAAGGACACCCCACCTGAGTATCATGTGCTAGAAGTGAGTCTCTCACTTGACCCACATGCTTATAAGTGGTTGATGAATCTCAAGGAGGTGAGTTCCATCCCTACGTACTAGACTGAGTCTAAAACTTCTTTCTTGAAAGAGTTTCTTCCTCAGAATGAGGAGGAGAGGAATTGGGATGAGTGGGATAGGATTACCCAGAGAGGTAAGCCTTTGTCAGTCTACATATACCACTATAGGGAGATCATACTCAAGCTTAAGGGATTAGATGATTTTCAGAAGATAAGAGGGTTTGTTAGGGGCTTAGAAAAAGCCATTAAGAGAAGGGTAAGAGGAAACTCACCTAAGAATTTCGAGAAGGCGATCAAAGACACTCAGATCTATGAGGACCATAACCATCCTTAGTATACTCTTATGAAGATAGATTAGCCCCTCAAACCTCTTAGTACAACCAAGTTGAAGAAGAAAGATACTATGGGGGAAAACAAAGTCTTTATTAAGAGAAAAAGAATAATAAGGACCCAAGTTACCCACTCAACAATATAAGAGGGCCAAGAGGGAAAACTTGTGTTTTAGGTGCCTGTCTCCTAGCCATGGAAAATGAAGCTATCCACTTAGGATAGGGGAAGAAAAGAAGGGAGGACCAATGACTAGTATGGCCCTTGATAAGGGAAAAATGGTGACCCACTTAGTACAAACACTTCCCATTCATGGAAGCTCTAGCTGCAAGGGAGTGGAAGTTTTGTTTGACACAATCATTGTGGTTACCTCAGTTTGGACCACATGACCTAGTTAAACTTCATGGTAGTGTATATGGGACCAGGGTGAGAGTCATGATAGATGACTTCACAACACATAACTTTATAAACTATGCTCTAGTCATCCACAATGCAAGGTGAGGACAAGAGTATATGGCATATTATGGTATCCAATTTCGAAGCCCAGATACAAGGATACACTAACCATGTAGACCTCCATATCATGAATATGGAGAAGATAGGCCTTGTTTTAGGAAGAGAGTGGATATGGGGGCTAGGAGGTACACTTAAACACAATTACCAAAATAACACTCTTGAATTTATTAAGAATGGAAGTAAATTTTGTGTTCATGGAGAGAGAGATGTACCTGGTGCACCTCTTATCTCATCTTTAGAGTTGTATAGTCTTTTTCATTTCAGCATGTACAAGGGATCTTTTTGTTATATAGCCAGGATCTCAAGCATTGTACAAACACTTCATCTGATGTATATTTTTATGCTAGTAATGTAAATATGGACATGACTTTCTTTTTTTTTTGCAAGAGTTTATTGTTAAAGGTTTTAAGGATCTTATGTTTGAATTTAGAGATGTTTTTCCCATTGACTTACCTAGAGGGCTACCACCTTAGAGAGGGGACATTGAACATGCTATTGAGGTAGTTACTAAAACTAACTCTATATGTAAGCCACCTTATAGGCTTAGTTCTTCTCAACATGAGGAGGTAGAGAAGCAACTCCAAGATTATGTATTCACATTGTACCACACATGCATGTTTAAGAGTCCAAATCGACTTCAGGGCATAGAATAATGATTTCTGTAGCTAAAAAGCATTTTCAACAGTTGCATTTAGTTTTACCCCCATTTCAAAGCCATTTTTGTAGTCAAAATTGGTATCATAGTGAGGATTATGAGCTAAAGTTTTAGCATTCATTTCAGCTTCCATTGATGTAAAGATCTTGTCACATTCTTGTTCTTTGGTGAAATGGCGGGCAGTGATGACTTATTTGGCATGCTTCAAGTTGAAGATAAGCTTGATGGGACCAACTCTCTAATGTGGTCTTACATGATGCAACATGTTCATGTTGCAAAACAACTATGGAACATAGTGACAGATGGAGATCGAAGACCCACAGGTTCTTCTACTTCATAATCTATTGCCATAGATGGAGCTTCTTCTTTGAGTGGAGTGGTAACTCCTCCAATTAAACAAGAACAACTTAGATGGGATGGAAAAGGTGCGAAAGCTCATGCATTGATTGCGCTTTTTATGAAGCATCATATAGATCCACACATTCTATCATGTTCATCAAAACAAGCATGGGACACTCTTGCTTCTTTGTGCCATGCATAATGAAGCATGTGTTGCATACATGATGAAGAAACTTGAGGATGTATGTACAAATGAAAATTAGTCTCTAGATGTGTATGTGACATGCATCAAGGAATTGAAAGAACAGTTGGAAAACATAGATGAGATTATTCCTTATAGATATAAATGGAGGTGTGATTCTCTTGAAAAATACATTGTATATATCCGGTATAAAGAAGAACTTAATTTCAATTCTATTGATTGCCAAAGCTGGACTTCATGTACACTGTTGATGATAAGTGTATGGTTCATGATTTTAGCAATGGTGATATTATCGTGATGTCTAGTACATTATGCAATGGTCTTTATTGCTTGGATACATACAAGAGGGCTACCTCAAACGCCTTGGTTGCTCATTCTTCCTCCATGGCTGAAATGGATCTTTGATATGCTCATTTTGGTCACTTAAACTTGAATATTTTTATTTATTTTCAAAAGAGGACATGATTATTGGTTTGCCAATACTTGATTCCAGTGATATGCATGCATGTGAATGTTGAATTCTTGGAAAAATGCATTGTGCTTCTTTCCCAAAGGATAATAATGCATACACTACAAGAAAATTATAGCTTGTTCATAGTGATGTATGTGGTTCACTACTCCATATTTTGGGAAGCATGAATATTTTGTTACCTTCATTGATGATGCTACTCGCCATGAATTGGTGTATCCTATGAAATCAAAGACTGAGGTATTTTCTTGCTTCAAAGCATTTTAAGCTATGATTTTATTTTTGAAATAAGCTTTTGACTATATGTAGAGATCATGGCAGTGAATAAATGTCACCTGTGTTTAATGCTTTTCTTCATGAAATAGGAATTTCACACCATTATGGTGCCATATACACCTCAATAAAATGGTGTTGTAGAGCATAAGAATGGAACATTCCTTGAAATGGCATGATGTATGGTTAAAGGAAAGCACCTTCCGGGCAAATTTTGGATGGAAGCAATCATGTGTGCAAACTTTGTGTTGAATCACTGCCTTACAAAAGCATTGAAAGTCATCACCCCTTATGATGCTTGGAATGGACATAAACCTATGGTTAGTCATATGGACATCTTTGGTTGTTCGGCATATGCTCTTGTGCCATCACAAAAATGTTTTATAGTCCTGAAAGTAAGGAATATCATTTGTACCATCCATTGATGAATACAATTATTGTGAGCCGAGATGTGGTATTTGTTGAAAATCCGAATTTCCCTCTACTTACAACCAACAATTAGCTCATAAGATGTGTTTGATACACTCATGCCTTTGTTCCCAATTGTTCCACTTAACTATGACCATGTAGAACAACCAAATGAGGTTCAAAGGGCTAAAAAATCCAAAAAAATAGAGCTGAAAATGCAAATAATTTATAGCCAAACACAGCTCAAATTCTCTAGCCAGTCATGGTTGAAAGTGTTGGAAATTTTCAAGCATATATGGCTACACATTTGCATCAAAATATGGCTGAAAATGAGCATGAAGTTCAGCCCATGCATGATATGCATGTTGATGATGTATTAAATCATGAATGAATGTCTATCAAGAGTGCACAAACTATGCCAAAGTGGTTGAAAAAACTTTGCAGAACAACAAATTGAGTGCACCTTTACTTGGTAGAACAAGATCAAGCTTTCACCATGCATCAAGTACTTCTGTGGATTATTCTCTTATTGCAACATGTAATGAGGAGCCACTTAATTTTGAAGATGCATGTGAAAATACACATTGGATGAGTGGTATGCAAAAATGCATTTTGAATATGCATGTGAAAATCCACATTGAATTCAATACATAGGAATGGTACTTGGGAGTTATGCGAGTTGCCAAAAGAAAAAAAATGTCATTGGTATAAAGTGGGTTTACAAGATTAAGAGAAAGTTAGATGGTAGCATTGATCACTACAAAGCTAGATTGATTTCCAAAGGATATGCACAACAATATGGCATTGACTATTAGGAAACGTTTGCACCTACTTCATGCATGATGGTTGCATTGGATGCTCAACGAGGTTGGAAACTACATCAGTTGGACATAAAAATAGCTTTCTTGAATGGGAACTTTCAAGAAGAGGTATATGTGAAGCAACCTCCTCGATTTGCTAGGAATATGGAAAAATCCATAAGCACCTAATTACTCTTGGCTTCACATGTAGTCCAATTGAAATCACACTCTATGTACACAAAGATGGGGCTGATCTTACAATTCTTGTTCTTTATGTTGAAAGACATACTCTTGACTCGGTCATGTGATGTAAAACTTGACACCCTTATGGATGATTTGCAACATACTTTTTTATGTCACCCATCTTGGTATTTTGAGCTACTATCTTGGAATCTTGTTTGTATCCATTGAGGTGGCAAATCTTTATGCATCAAGCAAAGTATGTTGAAAAATTAATTCAATGTTTTCATTTTGAGGATTGCAAACCAATTTCTACAATGGTGGAGACATGAGTTAGGTTCTCAATTGAGGATTCCAATGATGCATTTGACACTTATCTTTATCACAAAGGTGTGGGATGTCTTGTATATGCATGCAAGAGAAGGTGTGTATACACTAAGAAGTTTTTGAGTTGAGTCCATTCATGCATAGCCCTGACACTAAGCATTGGCAAAACAGTGAAATGTGTGTTAAGATATCTTAAAGGCACTTTGAGTTTAGGTCTCTTTTATGGCAGATATATTTAGCCATACTTGCATGCTTTTATAGATAGTTATTGGGGTTGTTGTTATGACACTCGTGTGTCCACTAGTGGTAATTGCTTTTTCCTTGGAGACTCATGCATATCTAAATTGCATGACAAGCAACCTATAGTGGCAACATCGATTTGTGACGTTGAGTACAAGGCAATTTTCTTAGCTTTAGTGGAGTGTATATGGATGAGATGCCTATTGATGGATCTTTGCATGGAGATTGATCCTACTACACATATTCTCACTCATAGTCATAGTGCATTCATTATTGCATGAAATCCAATGTTTCATGCATGGACCAAACATATTGAGGTGCATTATCACTATGTCAGAGAGTGCCTTCATGCATGAGATATTGATTTGGTATATGTGCCTAGTAACAAGATAATGTAGCAAACATATTCACCAAAGCTCTTCCATCAAAAAAGTTTGAAGCTGTTTGCAAAGCTTTAGGTTTATTGCCTAGTGGAGGCTGATCTTTCACTCCTTATATGTGTTCACATCATTTGCTACAAGGGGGTTTGTTACATTTATGTGTTCCTCAAGTGGCTTTGATGTGAACCTTTTCCCCATACATGGGCACTTTTTACTCTAGTGTTGGCTAGAGGTTTTCCCCCATGTTACCACATACATGATTCACTCATATGTCATGGTACTTTGTACTTACGGATACTATTTATCTCTTATTTTAGTTTTTTTCATCGTCAATAGAGAGCTATTCCAGCCATCCATCTTCTTCATGTGTGTTGTTGTGTTTTTGCTCCTTGTGTGTGCTTCTTGTGTGTCTCTCACTCTTCTACACACACCCAACAATTTTTTCCTCTTCCTTTGCCCCTACCTTTACTTGCATACAACTTGCATCTAGCTAACATGCAAAACATGATGATCAATCTTTTACATTGGTTTATTGATTAGATTTATCAGGCATGCAAGAGGTGGTCATATAAGCAAATTTTACATGGCTATTGTGCTCTTATGAGAATCATCTATTGGTGCCTAGCATATGATGTTCCTATTCAGAGGGATCTTTCCTGGAATAGAGTGCAAAAACTTAAGAGCATAAGAACCTCAGATCCACCATCCAAGAGAATGAGGGGATCAAGAACTTGTGCACAACCTAGAGGTGCCACCTTGACACTAGATATATCTCCTGCACCACAAAGAGTAGTTAGGCCTTTAGACTCAGATTACCAAGGTGAAGTATAGACCCTTCCAACTTAATCTTTCCCCCACTGCCATCGGGTGTAGAGTGCCCTGGAGGAGTTCTCTTGGAAGATCTCCGTAATGTACATTTCAAATGAATCCTTCAAGAAGTAAATCTCGAATCAGGAGAAGAACCAAAAGGCAAGTGATAGCAACAACATGAAAAAGGAGAACAAGAACCGGTTGGAGAAGATGAGGAAAATGAGGAAGACATCATGACAAGCAACAAGGAGAAGCTATAAGAGCCCTTGCTTACATTGCACAGTTATAAAGACTCTAGGACACAATTGTGAGTATGCAAGAATGACACCATCTTTCCTTCACCACAATAAAAGTGCTGATTGAGAAAATTCTAAGTGAAAAAGGAGTGGACCCACACTTCATCGAAACACTCCAGCCTTTGACTGAATCATTGGAAGTCACCGAAGCAGTTTAAACCTTGATAAAAAACCACACACATCACTATGATCAAAGGTGTGTCAACACACAAGAACACATTGGGAAGAATATAAGGATACCCATGACTGAACATGATGCAACTACAGGACAAGAATCCACTTAACTAGCAACCATCAACCTTACAACAAAGACATTTGTTCAAACATCTCTAATCTCACCTCCCCACCCTCCATCCCCCTAAATTGACACCGAGTTATAGGAAACCATGAAAACCACTACAAGTGCTCACCCCACCAAACCTATCTAATAGACCCCTCCTAATCACCACCTTTTACCCTCGTAGACATAACCACGGCCCAAATACCACCATTACTAATCGTTTGGAACCAACAACTGGTCAACCAATCATACTCAATATTGAAAGCCACCGTAGACCTATGAAGGGAAGTATCAAATTCCCCATAACCCCCCACACCCAAGTCCCATTCACTAGATATCCCTACTTTCCATTCTCATCTTCCATTTTTCCATATGCAGTTGTTGCCACCATTTTCCGAAACACCACTATATTTCATTTATGGAAGGCTTCACTCGCTACCCCATGAAATTTCCTTTCTACTCACACACAATAGCAACCACATCACTTTACATGAATACCATGAGCATCATACCTACCATCCCTACTTTCATGGTAGTAGCCACATGCACAACACTGTCCGATCCTACGGACATATCACCACCCACAGTAGCACTCCCTTCCCCCACACTTCCATAATCCCCTATCCCAAGTCCACCCACATCACCACTGTCAGGCATAGCATTCACAACTCCCCTACCCCCTCCCATTCCCCCTGCATTCACCCCTATCACTATTGCATCCACATCTATACATAATACATTTAATACTATGATTCACTATGTATCATAGCTCCATCAGGATTATCAACAATTAGAAGAAAGAAACATGATTCTCTTGAGTGATTCTCACTAGCTACATACTAGAGTGACAACACTAGAAGAAGATAATAGTCGACTACAAGCTGAGTACCTTACCCTCCAACAAGAGCATGATGAACTCACTACCAAGGTGCAAGGAGTGGATACCGAAGCAATCCAAAATCTGGAGGAGATGCTACGAGAACAAAACGCTCAGAATGCAAAGCTACAATGCAATCTAGGTCTTTTAAGGAGAGATATGTAACTGGGCATGGAGTAGAATAAGAGGCTTCACCAACAAAATGAGGACAACCTAAAAGCTGCCATGGAAGGGACCTTGTTAGAAGAAACTTTTTGGACAAAGGATAAAACTGTAAAATTGTAATAAGCCCTTCCATAGTCAATAATATCCATGCTGAAGTTGAATTTTACATAGTCCTGTAGTAGTTAAATACCATGTGATTGCATGTTGTGTTTGGATAGGTTTTGAATTAGTTTACACATCCCTCATGAAGTGATGGCAACTCAATCTACAGAAAAAATTGCAAAGTTCATGCTCATGCTCTCTATGAGTATGCAGATGAACACATGTATATGTTACCTAATGTGTGTATGTAAGCAATAGTTGAGTATGTATGGATGTGTGGAAGTGCGGGTGGATGTGTGATTATATGAGTGCATTCATGTGGATGCATATGAGTGTGTGCACATGTGCACATATATGCATCCATGTTAGCATAATTCATGTGATCTCACCTATGTGTATTAACACAAGTTTGAATGCATAGTGTGAAACCAACGAATATGAAGCAAAACAAAGCAAGTAAAATAAAAACGTGAAACAAAGCGATGAACAAAACAAAAAGTAAATTTAAAATAAAGTGAGATCCAAAAATAGCAAATTCCGTAAAAAAAACTAGAACAAAACCCATTTGGTGTGTTCTTTTTATTGCATCTGGCGGCAAAAGAGAGAGAAAAAGGATGGTTCAGAGGAATGTATTAGCTATATTTTGTGTGGTTGCACAAAGTTGGTAGAGACAACCGTTGTTCCGGCATATTAAAGCGGCTTACAGAGATAAACATTCAAGGGAAATGCGGCTGAGCTTGAGGCTTCGAAAATCTATAGTAGTCCCACTTTTATTGAAGTGGCCGGAGGTGGTGCTAATGAACGAATGGATTGACCACGATGCAATTCCCAATGATTGGCTTGAACAAATGTCCAAGGAAGATCGCCTCACTGAGAACTGATGCTTTCACGTGTATTGTCTACAGGATAACCAAGCAGTTGAATTCGGATAAGAGATGCATTAGGATTGGGGGCTTGACTAGCGCATCGATCTTGTGATAGATATTCTCGAGATTGACTTCCACCGTGGTGATTCTTATACCTCATCGTCAGGCTTGGCGGTGGAATTGCAAGGAAGTCCCATGATCAATTGAGCATACATGACCTTGACATTAGAGATGGATAGGTGATGGATGACAAAGATAAAGATGTAGAGATATAGATTAAAGAAGTGACTTGTGGGAATTATCTCTAAGCCATCAACGACATCTAGAAGAATGATCCACTGAGATTGAGATTGAGATTGAGATTGAGATTGAGATTTAGAATGAGAGTGTGATTGCAAGTACGGTTGCCCATATTTCATTGTGTGATTGAGATTATGATTACGATCTTGTAATCATGAGATTGAGAGTGTGATTGAGGATGAGAATGAGACTGAGAATGAGAATTGCTCGGGGGTGGTCGGGTGGTCGAGCCTTCTTCTAGAGGCTATTGATTGTCTATTGAATTGTAAATCTTACATTCACAAGATAAGTTTGATCTCTCATATCTTTTTATACTTATTGATTTTCAATTGAAAATACGTTTTTTAAATATATGTTGCTCATCATTGATTCTATCTTGTGTATACCTGGATGATTGATTTACATGAGATTTTGGATATAAAGATTGAATGGATGTAAAAAATGAAGAATAGCCTTCTTCATGAGAAGAAGTAAGTTATGTAATTTTTTGATAATTATTAGAGCTCTCAAAATGTATTAAAAATAAGTTGAAAAGTCTAGAGAACTTAATTTTTAAGTGTGAAATAGGACACTTGAAAAAGTATATAAGTCAATTTATGATTTATTTGAGGGGGATTCAGTTTTGTATAGAAAAGACTTGAATGAGAACTTGAGAGCTCTTATCCTTCCTTTTTAATCTTGTCACTTGAATTCTATGGTGATTTGTTGATAAATTTTCAAGTTCTTCCCTTGGATTTGTCTTGTTAATAAGCTATTCTTTGAGTATTTCATGATAATGGAATTTCTTTTCTTCATTTTCCATCTTCAATCTCATCAAGAATCATCACAAAAGCGTATTTGTAGCTCAAGATATATGAAACCCTAGTATTTCACATAAACTTTTCATGAAATCTCTCTTGAAGCTCAATTTGTTGACAAAAACTTGGATTCCATTGATCAAGAAGGGGCTATGGTCTTAGTATACTTCTTGGATTGACACATTAAAGGTGTTTAAAGTGCTAATCTTTTATGATATAATGATTAGAGAGGACAACTCCAAAGTACAATAAACATTTTTTGGAACCATTGCCAGGGAAGTAAGCAAAGCTTTCAGTTATAGGAGCTTTGGACCTTTGCTGGATCTTCCAAGTTGATGGTAACAAACACTTTTTTTAAAATTCATTTTGAATCATCATGAGTGCAAGGATGTAAAGGTGAGTGTGTTGTCTTTTTTGTATAAGATTACTTCATTCACTTTATTTGGATTGAGAAGTAAAGAGTTGCATGTTGTTCTTTAAGTTCAAGTTGCATACTTCCTATCCAATATCGTCAATTTTAAGGCACATTCAAAGAAACCCTAAATAATTTGTTTACTTTTTATTTGGGGATTAGAAAATCAATTCAAAATCAGTAAAATAAAAAAATACAAAGCAAAGGGGAAGAAAGTGATGAGAAACAATTAAAGAAACGTATTGAACTAGAACAATTGAAAATTATGTAAATATGGATGAAACTCAAGAAAACACGATTCTATGTAGAAAATTGTGATTCTCAAGAAGGGTAAGGATGAATAATATTTGTGAAAAGAACAAAAATTAGTTAGTATCATGGGATAATAGTGAAAAGAGGATTAAATCCATAGAGAAATTTGTAAGGTTCTGAAGAAAAGGTGAAAATCACGATTCTGAGCAGAAAGTATAAAAGGAGGACTTAGAAAAATTTTGATCATTTGTTGAGAGTGAGAAAGAGAGAGAAAAGAAGAGCATGGAATCACAATCCTCACTAGAAAACGTATTTTGGCAAAGAAGACTGAGCTCAGGCAAGGTAACACTCTTACTAATAATTGTAGATAAAAGTTTTGATATTCCTTGCAATTTAAAAAAAAAAAATCAAATGTTAAATAGAATCGTAATTTTTTGAAATGGGATTAAAATGAAAAAATGATAACATTTTGATTACATGGTTATTGCATGGTATTCTATTGAAATCGTGCTCTTGTTGAAGTTAACAAAAACAAAAATAGACATGGAAAGTTTGGTAGAAAAACACACAAAATCATGATTGTGACCAAAATTTCATGATTTTGGGTCAGCATCATGAAAAACACATTCTCACAAAAATTCGCACAATCACGATTCTGACCAACACTCACGATTTTGAGTCAAGATCGTGAAAAACATGATTCTCACGAAAAGTTCACAAAATCCTGATTCTCACCAAAATTTCACGATTTTGGGCCAGGATTATGAAAAACATAATTCTAACAAAAAATTCATACAATCGTGATTCTAATCAAAATTTCACAGTTTTGGGCCAAGATCGTGAAAAACATGATTCTTACAAAAAATTCACACAATCGCGATTTTGACCAAAATTTCACAATTTTGAGTCAGGATTGTGAAAAACATGATTCTCACAAAAAAATTACATAATAGTGATTCTGACCAAAATTTCACGATTTTGAGTCACGATCGTGAAAAACGTGATTCTCACAAAACATTCACACAATTGTGATTCTCACCAAAATTTCATGATTTTGAGTCACAATCATGAAAAACACGATTCTCAAAAAAAATTCACACAATCGCGATTCTGACCTAAATTTCATGATTTTGAGTCAAGATTCTGAAAAACATAATTCTCACAAAAAATTCGCACAATCACGATTCTGGCCAAAATTTCACGATTCTGAGTCAGGATCGTGAAAAACATGATTCTGAAAAAAAATTCACACAATCATGATTCTAAAAAAAAATTCCCGATTTTGAGTTTGGATCATGAAAAACACGATTCTCACCAAAAACTTCACATAGTCACGATTTTGACCAAAATTTTACCATTTTGGGAGTAGGATCATGGGAAAAACAACACTTCCAAATGTAACACACAAAATTGCAATTCTAACCAAAATTTCACCATTTTGGGTTAGGATACTGATTATTGAACACAAAATTGAACTCTAAAGCAAAACAAAAACCACCAACCAAAAGCCAAACCCTATTTTTCTTGAAACAAATAGGGTTAGTTGGACAAAAGAATTAAGGTGAATGAAATTGAAATGAGGAATTATTGTGGATCATCATAAGTAAGCTACAAAACCCTGGGAAAAACAAAACAATAATAGACATCAAAATTATTCGAGTATTATACACATGAGTATGGAAAACATGAATGAAGAAGCAGAAATTTTTGACATAAGAGATTACAAGAATATTCTCAAATACGTATATACAAATAGGTTTGGAGCCTATGTATATAAAGATGGATTGCATAAGAATCTCATTAGATTGAGAAACTTAGAAATACCTTTAAATTTGATGCTAGTGGCTCAGTTTAAAGATGGCAGGTATGAGGATAGACAAGGATGTGCTTATGTTTTCACAAATGACTATGACAATACAAATGACCTAGGACAAGACATTGATAAAGGAACTTGGGAACAAAATTTAGAACAATCTGATATTCCTAAAACTAACAACAATCTGATATTCCTAAAACTAACAAGAATCATACTCCTATAGAGCCACAAAGAAAGAGAAGACAACAAAAATCTCATAACCCCTTCATCAGAGAAGGAGTAGCCATGCAAGACTTTCCTATAAGAAGGAGATAAGAATGGAATAACACTAGGAGAATAATGAGACCTTATCAAGTATCTAAATGTATGAAAAACCAATGTGATGGATCAACAAATCCTCATGATCATGTTGTTGAATATAAACAAATCCTTAGGGTAGAAGCAATCTAAGATTATAAAACTCAATTTGAAGGCTTTGGATTAACCTTATCAGGGCTAGCTTTAACATGGTTTTTCTATTGAGAAAGGAAATGTTTAGAGACATATTAGAATTTTTGGAAGGATTCATAGGGGAATTCTCTAAGACAGGGATTAAACACATTACTGCTACATTAATTTACACATTAGGACAAAATAAGAATGAAAGTGTAAGAGAAGTAGCAAGACAATTCAAGCAATATCTACACAAATTTCCTAGAGAAGAGCAGTCATCAATGCTCAAAGCAATGTCTCTATTCATGAAGGATTAAAAAATGCACAATAAGAACTATGGTCTATTGTAGAAGATCTCAAGATCTAGACTCATGTGTGAAAGAAGCCATTGATCTAGAAGACAATAGGGGAAAATGATCTTCAGATGTTTGAACATCAAAAACACAATGAAATAATGTTACCCCCAATAGAAGAATTGGTCAATGCTATAACAAAGGCTCTAAGATCATCAACTAGATCAGACAACCGAGTTCGAGACTGACACAAAATAGGAAGTGCTATGTTTGTGGAGAAAGTCATCCTACACATATGTGCTCCTATTAAAAACCACAACAATTGCAGGATAGGAAAACTCAAGTCTTGTACTTTAGAGAAACATGGACAAACCATACAAGGGATGAGTGCTTCTATAACAATCAACCAGTAAGGGAAAGGGATTACCAAGCTCACACTAATCAACTTAGGGATAGAGATTCTGGAGAAAAACCTAAACCAATTCTAGGACAACAACCACCTTTACCCACCAATGTAGTCCTAATGAAGTACACTCTAGTGTTGATATATTTAGGTAGTGATGTGTGTCAACACTCTAGGACTACCAGGGCACTTTTTTCTCTCTTTAGGAGGTTTTTGCCCCTAGCTTGTATATACGCCTATTGCACTAATGGGCTACTTATCTTTGTACATTCTAGTGGTATTACATTCAACATTGTGTGTTGTGCTCCAAGCTTCTTCTTCTTCCTTGTGCTATTCGTGTGCTTTCGCAGATGTCTAACTCCAACAATTGGTATTAGACCAGGTCGCCACTTCATCTAGGGCATCGTCGACACCTCTATGGTTGTAGTCTCAAAATCGCACGAAATTTGCTGAGCATACTCAAGCTATTTTAGAGATCAAAATTGCTTTGCTTTGTGGTGTCGAAATCGCGATTTGAGCTTGTTTTAGCCTCCGAACGCACTATCGTAGTGCTTGTATAGGCTATTTCATCTTTTTGTGCCAAAGCTATATACCAATTTTGGTTCTTCAGTATAAGAATCTTGAAGTCTGCTATAGGTTTAACAGAATTCATCTGGGTGATTCTATTCAACTTTTTTAGATACAGTCAATTTTTTGCATCAAGGTATTTTAGTCATCTGCCATGGCTGAAAGTAGTGATGTATTCCGTATGTTGGCTGTTGAGGATAAGTTGGATGGTACCAACTACCCGTTATGGGATTATATGATGAGACATGTATTGGTTGCAAAAGGATTGTGGAACATTGAGCAGGGTGTTGAAAAATGTCCTATCACACCTGCAACTGTTACAACTACAAGTACTGAAGCTGATGCAGAAGGTGTCGAAGATGGTGATATTCTACAGATTTTTGTTCATGCTATTGTTTCTGTTGCACCTACCGTAGAAAATTTTTTGGGATGGAAGAGATGCTTAGGCACATGCATTGGTAGCCTAGTTTGTCAAACATGCCATTATTCCTCACATTCGCTCTTGCAGAACAACTATGGATGCTTGGGATACACTTACCACATTGTACCAGGCAAGGAATGGGGCTCGTATTGCTTACCTCTGAAAACAATTGGAGAGTGAGCACATGAATGAAGGTGATTCTATGGACAATTTTTTGACAAAGATCAAGGATTTGAAGGAACGATTGATTTTTGTAGATGAAGTCCTTCCTGAAAGTTCACTTGTGTAGACTGTTCTGAATGGTCTTCTCGACTCATATTAGAGTTTTGCCTCTACTCTTTGTTTGATGATGAAAGGAAATCCAAATGCCTTAACATTTGAAGAGTTAATTTCTGTTTTGTTGTAGGAAGACCAGTCTAGGGAGAACAAGCACATAGCTTGAGAATCATGTACTGCACATGCCGAATCATTTATAGATCTTTCATAGTCTATGAGCTTATATAGCCCACGACATAAAATGCCAAAAGCAATAATGATGTCTCCATTTGATAGATCATGAAGTGTACATCTATCATCAACAAATTTCACAACCAAGCCAATCTTGGCTAATGCAAAAACTGATAACAAATTTTTCTTGGTCCCTGGCATAAACAAAGCATCTAACAAAGTGAAAGAACTACCATCCACAATAGAGAAAATTATCTTACCAACTCCCATAATAGGATAAGAGGAGTTGTTGGCACATGTAACAGTATTCCCTGTAGGGGCAGGCTCAAGTGAAGAGAAGAAATTGTGCTATGAGGTAATGTGTTTGGTCACCCCACTGTCAAAGTACCAAACATCTGAGTCTACTGCAGACATGCATTGCTCATGAGAAGATGGGTCAGAACTGCAAACAAAAATAAACGCCCATTCTTCATCCTGAACAAGATTAGTAGACTCTGTTTTCAGTGTATAGGCCTCTGCAACAACCATTCCGGCCTCTTTCTTCTTTGCCTCTTTAGTAGCCAATTTTGGATAGCTCTTAATGACATGATCATTTTCTTTATAGTATTTACAAAAAAGTTTCTGCTTTTTTGATTTCTTCTTATCTTTGTCTTCCTTCTTCAAATGTGCAGCATTTGCAGATTTCTGCTTACTAGTAGAAGAACTCCATTTTCCTTTGCCCTTCTGACCAGCCAGGAAAGCTTGATTTGCAACATGCATACTTTGCTATGCATGCAAAAATCTAGAATAGCTGCCTCTTTGCCCAAACTTGAGGCACCCAGAAGCTTGCACATAGTGATGTTTGTGGTCCTATGTAGACACCTTCTTTTGGGAATTATCTTTACTTTGTGACTTTCATCGATGATTTTTCTAAGCATGCATGGGTATATCCATTGAAGGCAAAGTCTGAAGTTTTTATGTGCTACAAACAATTTCTGGTTTTGGCTGAAAATATGTCAGCATGTAAAATGGGCACCCTCCATTCTGATCGATGGGGGGAATATATGTCTTCTGACTTTAATGCATTTCTGGCTGAATGTGGGATAAAACATCAATGTACAGTGCCGTATACACCTCAACACAATGGAGTTGTTGAACGAAAGAACAAGTCACTCATGGAGATGGTGAGGTGTATGGTTAAGAGTCAGGCTTTACCACATAGTTTCTGGCTTAAGCTGTCATGTGTGTAGCATATGTACTTAACAGGTGTCCCACTAAAGCACTGCATTCTATCACTCCATATGAGGCTTGGCATGATCACAAGCCATCTGTTGCTCATCTACATGTTTTTGGTTGTTTGGCATATGCATTAGTGCCTCAACAACATCATAGAAAATTGGATGATAAAGCAGTGAAATGTATTTTTGTTGGGTACAGTTCTGAAAGTAAAGGCTATCGTTTGTATCATCCACAAAGTAAATGTATTTTGGTTAGCCATGATGTTGTTTTTATGGAAGATGTTATTCAGCCATTGCTTTCATGTACTAAGGAGACATTTGTTAGCTCCAAAGACATGTATGATACTTTGTTGCCTCTTTTTACAGGTGGATAGTCTAGTGGTGGTCCTAATGAGGCAACTTCTAAGCCTTTGCAGGTTTCATGTGATGATGCAGATCATTCCATTTTTGATGCAGATCTACATGATGCACTTGTTGATGAGAGAGCTGATATTGAGCAGGCAAAAACTTTGCCAAAATGGCTGTTGTAGACTTTGTGTGACAACAAATTAGATGCATCTCTATCATACCTTACTTGTTCAGGCTCTCGTAGTGCCTCTTTTGCATTAGATTGCTATGATATGGCTGCATCTAGTCTCTGTGATGAGAATGAGCCTGTTTTGGTTGATGAAGCACAAAATTCAGAAAAATGGATGGCTGCTATGCAATCTGAATATGATGCTATAATGAAGAATGGTACCTGGTCTTTATGTGACTTGCCTCCTGGAAAGAAGGCCATTGGCACTAAGTGGGTTTACAAGCTGAAGCGGGAGCTTGATGGAACAGTTGACAGGTATAAGGCTAGGCTTGTTGCAAAGGGTTATGATAGGAAAGAGGCATTGATTTTGATGAAACCTTTGCACCTACATGCCGTATGACTACTGTTCGTAGCATCTGTGCACTTGTAGCCCATCATGGTTGGAATGTACATTAGTTGGACATTAAAATTGCATTTCTAAATGGTGACTTGCATGAAGAACTATATGTTTTTTAGCCCCATGGCTTTGTGCAAAAAGGGCATGAAAACCAAGTGTGCAGGTTAAGAAAGGCTTTATATGGTTTGAAACAAGCACCACGTGCTTAGTATGAAAAATACATGCCCATATGATTGCACATGGTTTTGAGAACAATCCAACTAAAAGCACCTTATATGTTAGGCGTGCTAATGATGTGCTTCTGATCATTGTGGTGTACATTGATGACATGCTGCTCAATGGTCCTCATGACATGCATATTGCTTATTTTAAGGCTGATTTGCATGCATCATTTGAGATGTCTGATTTGGGGCATTTGCATCACTATTTGGGCATTCAGTTTATGCAAGTTAATGGTGGATTGGCTTTGTGTCAAACAAAATATATTGACACATTATTGCACCATTTTGACCTTGAAGACTGTAAGCCTATTGCCACTCCTATGGAGATAGGTTTATGATTGAGACTTCATGATGCTAGAGATGGATTTGATGTTGTTCTCTATCAGTAGGCTGTTGGGTGCTTGATTTAGTTATGCATTACTCGGCCAAATATTCAGTTTTTTGTCTCACAGATGAGAAAATTTATGCATTGCCTAGGTGTCAAGCATTGGCAGGTGGTTAAGCACATCTTTTGCTACTTGAGTGGTACCCGGCTACCTAGGTTGTTTTATTGCAAGGATCATTACCGCCAGATTTGCATGCTTTTTTTGATAGTGATTGGGTTGGTTGCTATGACACTCATGTATCCACCAATGGTTTTTGCTTCATGCTTGGTAGCTCATGTATATCTTGGTTTAGCAAGAAGCAGCCTATTGTGTCCACTTCCCATTTTGAGGCTTAGTATGGAAGGAGAATGGCTCATGGAAGGAGAGAAGGACAAAACAAAAAGCTAGATGGGAGAAAAAACTTGAAGAAGTTGATGAAGGAACACAATGGGGTTGGCAGTACATTAAAAAACCAAGACTCAGAACACATCCTAGAGAGAAAAATATCTAAAGATTTGTATACAATAATCCAAGCTTACAAAGGAAGAATAAAAGAAGGCCCTAGTGCAATAGACCATGAAAAATTATATCCTTTACTTGAATTCAAAAAATAAAGGATGGAAATTTTTAAGGAAGTAGTTGAAAAAACACAACAAGAAATGGAACAAGGGCAATATGACTTTGCGAATAGAAAAATAGGTGAGATACAAGAGAAAGTTTGGGAGGAAGTATTAAGAGAAAAAATAAAAGGAAAATCCAAAATACCTCAGGAGTAGGAAGAAATGGGAATGAAAGAACAACTAAGTAAGAAAGACTTAATGTTGAAAATGCAAGTCAAATTGTCAAATCATTGCAACTTGCAATGTAATTGGACATTGGAAGAATTGATTCAAGAAAATCCTGATATGCAAGCTTTCATCACAAAACCAATAGAAATTCTAGATGATAACTACAAAATGAATCAATTCTACAAGTACCAATAGACAAAATAGGAGGATACTATGAAGGGGAGGAAGGAAATACTATACTTTTAGTTCATTTTGGTAATAAGCAAACAAAGGCCATTTTGGATAGTGGAGCAGGTGTAGCCATCATGACCAAAAGAACTTGGGAAAAAATGGGGATCTAAAACACTTGACTCCACCAAAATGAAACTTCAATTCGCAGATGGACGCGTTGAAACACCAATAAGAATATGGGAGAAAGTCATAATGGAAATTTGTGGAATTGAATTAGAACACATTTTTGCAATAGTAGAATTTCCACAACTCACCTCATATGAGATTATATTGGGAAGACCTTTTATGAGACAAATGCAAGTTGTTCAAGATTTGAGAAAAGACTATTTGTATCTACAAAACAAAGGAAATATTACCAAATTTAATCTCAAGAGTGGAAATTATCATAATATATCTCCACAAGAATGGCATAAAGTGCATCATGAACATGATAATAGGATTGAGTCTGATGAAAGTGGAGATAATGAAGCTCCACTTTGGACTTGTATTTCCACAAATAAGAAATTGCCAAAAAGATTCCTATTAAGAAAGGAAGATTGCATAAATGAAAGAAATATAGAAGATAAAAGGTAAACTCCTCAAAGGTCTAATGATGAAGAACTTGAACCATATGGATGGAATTAGATTTTTTCAACATCAAATTTTAAAAAATATGAAGTTGAGGAGAGATTATTGCTTAAGTTAAAACCCAAGAGAGAAAAAAAGAACGAAGAGTCCTATAATAATGAAGAACAAACAAAAAAGATTGTAATATCTAGGGACGAGGGAGAAGATAGACACATAACAATAGTAGATGACATGGAAAAAGATGAAGAGGAGACCCTTATTAACTTAGTCAGAGAATTCAAGGATTTTTTGCTTACAATTATAAGGATTTGAAAGGAATAGATCCTAATATCTATGTGCACAAAACACATATTGCACCAAATGCAAAACCAAGTAAGCAAAGACATTATACTTATAATGATAAATACTCTGCTAAGAGAAAGGAAGAAATAGATAAGTTATTGGTAGCCAATTTCATTTATGAAATTGAGTATACCAGATGGACATCTCCAATAGTTGTAGTTCCTAAAAAGAATGGTAAAATGAGGGTTTGCATTAATCTTAAAAGCATTAATGCTACAACTATTAGGGATAGCTATCCACTACCGATAACAGATCATCTATTAGAAAGGGTAGCTAGAAAAGAAGTTTATAGTTTTTTGGATGGATTCTTGGGATATAATGAAGTACCAATTACATTAGAAGATCAACAAAAGACTGCTTTTGCTATTGAATGGGGTATCTATGCATTTAGAGTTATGCCCTTTGGTTTAACAAATGCACCTACCACATTCCAAAGGTTGATGTTTCATGTGTTCAAAGACTTTCTCAGAAGCATAATGGAAATTTATTTAGATGATTTATGCACTTTTTCAAATTAGAGGAAGGATCATCTACATGACCTTCATAATATATTTAAAAAATGTAGAACTTACAGAGTGTGTCTTAATCCAGAAAAATGTGTCTTTTTTTGTTAGACAAGGAAGAATGTTAGGACACATAATCTCCAAAAATGGAATATCAACTAATGAAGTTAAGATAAAAACTATAGTGAATATGTCAAAACCAACAACCGTAAAAGAATTACAAACATTCATGGGTCATTGTGGATATTATAGGAAATTTGTGTAGAAATTTGCAAAAATTGCCAAGCTTGTGTTTGCATTAATTACCAAATTTGACTTGACCAAAGAATGTGAAGAAGCCATTGAAACTTTAAAAACTTGTTTAGTTACTCCACCAATTCTAAGGATCCCACAATGGGATGTAATATGTCATGTACATGTTGACACTTCTAAGTTTTCCTTAGGATGTGTACTAGCACAATCTATTGAAGGAAGCAAGATGGATTTCCCTATTTCGTGTGCAAATAGACAATTGAATCAATCTGAAAGCAATTACAAAACAACTGAGAGAGAAGGTATAGGCATGGTCTTTGCAGCAAAAAAAATATAGACACTATTTGTTGGCTAACAAGTTTAAATTTTTTGTGGATCATCAAGCATTACTCTACTTAGTAAATAAACCCTTTCATGCAGAAAGAATAGTAAGATGGTTCTTACTACTCATGGAGTTTGAGTTTGAGGTGGTAGTGAGGCAAGGAAAAACCCATCTTAGGGCATATCATTTATCAAGAATCTTCACAAAAGATAATACAGATCCTATTGATGATGAATTTCCTGATACATATCTTTTCAATATAGAAACTATCCCTGAACGGGAAAAATCCCTAATTCAAATTTTGACTATTGAACCAAAAAAAGAAAATGGCAACCAAACACATGAGATTTTGCAAAGTAGAAATTTTGTTTTAATTGCCGATCATTTATAGCATATGAATCAGATTGGAATATTAGAATATTGTGCTCCAAAAGAAGAATGTGCAAATTATTTAAAGAAGGCGCATATGAGGAATCCATGTTGTCATTCTTCAAAGATTGTCACTTTAAATAATTTAGAAAGAATGGGAGTACACTGGCCAACAAAGGAAAAAGATGTGGTAAGGTACAAAGCCTAATGCCAAAAATGTCATTCCCAGACCCAAAGTGATATAAGTACTTTGTTTTCGTTTCAAGGAAATCCTTAGTGGAGTACACATATAGTAGAAAGACTAAAATAAGGTGTTGGTCAAAAAGTATAATTGAAAAATTCTAAATTGAGAAACATGCAAGAATCGAGTAGAGATTTTGTGTTAATAAAGGATCAACTATATAAAAAGGGTATGGATGGTTACTTGAGAATTTTTTTTTGTTGAAGATAAGTATTTGGAAATGTTGGAAATGGCTCATTCAAGAACAACAAAAGGTTGCTTTTCAAGAGAAAGAACTACTAAGTTAATTCTACATTCAGGATTTTGGTGGCTTGCATTGTTTCCAAAAGCTAGATTCTTTGTACAAAGTTGTGATATCTGCCAAAGAATAAGGCAACTTGGTAGAAGAGATGGAATTCCTTTGAAACCTTTGAAATCTGCTAGAGCTTTTAGTAAATGGGGAATAGATTTCATAGGACCTATGAATCTTCCTGCTAAAAACTCACATGCAAAATACATAATAATAACAATAGACTATTTAACAAAATGGGCTAAAGCCAAGGCAACGAGAAAAAATGATGCTCATACAATTGCTAAAATTTATATGAGCATATCATTACTAGGAATGGCTTACCAATTGAACTGGTAAGTGATAGGGGAACTCATTTCCTAAATCATGTTATTGAGGAATTGACTTCACAATTTATGATCACACATAGGAAATCAGCACCATATCATCCGCAAGCTAATGGTCTTGCTGAAAGGACCAATAAAGTGTTATATGTTGTACTTTCAAAATTAGTAAATATAAAAAGAATATATTGGGATATGCAATTGCATCATGTCCTATGGGCATATAGAGTAGCTTATAAAACTGCTATTGGGACAACTCCATTTAATTAGGTGTATGGTCAAAATGTAATTTTGCCCATGGAATTTTTGATACCAACTTTAAGGATAGGAAATCAAATTCAATGGATGGGGCATGAACTATCTGAGAGGATTGTGGAATTAGAAAGATTGGGAACATCAAGAATGCAAGCAATCATGAGTATTTATTCAGATAAAAGAAGAAAAAAAGCCTATCATGACATACACATAAAGGAAAAAGATTTCTAGGGAGGAGACCTAGTGTTGGCATATACAGTCAAAGAACATACCAGGAAACTTGAGAAAAAAGGACATGGACCATATATTATTCATCAAATTAGTCCTAGTGGAGCTTTATAGTTAGCAAACCTAGATGGTGAAATCATGCCAAACTATATAAGTGGTTGCAGAATCTAAAGATATAAGATGCCTTTAGCAATAGAGGAATGGAGAAGAATATAACAATCACATAAAAGAAGGCAGGAAGAAGAAAAATTAGGAAAGAGGCTCAAGAAGAAGTTAAAACAAGAATGAGAAAACTCAGAACATTAAGAGAAGTATTAATATGTGAAAAAATAATAGGAAAACAAGAAATGCATTTGCTAGTCATACAAATGAAATAACAAGGAGGAGAAAATCAAGGTCTTATAAGATTCTCGATCTCAGGTAAACTTGATTAGTTGTGACATACTGAATCAACTCCAAAATAGAAGAAAACCAAGCTCTATTTTAATCAGAACAATAGATGGACAAATACTTCCAACAATTTAAACTCAAAAAATTATTCAAAATAGGACAAGAAGAATCCATCGTAAAATGTGAAGAATGGCTGGAAAATTTGATGCCCAAAAAAATTAATATTAGGACAATCATGGATGAAGAAAAATAAAGTATCAATTGAATTTGATCAAATGATGATTCATAGGAAAATAAATAACAAAAAGCTCAAAATATTGTTTGCAAGAAATGAAATGCAAGGATCAACAAATGAAGCATACAATGTGGAGATGGAGAAATTCAGATTTCCATTTGAGGAACTATCCCCGGAAGTCATCCAAACTATGATGGGGATATTGAAGCAGACAATAGATAAAGGAGTAAAAGTTAGAAAACCTCCATCTAGAAAAGTTAAATCAAACTCAAACCTATCAGTATCATTATCAATAGGAAAAAAATGGAAATCAAACAATAAAAAAGATCGTCAAATCTCAACAATGAAGTAGATGTGGAAACCTAAAAATTGCACTGCCAAGAAAAAAGAAGGAGATGAAATCTGGTGGCAAAAAATTGGAGGAAAAAAATCAAGATGACAAGAAGATAGGAAGTACAACATGGCGGTGGAAGAAAAAAGTAGGAATGCACATACAAGCTGTAAATCAACAACAACATGAAAATATGAAGGTGTTGAAGCTGAAGGTCAAGGACAAAGCACATGTGCACATCAA
Source organism: Ceratopteris richardii (assembly GCA_020310875.1). Lineage (NCBI taxonomy): Eukaryota > Viridiplantae > Streptophyta > Polypodiopsida > Polypodiales > Pteridaceae > Ceratopteris > Ceratopteris richardii. The sequence continues at coordinate 150,995,571 of CM035431.1, read as the reverse complement.
AGAGGTGGACACACAAGAAGGAGCAACTAGGGAGCTCCAAGAAGTACATGTCAAATTTTCAGAACAATCCCTATAAAAATAGTGATTTTCATCACTAAAAACCATTGTAAATACCATTTTGTATTTTTGTGACTCTGTTTTGTTCAAGCCAAGGAGTCCTTGAGCTAGCAGAGTATTAGAATCATCATGCTACGAATTTTCATAATTTTTAGACTTCATTTGAGCCCTCAAATAAGCCCTAGAACCTATTTTTTAACTAGGCCAGACACTAGGTCTGGACAGGGCCAAAACTAGTCAAAAAACTATAAAAAGAGCTAGAGAGCTCATTTTTGAGGTTAGCTTGTTAGAGAATAGAGCTTTTCTAAGAGAAATCTTTTGCAATCGAAACTTTCCATTGCTCCACTCTTTGATCTTACCTTGTGCACGTGTGTGTGTATGTGTGTGCATGTTTGTGTGCTTTCACTCACGCCCTTGTGCCTTCACTTGCTCGTGGTCTTCATACTAGTCCTCACGTCTCCACGGATTGACAAGTAAAGGAGGTGGTGCTTACGCTTGAGCTAAAGCAAAAGTACATGTCAAATTTTCAGAACAATCCCTATAAAATTAGTGATTTTCATCACTAAAAACCATTGTAAATACCATTTTCTATTTTTTTAACTCCATTTTGTTCAAGCCAAGGAGTCCTTCAGCTTGAGGAGTATTAGAAGCATCATCCTACCAATTTTCATATTTTTTAGATTTCCTTTGAGCCCTCAAATAAGCCATGGAACCTAATTTTTAACTAGGCCGGACACTAGGTCTGGACAGGGCCAACACTAGTCAAAAAACTATAAAAAGAGCTAGAGAGCTCATTTTTGAGGTTAGCTTGTTAGATAATAGAGCTTTGTAAGAGAACTCTTTTGCAATCGAAGCTTTCCATTGTTCCTCTCTTTGATCTTACCTTGTGCCCGTGTGTGTGTATGTGTGTGCATGTTTGTGTGCTTTCACTCACGCACTTGTGCCTTCATTTGCTCGTGGTCTTCATACCGGTCCTCACGTCTCCGCGGATTGACAAGTAAAGGAGGTGGAGCTTACACTTGAGCTACACCAAATTTTGGCGCCATTGCCAGGGAGAGAGCTTCGAGGACGAGCGGTGTGATGGTAAGATCGTAGATTTGCAACGTTGGAAGGTAAAAAAACTATCATTTTTGTTATTTTTCTGATTTTTCTTCTCCATCTTCATCATCATCATCATCTCCATGTTCATCCATCTTCATCTTCATAGAAATTTCTTGTTTTTTTAGTACATTTTCACCATTTTCATACCGTATTTCATGCATTATTGTGTGGGAAGGAGTTAGGAAGTGCAAGGGAGAGCAAGCACCTGTGTTTTTTCACGATTTTCTGCACATACGGAGCTCTCCATTTCTTGGCGCTCAAAAATTCAAAGTTCCCGCCAAAAAACACGATTTTGTGATGAAAATCATGATTTTGTGAAAAATTCAATGTTTTTTGAAAATCATGATTTTCTATTTCCCGCCTGAAAGCTCTCTGAAGGAAACACGATTCTGAGGTCATTCTCAGAATCACAATTCTCTAGTTGTTCTCAGAATCGTGATTCTCTAAGTTTTTCAAAAACACGATTCTCTAGTTGTGCTCAAAATCGCAATTCTCTAAATTTCTCAAAAAAACACGATTCTGAGAAGACACGATTCTCTAGTTGTGCTCACAATCGCGATTCTCTAAGTTTTTCAAAAACACGATTCTCTGGTTGTGCTCAAAATCACGATTCTCTAAATTTCTCAAAAAAACACGATTTTGTGAAAGCACGATTCTCTGTTGGCAATCACGATTTTCAAAAACACGATTTTTTGAAAACACGCTTCTCTGTGGCCTCAAAATTGCGATTTTCAAAACATGATTCTCTAAGGTACAAAATCACGATTTTCAAAACACAATTCTCTCTCAAAATCGCGTTTTTCACGATTCTCACTCAAAATCACATTTCTTGGGGATTTCACAGCATCGCGATTCTCTTCATTTCACAGCATCGTGATTCTCTTGATTTCACAGCATCGTGATTCTCTTGATTTCACAGCATCGTGATTCTCTTGATTTCACACCATCGCGATTCTCATGATTTCACAAAATCGCGATTTTCACACAAAATCGTGATTTTTTGCAAAAGGTCCTGTTTGCTTGTTTTGACCCCCAGGAGCCTGATTTGACATAACTTTTTCATCCAAAGTCCATTTTTTGAGCTCTATAGCTCGTTGATTTTCAGATAGGATAATTTGAAGTTGACCCTCATGTGGGACTAGGGAACCAAGGGGACTCCAAAGGATTTTGAACCATACCAAGGGGAAATTTCGGACTCTTGACCAATGCTTATGAACCTGAGATTTGGTAGACACCTAGGCAAGGATAGACAAAGCATTAGATCTTCTGAGGCTAGTGTCAACCATACAGCTAAGTCTTGGGCACAACAACTAAGTGGTCATCCTTACGTACTAAGTTCAGACACAAGTGACTAAGAAATGTCTTTTAGCATGGGAAAACCTGCAGGTAACTCAGGCACTACCTATTTACAAACACCAGAAGGCCCCTATAAGACACAATTGGAATATATTCAAACCAACAGATTAGGTGCTTGCATCTATGAGGACGGCCTAAGGCGATGAGTGGTCCAACTCAAAAATCCAGATCAACCCTTTGGACTTGAACACCCAGTAGTCAAGTTCAAAGAGGGTTCATACATTGATAAGGAAGGAACCATGTATGTGGTCACCAACCAACCAGATAGGACCGACGAGTTTGGAAATATCATTCATGAGAATGAGATAGGAGACCTAGAACAAGGAAATGTAGGACAAGGACCCCAGACTCCTAGAGGTAAGTCAGTTTTGACCAGAGTGATCACTCCATATTGGATCTCTCAAGAAAACAAAAGCATAGAACTATTCTTGAATAGAGAAACAGAGAAAGCCTTTTGGAGATTCAAGCCAGATCAACCTAGCCAATTGGGCATAGTCATCATCTATGATTTCAAGGATCCAGAGACACCAGGAAAAGTTGTCTACTTGGATAACACATCAGAGAAAATGTTCTTGGTAACATAACATGATAGACATGCATATACTTGGAAGAGTGAATTGATTTTCCCTCCATCAAGATCCAATGTTGCCCATGGCCTCCAAGGAGTAGGATCATCCCAAGCTCATGAAGCCCAGAGAGAAAGAACTAGGGAGAGACCTGATGTAAGTTTTGCACACACTATGGGCAAAAATAGATAAGGATTTGAAAATGAAAGACCTGAAAGAGAGAGACATCAAGCACATAGGAAACAAAGAGATGAACATGATTTTCCATTGCCTAGACCCCATGAGCACTCCAGAACCCTTAGACCCACTCAAGTGATCAAGGTAATGAAGAATTATTTTGACGGGACAGGAGATCCTTATGATCATGTGGCCGAGTTCAAACAAGTGTTAAGAGCTGAACAGGTTGAGGATTTGTTCACCCAGTATGAGGAATTTGGTTTGACTCTTAAGGGCACTACCTTAGCTTGGTTTCAACCACTGAGTAGTCGCAACTATCGCGATATAGGTCAACTGCTAGAAGAATTCTTTGTAGAATTTTCCAAGAGTGGTATCAGGCATAACACATCATCCTTGATCCACAGCTTTAAGCATACACCCCAAGAAACAGTGCAACTAGCAGGAAGAAGGTTCAGACACTACTTAGAAAGATGCCCTATTCTAGAGTTGCCCACACCTGCCAAACAAGTGGCCTTGTTCTTAGATGGCTTACTAAGCACTAAGTTAAGATCATATGTGTACTTGAAAGAGCCTAGAAGCATAGAAGAGTGTGTGCACATGTGCATTGACATAGAAGACAACTTGGGTGAGGAATTAGGACTATCCAAACTCTATAAGGATTCTGATAGTTCTACTAGTCATACTTCAAGAGTCTCCACAGAAATAGATTAGATAGTTGAGCAAGTTGCCAAGAAACTAGGAGTCCAAAATAGACAAACACCAAGAGTCAACCCATTGAATCAGTGTTATACTTGCACAGGTGACCACATGGCTAATGTATGCCCATCACACAACCAGAACATGAGAGAAAGGAATAGCCCATACTGCACTATTGAAAGGAAGTACACAAACCATACGGCTCAAGATTGTCCCTACAATAGGCAGGCTGTTAGACAGAATTATCAGCAACCTTACCCACAAGCTAGGTAGCAGAACCAATACCAACAGCCATATTATAGACCACAACAGCAATATCAGGCACCATCTAGGCCACAACCAGTCTTGGGAAACCAACCACCAGCTCCTGCCAATACAATTCCAGTTAAGTATGCAGTGGTAGAAGAGAACCTTAATAGAGCATTGGTGCCAGTGACCCCACTGATCTCAGAGAATGACTCTCATGCTCATAGTTCAGACTACTCCCATGAAGGTAGTCCACATGCATATTACATAGAGTCACCTGAGCATAGTGAGATTTACTCGTATCCATATGAGGCACCACCTATGGAAAAAAATTGGGAGCCAGAATATTCCAATGTCATGTTTACGAATCCCAACCCCAGGCCCCAATTGAGATAGGTAAGACCACAAGCCCCTAGAGGACCATGTTTTAAATGCCAGGGTGACCATTTCATTCGTGAATGTCCCCACTCACCAACTCTGGGCCAAGGACAGAACATCACGATACAAGCCTTTTGTTGTGAGTGTGGTAAAGACCATCTCCCCAGAGATTGTCCAAGAAACCCCTCTAGTGCACCCAAGGTTACACCCATTAATGTGGTAGACTTAGTGGTGGATTCAAGTGCTAGTAGTAGTAATGTGGCTCCTGTACAGGCAGTCACTAGGGCCCAAGCGCTAAAACAGGATAAGCTAGCTGAACAATCAGAGTCAAGTGAATCAAGAGAGCCTAGCAAGCGGAAAACAAGAACATGGGAAGATACGAGAGAAAAGGTCAGGCTTGGACATGATGTTCAAGGCCTACCAGGCTCAACTTCAAGAAGGGCCAACAGTTGCAAACCTAGACAGGAGTTACCCTAGAGCGGATTTAGAGATTGAACGGATGAAAATGTGCATGAAAATCGTAGAACAAGCTCAAGCTATACTCGAGACTAGTCAAAAGTTCAATCAGACAAACTCTCTCAAATCGGATTTGCATTGCGAGGGCTTACTAGAAAGGTTAGAGCAATTGGTAAACAAACCACAAGTTTCTTTACCTCCACAGGCTCAACCAATTATTGAGAGAAGAAGCTCACCACCAATGGGAGCTTATGTTCCTAATTCCACGGATGCTGGAATACCTCCTTCAATTCAACAATACTCTCAAGAGTTCTTGCGGGAAATACAAGAAGAGAAATGGGCCAAGGAGAAGGGTAATTCCCCTCCTATTTGTGAGATTGATGATCTTCATGAGCAATTTCCCCAAGACATTCCATCCATTTACGGAGATCAAGTCGAGCAACAAGAAGACGAAAGGATAGATTTTGAATCTAATACCTTAGAAGAACTGCCTCAATTTCGAGGCCCATGGGAATCTGAATCTCTTCACATCAGAGCTCCCACAATACTGGTCAGACATGAAGACTCAGTGGTCCCAAGGAACACTGATGTCGTGAAGAACACTAAGGTTCAATGTCATCTCACTGTAGAAGAGCTGCTCAAAGCAAAACCTGAGCTATGGAATCATGTCAAGGATCAAGTTCCAGAACTTGATTCCAAAATGCCAAAAGTAGGCTCTAAGAAAAAAGTACCAGAGATAACTCTAGACAAAATAGGGGACATGTGTGAGGGTGAAGAAGGTAATACTTATCTTCCAATCACCTACCAAGGTTACACAACCAAAGCAATCATAGATTCAGGTGCTGGTGTTGCCATTGCGACCACCTCCTTGTGGAAGCAATGGGGCAAACCCACATTAAGACCAACTAGAATGAAGCTTCAAATGGTCGACGGTCATTTTGAAAGACCTCTAGGACTGCTCGAAGGGATAACTCTAACCACTTGTGGTGTAGAGTTTGAGCACACATTTGCTATATGTGACTTTGAGAAACATAATGTTTATGAGATGATCCTAGGAAGATCCTTCCTACGACAATTGCAAATAGTGCAAGATTGGGGAACCAACTCCTTGTACTTGAAGCACTTAGGGGTCACCACCAAGGTCAATTTGAAGGATTTCACCTTCAGAGATGTACCACCCCTACAGTGGAATTCTATCCACAAAGCAAAAGAAGATTTTATCTCTGTGCATTCTGGAAGTTCACCTGATCCATCCTAGTTGCATGAAGATAATCATTTGTGGATGTGCAAGGTTGCAAAGGAAGAGGAAAAACGCTTAAAGGCAAGAGAAGAAGGAACTTCTCCAGGAGATAGACCAATTAAAGACCCAACCTATACACCGATGATCTTTCCAGATGAGGAATTTGAGCCTCATGGTTGGGCAGAAATCTTAGCTACCATGGACATTGTTGTCAATGAAGAACAATGGACACCTGATTGTGATGAGGAGGGTTATGATATTTCAGTGTTCATGTGTCAGCCCTTGCTAGAAGAATGTGACCCTAGTGATGTCATAGAAGAAGAAGAGAATGGACGATGATATAGAGTCCATTGTGATGGATAACTGCTTTAACTCAGAGCAGCACTATCTAGAAGATATAGGAGTGTTCACCCACAAAGAAGAAGAACCTCTCACGAGTATTAAAACGGTAAATCAAAGGATGGAAGTGAGATCAGTCAAAAGAAAAAGAAAAGAAAAGCAGTGAAACAAGAAGAGGAGGAATCATTGTTTGAAGTACCAGAAAACTCTAAGAAATATGAAGTTGACGACCGCAAAATTTTGGTACGAATGCCTAAGAGAGAGGCCATCATAGGAGAATCATATGATAATAAAGAAAAGACCAAGAAAATTGTAGTGACCATTGAAGAGAACGAAGAGAGATGCACATATATAGGAGATGACCTAAGTGCAAGAGAAGAAATGGAGCTCGTAGCTCTATTAAGGGAATATAGGGATGTGTTTGCATGGCACTATAGAGACTTGAAAGGGGTAGATCCAAGATTTTTCTCTCATACAATCCCCATGACTGCTGATGCCAAGCCCACCAAACAGAAGCCCTACACATATAATGACACTTATGCAGCTAAAATAAAACAAGAAATTGATAGGTTGATTGAAGCTAGATTCATCTATGAGATTGAGCATACTAAATGGGTGTCCCCCATTGTAGTGGTGCCCAAGAAGAATGGAAAGTTATGAGTGTGTATTAACCTTAAAAAAGTTAATGCTGCTACGATTAGAGATAGCTATCCGCTTCCAATCACTGAACATTTATTGGAGCGTGTTGCAGGCAAGGAAGTTTATAGCTTCCTTGATGGATTTTTTGGTTACCACCAGGTAGCCATTGCCCTAGAAGATCAACACAAAACAACATTTGCTACAGAGTGGGGAATCTTTGCATTTCGTGTGATGCCATTTGGGCTCACCAATGCAACTGCAACATTCCAAAGGCTCATGTGTCATGTCTTCAAAGAGTTCTTGCGAAAGAGCTTAGAAGTATATGTGGACGATTTATGTGCTCATTCCCAAGAAAGAAGATACCACATCCCTGAGCTCAGACATATCTTCAACAAGTGTAGAGAATATCGAGTGTGTCTGAACCCAGAAAAGTGTGTGTTCATGGTGCGTCAAGGTAAAATCTTAGGTCATATTGTTTCTAAGAACGGAATCTCAACAGACGAGGATAAAGTAAGAGCCATAGCAGAGTTGCCAAGGCCAAGGAATGTTAAAGAGGTACAAGCCTTTATGGGCCATTGTGGATATTATCGTAGATTTATCCACACGTATGCGATCATAGCTAAACCTCTTTATGGGTTGTTGACAAATTTTGAGTGGAATGACAAATGTGAAAATTCCTTCAATGAGTTGAAATAACATTTATGCACAGAACCAATATTGACCACTCCTGATTGGAATAAGCCATTCCATGTCCATGTGGATGCCTCCAATCATGCCATCGGATGTGTGCTAGCCAACCCACAGGTGAAGGGAATTTAGATTTGCCCATAGCATATGCTAGTAGACAACTAAACCCAGCTGAAAGAAACTATACCACAACCGAGCGAGAAGGCTTAGGCATGGTATATGCTGTGAAGAAGTTTAGACACTATTTATTGGCCAACAAGTTCGAGTTTTTCATTGATCATCAAGCTTTGTTATATTTGTTCAATAAACCTTGCAATACAGGACGCTTAGTAAGATGGTTCCTCTTACTAATGGAATATGACTTTGAAGTTGTTGTCAGGAAAGGTAAAACCCACCTCCGGGTAGATCACCTTTCTCGCATTACTTCAAGAGAGTCACCTCAAGGAGTGTCTGATGACCTATCTGACTCTTATCTGTTCAATTTGGAGGTTGTTCCTATATGGGCAAATAATTTGGTGCCAGTCCTAACCTTTGGGCCCGCAAATAAGAATGTGAAAACATCACAAGAAGAAATTGTAAAATCACAAAAATATCACATACTGGCAAGAAGCACGTACAAACAAGATACTGAGGGTGTATTAGCTTGTTGTGTTGAGGATGACGAACATAGCAGTTGGTTGCAACAAGCCCATGAAGGATTGCTAGGAAATCACTATTCAAAACAACGAACATTGCAGAATTTGAAATCTTTAGGAGTGTATTGGCCTCGCATGGATAAAGAAGTACATGAGTGGATAAAGAATTGTCAAGTATGCCAGGAAAAACCCCCAATGGAGCATGCAACTCTTTATCACATTTCGTTAGTTCCAGATTGGAGTGCTCCATTGGTAGAATTCATGAGATCAGGGACATTACCCAAAGAGGCTAGCCTAGCACGAAGAAGAAGTATGGAACAAGAGGCTCAAGACTATGCCTTAGTTGGAGACAACCTATACCAAAGAGGCAAAGATGGTTACTTAAGACTATGCGTTCATGAATCAGATTATTTGGAAGTCTTAGAAACTGCACACAGTGGTGTTGCAGGTGGACACTTTGGTCCTGACCGAGTAATTAAGACCATTCTCTTCTCAGGATTGTGGTGGCCCACTCTTCATATGGATGCACATACCTATGTGAAGAAATGTGATACATGCCAATGTGCACAATATCCTGTTAGAAAAGATGAGATGCCTTTGAGGCCAATGATGGGAGGACGTGCATTCTCGAAATGGGGTATAGACTTTGTAGGTCCTATTAACCCCCCAGCTAGAAACTCCCATGCAGAATACATTATTGTGGCCACAGATTATCTTACAAAGTGGGTAGAAGTCAAAGCCACAACGAAGAATGATGCTCAGACAACAGCTAAGTTCTTATTTGAGAATGTATTCACTAGATATGGATTATCGATAGAGTTACTGAGCGATAGAGGCACACACTTCTTGAATGAAGTCATTGAAAATCTTCTCCAAGAATTCTTGGTGATACACAAGAAGTCTGCCCCCTATCATCCACAAGCTAATGGACAAGCTGAGAGCACAAACAGGATCCTCTGTAATGTCTTGACTAAACTAGTAAATAATAAACGCTCTGATTGGGACAAACAACTTCATCATGTTGTGTGGGCTTACGGAGTTGCCTACAAAACGATACTCAATGCCACCCCATTTCAGATGGTCTTTGGCAAGAATGTTGTGCTACCATTAGATTTCCTAATCCCAGCTTTAAAGGTAGCACAAGAGCATGAGTGGAATGAACATGAGTTGTCCTCTAGGATCTTTGATCTAGAACGCTTAGGTGAGACGAGGCTACGAGTAGCAGCAGGCATCTATGCTGCAAAGAAAAGGCAAAAGTCATACTTTGATGCACACATCAAGGATAAAGGACTGAAAGAGGGAGATCTAGTGTTGGTTTATACACTAAAGAAACATGCCCGTAAGTTGGAAAAGCGAGGATATGGACCCATGATCATTAATAGAATTTCCACTAGCGGGGCAGTTCAATTGGCCACTTTGGAAGGTGACATCTTGCTAAGCTATATTAGTGGATTTCGAGTCAAACTATATCAAGAACCTCTTATAGAGGATATGCTAATGAGACTCAACACTGCTAAGAAGCGAAAAGAAGAGATTCAAAATCTGTAGAGCAGTTGGATGAAGAATCAGATACCTATGTCCCTTCATACACCTTTTTTGTTACCCTACAACAAAACTCTGATTCGCCTGCCTTAAACTGATCCAAATGACCTAAGATTTTAGCCACACTTAGAATGGCTCATAAGCTTTCCAAAACGCTATAGAACATCTCAAGTGGTTCTATTTAGGTTATTCAACAACTTTGTACAAGCACGACTATGTAGAGATGTAAGATATGTAAAATTAGGGTTACAGAGATACATCAATTTCTCTAAGAGGAACTAGAGAGAGCATGGGCTTCATAGCTCCCCCTTATCCTCCTCTGTGCATGTAAATTCCTTCTTTGCATTTTTTTACCAGCTTGCACAACTTTTTTTTAGCTCCTTTAGCCTTGGATGACTCTCTCCTTGAGCCTCCCTGGGCATATGTCTCCTAGTCTTCAATGACCTACAAGACTTCCATGCATTTGATTACTCTTCACCTTCTTTTATAGCTTTTGGAAGCCTCTCCCGACTTTTCCACTCCCTTAGAACTACCTTTCCCGACATTGTGTGATCTTTTTAAGACCACCCTAAGTGATTTGAGGCATGACTTTTGTCCACATTAAGGTCTTTTGACCGCTTTATCCACCTAAAGCTTGCATAGTTCACACTTTGAACACTCCCTCTCAAGCTTAAGGTGGTAGTGTCCATATCAAGCAAACTCATAGTCTCTGGAAACTTTGTTGACTTGGTCACATCCAAGCTTTTGGTGAAGATATATGTAACTTGGTCCTTTGTACCTACAAAATGAATATTAATGTTCCCACTTGCAACCTTTTCTGTTACATAATGGTAATGCACCTCAATGTGCTTGCTCCTTACATGATACATGGGATTGTTAGAAAGATGTAGGCTTGACATGTTATCTCCATAAATTGGAATTATTCCAAGTTGTATACCAAGATCTTTGAAGAGCTTGTTAAACCACATTACTTCACATGTAGTGAAGGCTAAAGCTCTATATTTAGCCTTTGTTGAAATCAATGCCACTATGGGCTGCTTTTTGATCATCCATGAAATTGCTTTTGTACCTAGCATAGAAACATAGCCAGAAGTTGACCTTCTATCATCAACACTCTTTTCCCAATCTGCATCACTCCATGCTCTTACTTGAATTTCTTCATCATACATGTAGAAAAACCCATAATTAAGTGTACTCTTTACATACCTTGACACTCTCTTTGCATGATTGAGATGTGTATCTGTGGCTGCATGCATGAAGTGAGATAGAACTCGAACTATGTAGCACAAGTCAGGCCTTGTGAGTGTAGCATAGATCAATGATCCCACAATGCTTGTGTATAGTGTACGGTCTTCTAGCTTCTTACCGCCTTCCTTGCTTAACTTGATATTTGAATCCATAGTTTGAGCTATTGGTTTGCCATCTATCATGCCAAACCTAAACAAGACATCTAGAAGATACTTCTTTTGAGAGAGATAGATACTGTCTTTCCCATAGATCACCTCAATGCCGAGAAAGTACTTTAGCACACCTAAATTTGAGATATTGAACTCTCTTCCAATCTTCTCTTTGATGGTCCTTATCCGTGCATCATCATGTCTTGTCACAAGGAGATCATCTACATTTATGCATATTGAACATGCCTTGTGATTTGTTTTGTTAATATACAAGGATGGATCTACATCACTTGGAGGGAAACCACATCTCTTCAAGAAGTCCACTAGCCTCTGATTCCAAGCCCTTGAGACTTGATTTAGGCCAAACAAGGCTGTTTTCAACCTACAAATATAGTTAGGATGTTGTGGATCCTGTAACTTAGATGGAGAAGCCTTTGATCTGCTGATTGTGATTGACTCTTGAGGTTAAATCTGCACATCAAAGTCTACAAACTCCTCTTGATCCTCTTCATCCAACTTTTCCTTGCCCTTGTCTCCATACCATGACCTTGACTCATCAAACACAACATCTCTTGATACATATAACTTCTTTGAGAGAGGGTTGCATCACCTTTTTGCTCATTTGGGTATCCAATGAACACACATTTCTCACTCTTGGGCTCTAACTTTGTTCTCACTTCACTAGGAACATGAACAAAGCATAGACATCCAAATACCTTGAGGTGCTCCATGGTTGGTTTCTTGCCATAATAGATTGTTTAGAGTCAATTTGTGCACACCACCTATTGGAACCTTGTTTAGCAAGTAACAAGCTATATTCACAGCCTCAGCCCAATAAGAGAATGGTAGCATACCTTCATTTATGAGACATCTAGCTATCTCAACCAAATGCCTATTCTTACTCTCTGCAAAACCATTTTGTTGAGGGGTATACTTGCATGTAAAGTGCCTCTTTATGCCATTGTCCTACAAGTACTTTGTGAATTTCTTGGAGAAATACTCTTTCCCTCAATTTGAGATGATTTTCTTGATGTGTGCATCACATTCTTTCTCAACAAGGGACCTAAACTTTTGAAAGCATGAAAACACTTCTGATTTTTCCTTGATAACATATAGCCATACCTTTCGTGAGTGGCCATCAATGAAAGTGACAGAGTACCTAGCTCCTCCTAATGAAGCTTTCTACTAGGTCCCCATACATCTGATTGTATAAGTTCCAAGAGCTTAGAGGATTTGCACGCACTCTTTGGAAATGGCTTCCTTGCTTGCTTACCTAGATAACAAGCATCACAAAACTCATCTGGACCTTGCCCTTCAAGATTTGGTAGTCCCTACACTAAAGTTGCTTTGCACATGCTTTTTGTTGGAGAAACAATCACTAATTGGACATATATTTGAAGGTCAAATCTTAGGAAGAAAATCCCATGCCTATGTGAAGGGACAAATTCACAAATGTATCATATTTGTAAAGTTAGTTCACTTTAGTTCTAGAAGTTTTTTAAAATCACGAGAATACAAAAATCTATATAAGTTAGTTTGTATCAACTGACGCAGAGAGTGAGAGAGAAGAAGTAGAAGAAGGAGTTCATTTTATACGACTGAGTATAGTCGGGCTTCTCTGAGTGAGAAAGCATCTGTAAAACTTCTGAGTTTTCATAGCTATGAGAAAGAACTGAGTAAAGTTCTGTGTATGAGTCTCTCTCCATCATCTCCATGCTTGCCTACTGTGTGATGAATTCAAAAGTTCAAGTTTTCTGAGCAATTCGATGCCTGGCATCGAATCTTGGCTGATAAGTCATTATTTCCATTCTCTGTGTGTTAACTGTTGTTGAATCTTTTAAAAACATGAAGTTTGTGGAGCAACTCGATGCCTGGCATCGAGTTTCAGCATAAAGTGGATGTCCGGCATCGACTTCTAGCATACAAGTGGTCTTCTTCATGTGTGTGTAAAAGAGAGTATTTTTGGTGCAGAAAAAGGGCCTAAAAAAGCTCAAAGTCGATGCCCGGCATCAACCTTGACTGAAATTCGATGCTAGGCATCGAATTTTTATTTTTAGACACCCAGAAATACTAAAACAGGCAAAAATTTCCAGTTTTGGAAGGTCATACAGGGTCATCTTGTGAAGGCCATAACTTGAAACAATACAATCTCTGATCATTTGCTACCACACATCAGAGGATTGGAATCATCTGAAGATATATGGAATGCATTGGAGTATCATTTCCAAAGTACTACTAAAGCACGGAAAGCAAGTCTATGGTCAGAGTTTACAACATTCAAGAAGAAGCCAAGTCAAACCATTAGTGATTATGTCACTAAGATGAAGGATCTTGCAGATAGTCTTGGATCCACAGATTGATTGCTCAGCTACTTGCAGGTTTGAGAGGGGATGAAAGGTGGAAACCTTTTGTCTTATCAACAGAACTTTCATTAAATCATTATGTTCCAGATTTGAACCAGTTGCTTGGTTTGATGCTCACATATGAGCAAGACTTGAAGGGAGATGGAGATAAAGGACAAAGTTCTGCAATGTACATGAAGAACAAGAAGAAAGGAGATAAAGGTAAAGCAAAGGATGAAGAGGAGTCTAGTTCTCAAGTTTATTATGCAAGAGGTAAAGGCACTGGCAGAGGAAGAGCAAGAGGTTTTGGAAGAGGAAGAGGTAATCAAAATAACAACAAAAAGGCTTGCTGGATCTGTGGATTGAGTAATCATTTGGCTCATGACTATTGGCACAATCAACAAGGATCAAACCAGAATCAAAACAACAATAGCAGAGGTCGAGGTGGAAGATATCAAAGTAATTTTCAAAGAGGTAGACAAAATCAAAGAGGAGGCTATGGTAGAGGTGGAGGAAGAAGTTGGGGACAGAATCAATCCTACAACACCACCTACTACAACTATGCAAATGACACACAGAATGAAAGTCTTACATCATTGATGATGAATTCAATCAACACATCAGATAAAGAAGATCTAAAGGTATTTTACATTGACTCTGGATGTTCTAATCATTTGTCAGGAAACATAGAATTGATGTCAGAATTGGAAAAAGGCATTTCTAGTCACACAGTTCAAACAGGTGATAATACCAGACATAGTGTACATTCAATTGGAAAGGTGAAATGCAAGAGTGGAGCAGATTTGCTAACCAATGTTTTGTATGTTCCCACAATACCTAAAAACTTGATTAGTGTGGGACAGATAGTTGAAAAAGGTTTTCAAGTCAGGTTTACAAATGAAGGAGTATTTGTTGAAGATCCAGAGAATGGGTATAATCAGATTGTCTCTGGTAAGAAAGAAGGTAGACTCTTTACTTTAAGAGTGCAAGGAAACATTGATCAAGCTTTGCTCACACATGGTGAAGCAGTGATTACAGAACTTGATCTCTGGCATAAGAGATTAGGTCATTTCAATGAAAGAGGAATTAAAGCTATGGTTGCTAATCAGTCTGTACTAGGATTACCAAATGTGCAAAGTCAACATATGGTTTATAAATGTGAAGCATGTCAAATGGGTAAAGCACACAGGTTACCATTTCAAAAGAAAGGATTCAAACATGATGGACTACTAGAGCTCATTCATACAGATGTATGGGGACCAACAAAAGAAGGATCTATCAATGGCTCAAGGTATTATGTTCTTTTCATTGATGATGCTACAAGATGGATAACATTATATGTTTTGAAGGAAAGATCAGAAGTGTTTGGAGCCTTCAAGCATTTTCATGCATATGCAAAGAGAGTAACAGGTCAAAAGCTTAAAAGACTGAGGTCTGATGGAGGGGGAGAATACTTCTCCCAAGAGTTCAATGATTATCTTTGGAATGCAGGTATTAAGAGAGAAATAACTTGCAGGTATACACCACAACAAAATGGTGTAGCAGAAAGAAGGAACAGGACTTTGGTTGAGTTTGCTAGAGCTATGTTGAAGGAGAAGAATTGTCCAAATTATCTTTGGGCTGAAGCTGTAAATACAGCTACATATCTTGTGAATAGATTACCATGTGCAGCTCTCAATGGTATGACTCCATATGAAGCTTGGTGGGGTAAGAAACCAACACTAGATCATTGTAGAGTGTTTGGATCAATTGCATATGCTTATGTGCCATCACAGTTTAGGCATAAACTTGAACCAAAGGCAGAAAAATATGTGTTCATTGGTTATGATGAAAAGCAGATGGGTTACAGGTTGTGGAATCCTTTAACCAAACAATTTCTTGTTTCTAGAGATGTTACATTTGATGAGCAGAAAAGTTGGTATGCATATCAAAGTCACACAGCTGAAGAATTTGAAGAAGAGGTAAGAAGATGTGAGAAAGGAAAATCAATTGTGCAGGTGAATAGAGATGAAGACCATATGCAAGCAAGTACATCCAGAAGTGGATCAACAAGAAGAAATGAAGAAGCTCCTATATTTGATGAAGAAGTGTATCCAGAAACTTATGAAGAATGTGAACCAAGAAGGTCAAGCAGGACTAGAAGACAACCAGAAAGGTATTCTTATGATACTTCTTACATAACTCAGAAGAATTATGCTTACATGGTCAAAGATGATGAAGAACCCATCTTGAATGGATACATATCAGATGAGGTATACATGGAACAACCTCAAGGGTTTATAGATTCCAGGTATCCAAATTTTGTTTGCAGGTTGAGAAGAGCATTGTATGGATTGAAGCAAGCTCCAAGAGCTTGGAACTATAGACTGGTGAAGTATCTCAATGATCTTGGATATCAAAGTTCAAAAGCAGATTCAAGTCTACTTATCAAAAGAACAGAGGAAGGTACAATCTACATTTGTATTTATGTAGATGACATTATAATCACAGGTACTTCAGATGAAGGAATCAAGGAGGTAAAGAGATTACTTGAGAAAGAGTTTAAGATCAGTGACCTAGGAAAGTTGTCATACTTTCTTGGAATGGAAGTTACTTATATAGATCATGGCATATATGTATCACAAGAAAGGTATCTTCTGAATTTATTGAAGAAGTTTGATATGGAAAATTGCAGAGAAGCTTCAACTCTACTTGAAGTTAATCACAAGCTCAGTAAATATGATCGTGCAGAATACAAAGATATGAGGAAGTATCAATCTCTTGTGGGTAGTTTGATTTATGCTACACTAACAAGACCTGATCTTAGTTATGCAGTGGGAGTTTTGTCACAATTCATGCATTGTCCAAAGGACCCACATTGGATTGCAGGTCAAAGAGTTCTCAGATATATCAAAGGAACTATAAAAGAAGGATTATATTATCCTTTTACATCAGATTTGAAGTTGAGAGCCTATAGTGATTCAGATTGGGCAGGTAACCAGGATGACAGAAGATCAACTCATGGTTACATGATATACATTGGTGATAAGCTTGTAAGTTGGTGTTCAAAGAAACAACATACAGTAGCATTATCATCAACTGAAGCAGAGTACAAAGGACTTGTGGAAGCAGCTAAGGAAGTCATATGGATGCAGACATTGTTCAAGAGCTTAGGCATTGATCAAGGTACACCTACAATACATGGAGATAATATGAGTTCACTTTATCTTGCAGCAAATCCAGTTTTTCATGCAAGGACAAAGCACATAGAGATACAGTATCATTTTCTCAGAGAAAAGGTAATGGAGAAGGAGATTGAAGTGGAGTACATTTCTACCAAAGATCAGTTAGCAGACATAATGACAAAGAGCTTGGATGGTGTGAAGACCAGCAGATTCAAAAGCATGGTAGGAGTAAAAGAAAAGAAGATGATATGAAGAAACAGGGAATGTCAATTAGTGATTGAGGGGGAGCTGTTGGAGAAACAATCACTAATTGGACATATATTTGAAGGTCAAATCTTAGGAAGAAAACCCCATGCCTATGTGAAGGGACAAATTCACAAATGTATCATATTTGTAAAGTTAGTTCACTTTAGTTCTAGAAGTTTTTTAAAATCACGAGAATACAAAAATCTATATAAGTTAGTTTGTATCAACTGACGCAGAGAGTGAGAGAGAAGAAGTAGAAGAAGGAGTTCATTTTATACGACTGAGTATAGTCGGGCTTCTCTGAGAAAGCATCTGTAAAACTTCTGAGTTTTCATAGCTATGAGAAAGAACTGAGTAAAGTTCTGTGTATGAGTCTCTCTCCATCATCTCCATGCTTGCCTACTGTGTGATGAATTCAAAAGTTCAAGTTTTCTGAGCAATTCGATGCCTGGCATCAAATCTTGGCTGATAAGTCATTATTTCCATTCTCTGTGTGTTAACTGTTGTTGAATCTTTTAAAAACATGAAGTTTGTGGAGCAACTCGATGCCTGGCATCGAGTTTCAGCATAAAGTGGATGCCCGGCATCGACTTCTAGCATACAAGTGGTCTTCTTCATGTGTGTGTAAAAGAGAGTATTTCTGGTGCAGAAAAAGGGCCTAAAAAAGCTCAAGGTCAATGCCCGGCATCGACCTTGACTGAAATTCGATGGTAGGCATCGAATTTTTATTTTTAGACACCCAGAAATACTAAAACACGCAAAAATTTCCAGTTTTGGAAGGTCATATAGGGTCATCTTGTGAAGGCCATAACTTGAGTTCTAGAGATCCGTTTGATGCATATGATAGCTTGTTGGAAAGCTCTACGCTTCTACTTTTATCCTATAAAGTTTCATGGAGAAACAATACTTGAGCTAGGAGAAATTAGCAAAATACTGAAGGTATGTCATTTCGGTGACTAGGAATTTCTGTAGAAGCAAAGTTCTCACTTTAGGCTATCATTTCTCAAAGTTTGGAGTGGCAATGAGTTAATGGTGACCATAGAGGTGTTCTAGTGTCACATTAATTCATTTCTTGTGGTGTTTCATACATCAACACTTTTTAACTTGGGAATATTGATACGTCGTATCCTCTTGTGCCAAAGATCAATCTTTGCAGTCCTTTTGTTACCAATCATCACATAACATATCTTGTTGTGTGTAGGAGCAACATCTAGTGTGAATAATGTGCCTTCTTTCCTTCCTCTGGCAATGAGCTTGCCTCCTTACTTCACCATGCACCCTTTTGCATCAAATATAACCTGCATACCTCTCTCCACTATCTGCCCTATAGAGATAAGGTTCTTGGAAATAGATGGAACATGGAGCACATCTTTAAGAGTCTTGCAAGATTTACCTTCACCTAGCTTCACATCTCCCATGTGTAATGGGATGCTTAGTGTTATCTCCTGTCTCCATACAACCTTTTGAGATTGAGGCAAACATATGAACAAATGATTCCTCCTTACATGAAATGTGATTAGAGCATCTAGAGTCTATGACATTGTACCACTTTGTGTCCTTGGGATCACTAGTGTAGCCATGTCTCATGGCTAGGAGGATCTCCTTCTCATCATCCTTCTTGGAGTTGTTAACATAGTTCCCTTGCTTCTTCTTCTTCTTGCCTTTGTCATCCTTGAACTAGCAATTTGAAGAAAAATGATTTTGTTTACCATATATAAAACAAGTTTTACCTTGATGAGGGTTGTTCTTCCCTTTGCCATTCTTGCCCTTCCTTGAAGATGATGCCTTGCTATCTCCTTTTGAATCTGAATCTTCTTCCTTGGAATGATTCCACTAGCTTTTTTATCCTTTCCCCTTCTTGCCACTGTTGCCTTCACCTTTGCTAGCATATAGGACCTGTGAGTGACAATCGTTCTTGGATGTGTCTCCTACGGAAACCTCTTCTGCCACTAGGTGTGGAATCAACTCCTCAAGAGTTGGTAGAGGATCTCTATACAAGATGGTAGTAGTGAGGGGTTTCCACTTGTCTTCCCCTCCCAACCCATTGAGAGTAATTTGCACAAAGGTCTTCCTCATCTACTTTGTAGCGAGTGCATGCCAATTGCTTCCTCAACTCCTTCACCCTCAAGGTGTAGTCAACAATAGATTGACCACTACCCTTCTTCAAGGAATGGAGTTCACTCTTGAGTTGCATCTTCTTGCTTCTTGTGGAAGTGGCATATATCTTATCTAAGTCCCCCAAAACATCTCTAGCATGATCAAACTATGATATATGACCAATCATAGTGTTAGAGATTACATGTGATATGTAGAAGATAGCTCTCCTATTCCTTTCATCCCAATCTTTCAACATCTTCAACTCTTGATTGTTGATCTTTGGATCTTTGGGATCCACATCGGGTTCATCTTCATCTCTACACACAATAGGCCATAAACCCTTAATCAGTTGGTAGTTCATGAGTCTAAACCTCCATGACTCATAGTTGTCTTTGTCAAGCATCTCTACTTTTTGACCTAGATCTACCATAATGAATGGGAAATTAGGGTTACAATGAGATGTACCTCTGAGCCTTGATATCCACGATTTTGTGTCCTTATCCTAGTCTTCAAAGGATGTTTCTTGCTTTGACACCAATTGATGGGATTGCACACTAGAAGTAAAATGAGCCCAATACCTAGGTTCCTTCATACACCTTTTTTGCTACCCTACATCAAAAGTCTCATTCACGTACCTTACAATGATCCAAATGACCTAAGCTTTTAGCCAAACTTATTATGGTTCATAAGCTTTCTAATAAGCTATAGAATACCTGAAATGGATCTGTTTAGGTTATTCAACAAATTTGTACAAAACAGACTCTGCAGAGATATAGGAAATGTAGAAATTAGGGTTACAGAGATATACCAATTTCTCTACAAGAGACTAGAGGGGGTATGGGCTTGATAGCTCCTCCTTAATCCTCCTTTGTGCATGTAATGTCCTCCTCTACATTTTTCCTAGCTTGGACAACTGAATTTGAGCTCCTTGATCCTTGGATGGCTCTCTCCTTGAGCCTCCTTGCGCATATATCTCCTAGTCTTCAATGACCTACAAGACTTCCATGCATTTGATAATTCTTCACCTTCTTTTATAGCTTTTTGATGCCTCTCACGTCTTTTCCACCACCTTAGGACTACCCTGCCTGACCTTGCACGACATTGAGATCACCCTAAGTGATTTGAGTTGTGACGTTTTTCCACATTAAGGTCTTTTGACGGCTTTATTGACCTAAAGCTTGCATAGTTCACACTTTCAACACTTGTATATCAAATACAATCTGTGCTATTGCCTTGTATCATCCGATGCCCATGACCCATGTTTTTAGTAAAGGCAAACATGACTAAAGGTTGCTCGGATTGGATTAATTATCCTTACTTCATGCCACCAAAAGGATCACCCATCGTGGCTAACATGACATCAACAATATGCCAATGGTCATCGTGATTCAAGACAGTGCTTGACATTGTGGCAAAGATGGATTAGGGAAGAAAATGAACCGTGCATGGGCCTTTTGGATTAAGGAGTGATTAGTGATGGACCAATGAGAGGAGGGTGGTGGACACATTCTATAGCCTATAAATCACTTGGCTAAAGGGAGATGAGGGGACAAGATTCCCCTATGTTCAAAATCTCGTAATTTACCTGGGCCCAAAAATTCAAAAATTTTATAAAGTTATAGAACCCATCATAACAACATTTAATGGCCCCCCAACCTTTTTTTAGGATCAAAAGTGCTATTTTTGATTGCTAAATCAAAATCTGTGCATGAATCGACCTGGAAAAAGTGAATTTTTAAAAAATAACTCAAAATATAACTTTCTCCCTCCAAAACCTCACATTTTCATACCCAGGTCCCAACAAGTCATCTCTTTCCACTACTTTCTCTCCATAGCACACCATTGCAGCTCCTATGTCTCCATTTCTTTCTTTGTGCATCTTCTTCTTTGAATTCCTATTGTCACTTCCATAGCTTGAACTCCAATGGAGAAACCTAAATCTCATAGATGTCCAACAGATGAGTTTATCGTGATAAAATGTTACAATATCAAGGCTATAGAAGAAATTTGGTTAGGACATGAGTTTTGCAAAGGTGCATGGGTGAACATGCAACCCTCTGACGTTGGACCTCATCATGTAACAGATCATGGAAACTTGGATCTTCATTGGAAATGGAAGTTATTAGGCTTCAAAAAGCTCAAAAATGGTGAAACTGTTGCCATTGTACAACATGTTTTAACAATGTCAAGCATGAAATTGGAAAACTCAAACAAAATGAGATATCCTATCAACTATAAGTATTACTCATTGATTTTTGTTCAAATTTCTTAATATACCTTGTTAAGCTGTGTAGTTTTTTGTTGCAGACATATTTCCTTCTACCTTGGTGGAGGAACAACCACTTCATAGTCTTACAGGTACTTTCCAAGCATTGCATGTAGATGTTGGGTTGATAGTCTTTCCACAAGCCCATCCTACTCAACTATTACATGAGAGAGTTTTCTTTTACACACATACATATGTTGCACCCTCTTCATCAAATGATTTTGGCAGTTTAGAGATGATTAAGGTAGATTCTCTTTTAAAGCTCGAGTGGCCACAACCTGATATATGGACATTAACATCTTTGAAGCATAAGATGGTGATGGACATATACAACTCTTACCATTTCACAAGAGTTTCAAGATCTATAGGATTACATTGGTGTGTTGCTATTCATTGTTTTGTATATTTTTTTAAGATATTCAAAATTCTATACAACAATGTTCATGTTAAAAGATATCACATATGAGCAGGTGGAGGGTTTACTAGGTGAAAATTGGGGACTTGTAGAAGGATGCACCAAAGGGGATAGATACCTTTGTAAAATTGGTGCAACAACATAGGATTTTGATACTTGAAACATCATACTTCATTGTACATTAGATTCTATTATGATCATTGGATGTGTAGACTTGGTGAATCAATACCATTAGAAATGAGGTTTTTTAATTTCACTTGAAATTAAGATAAATCTACCCAACAACGAAATGGAAGTTATTTCAGTAAATCATCATTTGGACTCTTGCCAACATGAGAGAACATCTAGTAATAATGGGATTTGAGGATCTGGATCAATCAAAGTTCAGAATACAAGGGCATAAGGTAAACAACATATGGTATTTTTTTCTTTTGTTTATACATTTTTTTATATTCAAATATGTTATTTTAAAGTTTTCTATTTGTCTATAGATTGGTAAGAGGTTGTAGGGTAAAATTAAAGTCCTTCCTAAATGGAGTGTAGATGTAACTCAACTTTTATTGTCATAGCTCAAGAACTATTCATGAACTTTAAGCTTAAGTTAGCTAAAGAAAACTTAAAGAAAGCTCAAGGTCGTGCAAAGGCTTATGCCGATCCAAAGCAAAGAGATGTTACTTTTTAGGTAGGCAATCAATTTTATCTTCGTATTCTTGAAAGATTGGAAAAGTTCAAGACTGGGCAATGCGTTAAGTTGTCGCCTAGATATTGTGGTCCTTTTCCAATCACCAAGAAAGTTGGTTTGTGGGCTTATAAATTACAACTTCCAGATGATAGTTGGATTCATCCAGTGTTCCATGTTAGTCGACTTAGGAAGAGTTTGATAAATTCAGATAATCTAGTTGGACAGCAGGTTATACTTCCTATTCCAATAAGTGAAATAGTTCCTCATGAATCTAAAAGGATACTTTGCACCCGAGATAAATGTACAAGAAGTCACTTGTACGAAGAGTGCTTAGTAAAATGGAAGGATGGAATTGAAGAAAATTCAACATGGGAAAAAGTATCCACAATCCAACTACGTTTTCCAACTTTTCAGTTTTAAGTTGGTCCCAAGTAAAAAAGGTTTTCTACTTTCAAGTTTGAAGTGGATAAACCTATCATGTTCTTCAAGATCTAGAACATGATAAGGTTTTTTACTTTCAAGTTCTAAGTAAATAACCTATTTGAATGAATGCATGTTCTTCAAGTTTTAGAACATGAGGCTCGGGGGTTTCCTAGAGTATGTATAGCTCTAATTTTCGAGGATGAAAATACTTTCCAAGGGGGGAAGAATGTAATAAAGTAAGTCTATGATCCAAGGGTCCGAATGGTTCAGACAAATCTGAAATCCGACACCATTTGGTCATCCGTACGTGTGGCCAAAGATCTTGAGTCTAGACTTACTGGTAGGTCATTTACTCTTGTAACGAAGTAATCCACTTAGCCTAGTGGTTAAGACTCAAGGGTGTGAATGAGGAGGTCTTGGGTTCAACCCCCATGGGGTACATGGACAGAGTGTTTTGCCCAAAGAGCTCTAGAACCTTCTAGAAGCATCCACTTGAGTTAACTGTGGCTAACTGGGACACTTGGCACACATGTAGTTACATGGCTGATACTTGGATGGTTAGTATCCACCTGCCCAAGTAGGTAGTCCCCTGGAGAGAGCTATATATAGAGGCATAAATATTTACATCATTTCTCAGCTCCCTTCAATTTCTCAACAATTTTCTTTCTCCTTTGGAGAGATTGAGGTAGCTGGTAGGGCAATAAAAATACGAATATTACATGGGGGTCTTGCATTCCAAAACCCATGGCAATACCTATTTGCCCTAGTACTTTTCCTCTAAGTTTAAGTCTTAATGTAGTTACAACTAAGGATTTCCTAACCAAAATGGCACAAAGAGTGCCTTGGGTAACTATACATAGACACAAAATTTTGTAAGGGCCTTCAAGCACCAAGTCATGAAGTGCCCATCTGGACTGTAGTCTTTATGTATGATCACAAAATCTTCCATTGGCAACTTTCCGATGTAGTTTGCCAAAGACGAACCACTTTCGTGAGAAGCTCAATGCTCATTGGATCTTGCTGTGAACTTCTCAAGCCCAATTGCTTCTTGTTAAGAAAGAAAATGAGAATTCAAGATCTAACTTTGTTAACTTAAATTATTCATTTATTTAATTTAATTACCACTTACATCATGAATCTTTTCTTCTTCCTCCCCTCTTCCATGGGCATCAAGATCAATGCTAGAGTGGGCCATGCCACTCTACACTGTTACGGAGGATGTAGGAACATCTAACATTGTGGAGAAAATACTCAGGCATTTTTCTAGACATAGACCGAATGCTTCTCAATATCATGAAGAAAAACAAATTCCTTTCCATCCACAATGATGATGGAGAGATATTCAATTTCCACCTGTGGTAATGTGGCTCAGAGGGGTTGAGATTTGAAGGGGGGAATCCATGCTTGATAGCTCATGTAGTTTGTCCTCAACACCACCAGGGAAGTCTCGATGGATTATAATGCTCTCTTTTGCAAAATTTATGGCCTCTGGTTGAGGCTCATTCTTTTCCTTAACAAATCCCCTTGTGACATGGTGGGGGAGATTGACGGGTGTAGGTTCGGGCTCCTCATTGATGATAAAATATGTTGTTGCAATGTAGGAAAGGTACTTTGTACCCATCCTCTTCTTTTTGTTAAGTTTCTTTATTAATGGCACAAGGTCATCTAATAAGTGCCCTACATTTCCAACAATTGCCATGAAGCACTTAAGGCACTTCATGAAGGCTTCATCACCTTTGTGTATGTAGATTAAAGGGTCACATGGGACCCATTTACCCTCATAAGGTGGTATTTGTATGGAATAATGCAAGATGTAGTACTCAAGGAACTCTATGATTTCCTCGAGCACATTAGAGTTAAGTTGAATTGTTTTCTCTAGATCACTAACTCTAGACAATAGGTCATACAAGTGTGTTTGACCTTTGAACTCAGTTGATTCTAAGAACTCATTGAAGAGCTCTTGAGGACGTTTGATACTAGCTTGTGTGCATGCTCTGCAAGTGCTTCTAGCTCTTCTTGGTTGTAGAAGTGAGAAATGAGAGAATAAGTGTTGCGCTTATAGTAGTTTCAAAATTTTTAAGTGGGTAGGACCCATTTTAAAACTAAAACTGATACCTTCAAATAAAATAATCATGCACAAAAATCTCCAAAAAAAAAACTTTGGCTCATAAAAAAGATTGAACAGAATCATTAACCAGAATAAGATACACCACATTTACACAATAGAAAAAATAAATTCTTAGAATTTTAAAATTATAATGAATTTCCATGGGAAAAAACAAAGATTTGGCAAATTGTACATCATATTGAGATCAAAAAAATTTACATGCTACATGTCTTGCATGTTAAATACATTGTAGTAGAGGAAGGATTATGAATGGAAAATAGGTTGTGTGTACACTCTAGTACTCTTGAAGGAATTATTGAGCTGCTTGAACTCGGTCATTTTGAAGTCCTACCACATATGGAGACCTAGGCTGGAAACCATACGTCAACATGAATGGACTAAATTCAGTTGATGAATTCTTGGCACTATTATAAGCAAACTCAGCTAAAGGAAGATAGTCTTCCCAATCAGTCTGTTTGGAAGTAACATAAGCTCTGAGTATGTCTTCCAAAATTTGATTGACTTTCTTTGTCTGTCCATCCGTCTGGGGATGTTCAGCTGTACTTAAACGTAGCTTAGTTTCAAGTCTACTAAAGACTGCTCGCAAAAAATGACTTGTAAATCGAGCATCTCTATTAGAAACTATGTCTCTTGGAAGATCATAGAGTCTATAAAGTTGATTTACAAATATTTTTGCAAGTTTTGGAGTCTTATAAGTAGTCTTGACTAGAATAAACTAAGCAAGTTTAGTCAATCAATCAACTACAACCTAGACTGAATCAAAGCCTTTCTGAGTGCAGGGTAATCCAAAAATGAAATCCATGGAAATACTTTCCCACTTTCCTTTGGGAATTTCCAAAGGATGCAGCAATCCTCCAACTTTAAGTCGTTCAAACTTATTGACTTTACATTTATGGCATTTGGATACATAGTTTTGCACATCTCGATGTAAACTAGGCCAGTAAAAATATCGTTTAACTAACTCATAGGTTCGGTTAATGCCAGGATGTCCTGCACTCATAGCATCATGGCATTCAAAAAGTACTTGATTTCGTATGTCCGGTATACTTGGGACACAAACCTTACCTTTATAAAACAAATATTCATCTTGGAGAGAATAGTGTTTAAACTTTCTCTCAGAAGTACTTGCTTCATTCTGTTCAACTTGTTCAACAACTTTCCATGCTTGACTGTAGCTTGGATCTTTTTTGCAGCTTCCTTTCAAAGTTGAAATAAATTCACTTTGAATTTGTACAAAAATTAGGTTTTTCAACATCTGCATCTGACTTAAGGCGTCTGCCATTGCATTGAAATTTCCTTTTTTGTACCTTAGTTTATGATCGAACTCTTGTAACTGTTCGGCCCATCTTGCTTTTCTACCTCTCAGATCTAGTTGGTTTGCAAACCACTTGATGCTCTCTTGATCAAAGACTATGGTTAACTTTGATCCATACAGGTAATGGCGCCATTTCTTCAGAGCACTTATAATAGCGAACATCTCTTGCTCATAGGTAGAGTAGTTTTGCTGAGTAGGACTTAGCTTTCTACTCTCGAAAGCTATTGATCGACCATCTTGGCTTAGTACTGCTCCTACCGTAGATGAACTTGCATCTGTTTCTGATTGGAAAGGTTTATTTGGATCTACGATTTGTAGAACCAGGGCCAAAGCTAAAACAAGTTTAAGTTCTTGAAAATTCTTTGCTTGTTCCTCTTTCCAATTTATCTTCTGATGCTTCCCTTTGAGTTGATCCATCAAAGGTACTGCAACCTTGGCATATCCAGCCACAAACTTCTGATAATATCCTACCAATCCGAGAAAACTTTGTAGCTCTCCAATCGTCTTGGGCTCAAGCCATTCAAAATCGCTTGGACCTTTTTAGGGTCAACTTTGATTCCTTCCGTAGAAATGATATGGCCTAAATACTTTACTTGGGGTAAAGAATTCGCATTTTGACTCTTCACCGAAGAAGTGGAAAAACTTTTTCTAAGTGCTCTAAGTGACTTTCATGATCTTTACTATAGATCAGGATATCATCGAGAAAATCTACAATAAATTTTCCCAAGTATGGCTTAAGCACTTGATTCATTAAATTCATAAATGTTGTGGGTGCATTTGTCAACCCGAACGGCATCACTAAAAACTTATAGAGACCATACTTTGTTCGAAAGGTTGTCTTGGGAATATCATCATCTTTGATTCTAACCTGATGATAACCTTGGCCTAAATCTGTTATCTGGTCCCTTCAATGCACGCACACACAGAGGCAGAAAGAAAACGAAACAGGAATCAGAAACAAAGAAACAATCGACGCGATATTGGGTGCGATCTCCCCCCGTGTACTCTGATGGATGAGTCGCTCAGAGTACACGTATTTATAGGTTTATTTCTATTAGGTCTTCAAAATAGAAGTTACATGAGGGACGTCGCTTTTAGAAGCCTCTTTTAGAAAAAACTACTTTATTTACAAAAGGCATCACTTTCTAAAGCGGACCACTACTTTTACAACAAGATAAACCTAAATATAACTATTCTAGAAGTCTTCGATTTATTCATCAAATTTATTTATTTATGCGCATCCACTTGTATCCACCCCCTCATGCTTCTTCACCTGCTAGATCAAACACAACCACATTAAAACCTTCTAGACATTTAAAACATTAAAAATCCATTTAACCTTCCATGATTCCATAATATACAACATGCCTCCCAGTTGACAAAAGCAACTGACCTGAGTTGATAAATATAAAAATGGACATGGATGATCAGTCGCATGTCCCATCACTGAACAATATTAAGCATGAACCATGTGAAATAAATGCATGGAATCAGAAACCTGAAAGTTTAATGTAATTGGAAATGATATGCAGAAATTAAATGATCATTGTGAGGTGATAATTGTGTTTTAAATAAGTCAATATTCTAATTTATTTTCAAAAGTGTATCTAAAGTATGATCCTACATACTAAATTCTATGTGTAAATGCATTACATATAATCAAAGAAAATTAGACTAGCAAAAAGATTGTTGTTGTTGATGTGGTTGCTGCAAACAGATCCTCTTGATAATCAATTGGTACTCATTCTCTGCATCATGAGCAAAGGCAATAGCTTCATGAAGCGATGTAGGCTGGCATGAGCAAAGCTTTGCTTGAACCTCCTTATCTATCCCATCATCATACTTCTTCTTCATAGTATCGTTGGAAACATCTTCAAGCAAGCGAAGAGTTACTAAGTATTGGTAGAACCGATCCGTATAGGTTGTAAATGTATCACCTTCCATGCATGTAAATTTAGCCCACAATTGTCAAACATGTAGCTTAAACTGTAATGGTAGAAAAGAATCCTTAAACTCTTCTTGAAAGGCCTTCCATGTGCTTGGATAATCTACACTATGACAAAGATCATTCCACCAAAGTTGAGCTCTTCCTACTGTTAGAGGGCCGCCGAACCAGGACAAATGAACTCGGACAGGTGCCTTAAATGTAAAAGTGCTGGACGGCCGCCAAACAAGGACAAAAGTAAGAGGACAGGGAGCTTAAATGAAAAAAGAATCTTTTAGGAAACGCGCAGGTAACTGCAGAAGTGCGCACCCTTGTAAAAAATCCTCTATTTAAGGCAATGAGAAAAAGAGCGAAACAGAGCCCGGTTTTGTGGGAATTGCAGTGCGTTGTTTGATTGAGTCTCGTTTGAAAATGCTGTAACGCATTTTGTGCGTGTGTAGGTTGTTGAGAAGATAAGTTCTGCTTTGTTCTGTTCCGTCTGTACTCCGACTAGTCGATTATTCTCACCTTAGTACAGAGTGGCGAATCAGTGGTATTGTGTTGCGAGTCTGTTCGGTGAATGATTGAGTGTGTCTCTGAGCGTGATCAATCGCGGTATGTTATTTGGAAGTTCTTCGACGAAGTAGGTTATGTGAAGACTAATCCCGAACTAATTGTCTGTTAGTGTTTCTGTACGCGACCGAATTCGATACTGTAACTGTGGATTTCGACTACGGGAAGATTAGTAGCTGTAACGGTCTGAATGTGAGTAGGACGTCGTTAGTTATGGTTAACCGTTTATTACTAGGAAACTGATTGTTCGAGTCCTTGTAACTTTAAGGTATAATGTCTGGTTGGTATACCTATCTGCCTTGACAAAGTACGGATTAGGTGACATTGTTACTGAAGTATATGCTGCGCATAAATTAAGTAACCGAATTACTACCCTCAGTCTTGAAGTTCTAATTCCAGCACACTGAACAGTCTTCCGTTGATTCAGGGATGGACACTGAGCTAAGAGGGGATGACATTAAAATTGTGTGTTAATTTGGGAAAATAGTACAGGGCCTCTGTCTAACAGACCCCTACCACTCCCAAGGACCCACGTGGCTAAGAGAACCATTGCGGTTAGGAAGACTCGGAACCGGATGAACTTGAAGTGTTTGAGTCGGAAAGTAGAAGTAACGAGTAACGATAAACCGTTTAACGTTTAACATTTGGCGCCGTCTGTGGGAAAGTGGCATCAGGTTGCTAGTTATTTGTGAACAGTAGTAGTAGCGTGCTGGCTGTTTGTTCAGAATCAAACATTACGTTTATCGTTCGATTGACTGACGGTAGCAACAGAGCCAGATTGTTGCCAACTGCTCAGGTAGTGCTACTAAGCAATGATACATGCCGGTTACGCGGTCTGGCGAAACATATCCTAGGAACCATACGACTGGAACACGAAAAGTACTAAAGACAACCCCAGGAGAAGAAGGTGTCATCGCCATGGCTCTGCAACTGGAATCCAAAGTCGGTG
Organism: Ceratopteris richardii; assembly: GCA_020310875.1. Taxonomy (NCBI): domain Eukaryota; kingdom Viridiplantae; phylum Streptophyta; class Polypodiopsida; order Polypodiales; family Pteridaceae; genus Ceratopteris; species Ceratopteris richardii. The sequence goes on along the minus strand of CM035431.1, from coordinate 150,965,535 downwards.
GATTTACAGAAGATCTAGAGTGGTTAAAAACGAACAAAACTATGACTGAAGATATAACCAGACAAGTGTACTGTATCACATGCAAAAATTCAGGTCATACTAGTGCCAACTGTGCGCTAAACCAAATGTTCTGCGCGATCTGCAACATTGCTGGACACACCACCAGAAATTGTGTCTACAATGCCAGATTACAGGGAACAGCAACAGTCAATGCTGTTATTCAAGAACATGGACAGGCAGCGAATCACTATGTACCTCCGCAACTGAGAAACAATCAACCGCAAGGATATCGAAACTACCGAGGACAGAGAAACAACAACTATAATGCAAACCGCTGGCAGAACGAACCACCACCGGAAAATCCCAATTTACCACCGCCACGCTGTCATTTTTGTGGTGAATTCGGACACATCAGAAGATATTGCAAGGACGCAGCTGAGTATGATCAAAGGAAGAAGGAGCGGCAAAACCCAATGGCCAACATGGTACAAATTACACCGGTAGAAACGCAGACCGCTACAGTCCAGACCCGATCAGGTAAACAGCTGCAGTCAGCAGCAGAAGTATTTGAACCAGGGATACGAGAACAACATAGGATGTATAACAAAGCTAGCCGCTGGACCGCCACAGAACCACCAATGTTCCCAGAACCCATTCCGGTGACTCAGACCTCGTCGACAGAGGAAGGAACACAACAAAAGCAAGCAGCAGCGGAACCACCATCAGCAGTAGACATAACAGCAGATACTTCGACATCAGCAGAGACCTTAAATTCAAAAGAGCAGGATAACCAATCTCAGCAGGCCTGGGAAATTTTATCCAAGGCATCTATCACTCTGCCTCTCGGCCAACTACTGGCATTAGTACCTGGTGTTCGACAACAGTTCCAGCAACAGTTCAGTCCGGTACCTTCTTGTATTCCGGCGACAGCAGCAGTTCAACCAGAACCCGATTCTACGGTTGATCATTCAGTCCCCTTGATTACGGTATGGTATAAGAATCATAAAATTACACAGGTATTGATTGATGGAGGCTCTGGTGTCAACATTGCAACTACAGCCTTATGCAATAGGTTAGGATGGACCGAAATCGAACCAGTTTAATTTTTTGTCAGAATGGCAGACCAATCTAGAGTCCATCCTGTAGGACTTGTGCGAAATATACCCATTACTTTACAAGGTACGACCTTCAAGATGAATTTTGTTATACTAGATCTGCCGGAATCCACTTTGGATTACAATCTTCTTTTTGGTCGACCTTGGCTGAAGCATGCGAAGGTAATACAAGACTGGTCTGCACAAGAGCTTACGTTCAAAGATGCCAGCCGTAGATATGTAGTAAAATTAGATGCTATACAACCTTGCGAACTACACGCCAGACCATATTTTGCCGAACCTGTCCACATGCTAGATGGACTATCAGATGATGAAGAAGAGGAATTTCTGAAGAATAACGCTGATTTAATGACCTTAGGGACTGTTGATCTACAGTCCGTAATAGATAACTGGAGTACTTCAGTATGTACAGTTACACCAATCACCCAAGAAACTAAGCAGGAAGATAGGGTGCCAACACATGACAATGAAATACATTCACTATTCCGGTCGACAGACGACACAGAGAAACCGCAACAGTTTTATGTCTCCGAAGACCAGTTGACCTCGTACAATCTAGGAGACGAAGATCATCCACGACCTGTAAAGATAAGGCAAAACTTACCGAAATTATTTAAGGCTGATCTGATTCGACTACTTCGTGAATTCTCAGACGTCTTTGCCTGGGATTACAAAGATATGAAAGGATTAGATCCGCGCATATATCAGTCATGCTGAAGCCTGAAGCTAAACCTAATAAGCAGCCCAGCTATCGGATGAATCCCAATTATGCATCACAGGTAAAAGCCGAACTGGATAGATTATTAAAAGTTGGATTCATCGTACCAGTAGAACATGCTGAATGGATTTCACTAATTGTGATCGTGCCAAAGAAAAATAAGCAACTACAAATCTGTGTAGACTACCGGAAATTAAACGCAGCAACAGTACCATATCCTTTTCCGATCCCCTTTCTGGATACCATGCTTGATAGGGTAGCAGGCCACGAAATGTATTCATTTTTAGACGGATATAGCGGTTACAATCAGGTTAGAATGGCTGAAGCAGATATTCCAAAAACTGCCTTCATTACCAATTGGGGTGTCTTTGCTTGCACAGTAATGTGGTTTGGATTGAGAAACGCACCAAGCACCTTTCAGCGATGTATGCAGGAGATTTTCTCTCCTTATCTCAATTCATTTATGCAAGTATATCTCGATGACTTCTCAATTTTTGGAAAGATGATGGCACATTTGCTTCATCTACGGTGCTGCTTCCAAAAGTGTCGAGACTACAGACTTTGCCTGAACCCAAGAAAATCTGTGTTTGCCGTTTCATGTGGCAAACTACTTGGTCATATTGTATCTGCCCAAGGTATCCGAGTAGACCCGGACAAGATTTCGGCAATTCTAGAAGCCCCAGTACCCGCCACTCCGAAAGAAGTAATGCGTTTTATGGGTCAAGTATGGTGGCACGGCAGACACTTACGGTGGCTTGCTCATCTGGCTGTACCCCTGAATAGACTAATCACCAAAACTCCACGACAGTTCGAATGGACTCAAGAATGCCAAACTACATTTGATCGACTCAAGTATCTATTGACGCAGGCCCCAATCCTACAACCACCGGACTGGGACAATCCGTTCCATGTTTTTGTCGACGCTTCAGATATTGCGATCGGCAGCATTCTAATGCAGCAAACACATAAGTGGTTTCGCCCTGTCTATTACGCCAGCAGAAGGCTTGCACCGGCAGAAAAGAACTATTCTACCACTGAAAGAGAATGTCTAGGATTAATTTACTCCATCAAAAAGTTCAGACATTATTTATTAGGCCGGAAATTTACCTTTCATGTGGATCATGCTGCCCTTGTTTATCTAGTGAGACAACAACATCTAGGCGGACGATTAGCCCGATGGGTGCTACTCTTGCAGGAATTTGATTATGAAGTCATTCACCGCCCCGGAAATGCACATGCCTTAGCAGATTTCTTATCTCGCCTAGATTTTGGTGAAGCTCCGATAGGCATAGATGACACTACTCCAGCAATTTATTGTTCCGAACCACTGATCGATGAGACTGCCGAATTACAAGCAACACCTACATATTATGATCAGATTCTAACTTTTCTCACCGAAGGATGCTTTCCATCTGAGACTACCAAGGCAGTTCGAAGGAAAATGGCAATCTTTAGCCGCCGATTCCGGCTAGTTGCAGGAGAATTATATTATGTAGATCACACCGGAATCTTACTTCGATGTGTTCCTCCGCACGAAATTAACTCGGTCATCACGATGGCTCATTCAACCCCTACTGGTGGTCACTTTGCCAAAGATCTAACTCACCGGAAAATTCTGCAAGGCGGTCTCTGGTGGCCTACTATATATCGAGATGTTGCCCAATTCGTCAAAAACTACGATAACTGTCAAAGGTCTGGACAACCACTGCAACGACACTTCTTTCCTTTGCAGCCTATTATGCCACTCGAACCATTTTAGAAATGGGGATTAGATTTTATCGGTCCAATCACACCTCCAGCAGTCTTCAGTAACAACAGATACATACTAACTTGTACAGACTATGCAACGAGATGGGCAGAAGCTTGGGCTTTATGGTCTGCTACAGCAGTTGCAGTAGCCAAATGTCTGTTAAATGATGTCTTCCCACGATTTGGCTTACCACTCGAATTGGTGACAGATCAAGGTACTCACTTCGTAAATCAATTAATGAAGGTACTCACCCAATCATTCCAGGTGACACATAAACTTAGCTCTCCATATTACCCTCGCGCCAATGGTTTGGCCGAAAGTACAAACAAATCACTATTGAATATACTCCGAAAACTGATCACGGAAGCACCGGAAAGATGGGATCAACTACTACCTGCAGTATTATGGGCATATCGAACTACATATAAGGTAACAACAGGTTTGACACCTTTCAAACTAACTTATGGTTTAGAAGCAATAGCACCCATGGAAATAGTTATCCCAAGTCTGCGTGTAGCAATCACCCAGAAAATGCTACCGGAAGAATCGCTGACAGCACGAATGGACGCACTCAGGGAACTTGATGAGCACCGATGGCTCAGCTTTTTAACCATGCGCGAAGTACAACTAAGGCAAGCCAAGACACATGATCGATATTTGAAGACCCCAATCTTTTCGGTAGGTCAGCTTGTACTCTTCTATAACGCAAAATCCGATAGAGTAGCAGGAAAGTTCAAACTACGCTGGTTCGGTCCCTTTAAGATCTCAGAACAAGTCCGTCCGGCAACTTTTCGGTTGACTACGTTGACTGGAAATCCACTCCCAAAGGTAATTAATGGGTCGAAGTTACGGCCATATCATCACACCACTAGCCCGCATTAAGTTTTCGAAGATGGATCGCGTTTTGTTTAATCTTTTCTTTTCCTTCTTTTCTGCTTTTTTTTAATAGCCGTGTTTTGTACGATATTGATATAACCAGCCGCCCTCTTAACAGTCACTCGAGTACGCACACCTGCATGAAAACCAGTATTATTCCCGCACCGCACAATGATATCCCACCCCCTTTTTTCTCCCCACCGTATTGTTTCTATTTAAACTCTATCGACGACGCCGAAATAAGCTATTGTGTTGTATGCTAGTATTCTGAGCCCTCGTGCATTCTGCATCCGTGCTCATCATCTACCTCAGTAACCGCCATGGAAGCGATAGCCAACTATGCTGCCTTCCGCGATGGTATCCCTACCGAGGTAGGTGAATACCTGCGTTGCAGAGGATTGGCTAACTTCGCTGAGTTGCCTTGGCACTCAGTGGAAGCCCATCCTTTCTTCACACAGATCATCACCGCCATTGCTCAGTCCCCCGCCACCGAACGCCAATGGGTCTTCCTCTCACTCCCTTCGCGAACAGTCATCACCTTCCAAGCCTTCGCTGAAGCCTATCGCCTCAACCCACAAGGCCGTGAAAATGGCCCGAGCATTCCCATTGCCTGCATGAATGAACTATTCCCCCGCTCCTCGTCCAACGAATACGCCATTCTCTGCCGTCCCGAACCCGAACGATCCGCTCTGCAATTCTTAGTCGCCATACTTAACCTGCAGAAACGCACTTACGGCATCTCACGACCATTTTATTCCGCTTTAGAATTAGCTGCCCAGGAACCCGTCAACTTTGCATCATACTTCTTCCTCAGAATCCATAAAGAATGTGTAGTTATCGTGAAGCAACTCCAAAAGGGTACCACCCCGCGCTCTCGCCTTCCCCACATCATCTCATTCCTTTTCCCAGCCATCCTTGCCGCACAACCACCACCCCAAGGTCCCATTCTTAGGCACGAAGAATCAGTTCAACCTCTCGACGAAGAAGAAGAAGAAGATGAGGAGATCAACCAACTTTTCCGCAATAAGAGAATTCGGATCAGCTCCTCAGAAAGCGAAGCACAAGGATCCGCCGGACAGAATCAGGACACCCGAAACACCGACCAAGAAGAGACCTTCCACGACACAGCCACTTCCATACACAACGAATCATCGGCCGACCACCACGACCAGCAGAAGCACACAGAAACAGAACCAGTCTCAACCGAAGAAGCATCAGCACGACGAGACGATGACCAGCAGGTGATCGACAGCGCACTCAACACCCTATTGAAGGCCGTAGAATCCACCATCGCTCATATTACAGGTGAACACCAACCCATCCATCAGGAAACCCACCCTACACCCCCTGGTCCTCACTCCCCACCCGTCAACCCTTTCCCGCCACCAATTTCCGAATCCTCTTCATCCTCCCCCAATTATTCACCCCCGACATCTCCCCAAATCCATACCCAAACCTCTACACCACCACAACACCCACTCCTCCTGTCCTCTGTTCCGATTTTTTCCGAACTGGCCAACATGGGCCAACTGCTCATCACCCTCTCACAACAACTTCCGGTACAAATGAGCGAGGTCGCCAACACCATTCGGCACGACCTGCAGCACAAAGTCGACCTCCTGGAAGCCGACATCACCCCACTCCAAGAAGAAGTCGACGCCGTAAAAGCAGAGAATCACCAATTACTCCAAGCCCAATTTTCGGACCAACAGGCCTTGATACAGCAGAAAGATGCGGCATTGGAGCAGCTCTCCGCCAAAGATCAGCTATTACACGCAGCACACGAAGAAATACGGGAACTCAAGACCGCCCTCCAAGAAAGAGAAGATATCAGCTCATCCCTTGAAGAAATGGTCGAAGAAACGAAGGCCCAGCTGCAGGAAACAATCCAAAAGAGTCAAGACCAACAACGAGAAGCAGCGCAAGTCCAAGACGAGCTACGCAGAGCTCAGGAATGTTTGGACGATGTCAACAGAATGCTGAGACGACAATTAACCAGGGAAGCGAAACACCAAAAAGATCTGGCAGAGGTTCGAAGAGAACGAGATGCATATTCCCGAACAATTGAATTTCAGAACCAGCAATTCGAGCGCCTCGATAACCAACTACGAAATCAAAAGGATCGAGTTACAGAGATGCAGCGGAAAGTCACCGAAATGAAGACATCCAGGGATGCTGCATTATCCAATGATTTCTATTTACAGGAGGCCTTTTTGCAGACCCAGGCCGAAAACTTGCTTACCGAAGCAATCGCGCTTAGCTCCGTCAGAATAGATGTGCAGGTTTTAGAACTCGACACGCTAAAGCAATTATTAGAAACCCTTAAGAAAAAAATAGCTTGCACATTTAGATTAGCCAGGAATATGTACCTCGAAGGCATCATAGAAGAGTAGTCAAATTCGACAGTGCAAATTCATAATGTAACAATATTCGAAATGAGTATGATAACCAAGTTTTGTTTTATGATATTTTTCGCACATGTAAAGACTTGTTCAGTCTAGCATCGATCTACGGAATAACACGCAGCATAATGATTCTTACTCATGCGACAATTTTGATAAAGGGAAGGAAGAGTCATGTCCGAATGAAATACAATCATTCCAGCAAATGGCAGTTCAAGCCCTGGTGCTTATAAAATGCGTATGCATAGCATAGCATTCTTCACTACAGTATTCTTCGAGCTTCAGCGCTAGTTAGAAACTTCCAGCATATTCTTCTCGGCAACCCTTACAAGCATGTCTGAATCCGACATACTCAGATGGCAACTCAGGAAGCACGCAAATACACAGAACCAGGTTGTGACGACAATAGATACTACCCTAGAGGATAATGCAGATGACTCAGTAACTTCTGCAACAATAAAGATTCATCATAAATTTTCCACCGAATTTAAAATCGAGCTCGACATCCATTCGAGAAGGAATGAGAACTGGCTACGGAGGATAGGACTCCTCCAGTTTGCTCAATTACCATGGGAGCAGTGGATCGATAACGAAGATGCAGAGAATCAATTATATAGCATGCGACAAACAAAAGGCTTCATTCTAAATCAGGTACAATTTTCGCCACAGTTAGTCTCAGCTATATTTAAACTGCCACTGTATGATGATGCCCGATTTCCTAAATGTTCGACTGAAGACCTGAGAAATGAATTTGGCGACTGTGAAGGCCCCAGACGGTATTACATGTTGAAAATGCCACATATCAGCGTCATGAACAATTTAAGTGGTACTTAGAGAAGCTCTGTTTCCTAGTTAAATTCGATTTAATGTCTAGAGAAAATTTTTCACCTTTACTACATGCCGAAGGAGGTGGTAAGGTTAGCTGGACACACTGGCTGTATAACCACCTCTACACACAAATAATTGTTGGGGATAAGCGAAGATCCCACACCAACAGCCGACTAGCAGCCTATTTAGCTGCTATATTTAATTTTGTCCAATAAGTGAAGGATGAGAAGCTACACTGGTCCCCCCATTTTTATTCCGGTGATCATGATATGATAGACACAGGACACCAAACAGAGCCCGAGGAAGCAGACCAAGTCTCCACATCGTCTGCACATTTCTTCCACACAGGTAATAGCGCACAGAACCAGACCATAGGGACGCCGTTTCGGCTGTCAATTAAACAAAGAATGGCAGACAACTTGCCAACTGCCAGTCCAAGGCAATTACCGGACGATCTCCAACCAGATTTTGTGATAGGGATGCAAAACAAATTACAAGAGGTTTCTCAATACTTGAGTCAACAAGAACAAGCGCTTCAGCACAAAAACGAATTACTATTCGCTACGATGACTAAGTCCAATTCATTACTAGAAAGAATGACACAGATGCAAAAGGAATTGGACGACAAAGAAGCTTTACTACAGGCGTTACAGAGTAACAACCGGAAACTAACGGCAGAATTGATCAACGCAAAAAAGTGTTTTCAAGAATTTCACCAGTGGCAGCAAACTATCCAAACACAGATTCAAGCCGAAATGTCGAGTTTTTCTACCATGAATGCTAACCTGCAAGCCGAAAATGAAATTTTGCAGTCAAGAATACAGGTTTTGCAGGAATTCGAAAGGCAGATATTAAAAGATGAGGGCGTAGAACTGAATGCCACATTAATGACAAATGTGGACATAGACTTATTAAAACAGCAATTGGATAGTCGTGTTCAAAATATTTGGACACTTTTTCGCAGGAGATGGCTGGCTATACTTGTTCCTCCACTTGAACAAGTACGGTCAAAAATGATTCGGGAGCCAAACTCTGGAATAGGCCTACAGGCAACGCAAAAGCATGTTGAAGTCAGTAATGCACCTGCGGGTTCGAGTCCACCGTGCGTGCCAGTGTTAGAGGGCCGCCGAACCAGGACAAATGAACTCGGACAGGTGCCTTAAATGTAAAAGTGCTGGACGGCCGCCGAACAAGGACAAAAGTAAGAGGACAAGGAGCTTAAATGAAAAAAGAATCTTTTAGGAAACGCGCAGGTAACTGCAGAAGTGCGCACCCTTGTAAAAAATCCTCTATTTAAGGCAATGAGAAAAAGAGCGAAACAGAGCCCGGTTTTGTGGGAATTGCAGTGCGTTGTTTGATTGAGTCTCGTTTGAAAATGCTGTAACGCATTGTGTGCGCGTGTAGGTTGTTGAGAAGATAAGTTCTGCTTTGTTCTGTTCCGTCTGTACTCCGACTAGTCGATTATTCTCACCTTAGTACAGAGTGGCGAATCAGTGGTATTGTGTTGTGAGTCTGTTCGGTGAATGATTGAGTGTGTCTCTGAGCGTGATCAATCACGGTATGTTATTTGGCAGTTCTTCGGCGAAGTAGGTTACGTGAAGAGTAATCCCGAACTAATTGTCTGTTAGTGTTTCTGTACGCGACCGAATTCGATACTATAACTGTGGATTCCGACTACGAGAAGATTAGTAGCTGTAACGGTCTGAATGTGAGTAGGACGTCGTTAGTTATGGTTAACCGTTTATTACTAGGAAACTGATTGTTCGAGTCCTTGTAACTTTAAGGTATAATGTCTGGTTGGTATACCTATCTGCCTTGACGAAGTACGGATTAGGTGACATTGTTACTGAAGTATATGCTGCGCATAAATTAAGTAACCGAATTACTACCCTCAGTCTTGAAGTTCTAATTCCAGCACACTGAACAGTCTTCCGTTGATTCAAGGATGGACACTGAGCTAAGACGGGATGACATTAAGATTGTGTGTTAATTTGGGAAAATAGTACAGGGCCTCTGTCTAACAGACCCCTACCACTCCCAAGGACCCACGTGGCTAAGAGAACCATTGCGGTTAGGAAGACTCGGAACCGGATGAACTTGAAGTGTTTGAGTCGGAAAGTAGAAGTAACGAGTAACGATAAACCGTTTAACGTTTAACACTACCAAATAATTGGTAGCAAATTTGACTTTCTCATTTTCTGAATATGACTCATGGGAGTAGAAATCATCGAATTGAGAGAGCCATGACAGGACAAATCGGCTATCCTTTCGTCCATCGAATCTAGAGAATTGGAAGTTCTTAGCACCTATCTTGGAACTTGCACCTTCTTCTTGTGTAGTGATAATCGCTTTCACCACTCTGATTAAGCTACGATCATCACTTTGTACTTGCTGGAGCATAGCATCACGTTCTTGTACATCTTGTTGAGTTGCTTGAAGTTCTTGGCACATAATCTCTAATTGTTGCTTGAGTGAGACCCCAGGTAAAGGTGAATTACCAAAATCCTCCATTGTTGTAGGGTCCATATCTAGAGAACAAAATCCCTCTTTCAAACTATGTTGAATCCTCAATCTAATAGGTTAATTAAAAATCTTATTCTTAGAGCTTTCCAATGATATTATATGCTAAAATCCGAGTTATATAGTGAAAGTTATGCCCTTTTTGTGATGCATTCCCCTAAGAAAATCGACGGGCGCTTCCACATGTGTGATCTCAACTTGGGAATTGTAAAAGGAAGAGGGAGGTGAAAGTTGATGTAAATATGACAAAAGCAAGTTAGAGTAATAACTCAAAGAGATGGAGTAGTGGTTAAAGTACTTCCCTTGTAAGTAGGAGGTTGTGGGTTCAAATCCTCCTACCTTAGGGAATCTAAAACTCTCTATTGCCACTCAAAATTAAAATTTCCTCGCATGTAGCCAATGGTTGCTAAGAGAGCCTTGGGTGCCAATGTTTCCAATGTTGCCAATGTATTGCCTAAGTTATTGCCTAAGTTCTTTGCCTTGGTCGATGCCAAGGAGTAAGCCAAAGGAGTAAACGTAGGTGTAAACATAGGTTCTGCTTCTTGAACTGGAACAGAGATAGAGACACAAGCAGAAGCAGAAGCGGAAGCGGACATGAACACGGACACGGACTTGGATTCGGATCGATTCGAATCGCGAACAGAGAACGCAAACAGAGCAGATGCAAAGCACGAACAGAAAGTGCAAACAATCCCCTAGGCAAACAATCTCCTCCCGAGTGATACGTGCCAGGCTCTGATACCATTGTTATCTGGTCCCTTCAGTGCACGCGCACACAGCGGCAGAAAGAAGACAAAACACGAATCAAAACAGAGAAAAAATCAACGCGATATTAGATGCAATCTCCCCCCGTGTACTCTAATGGACGAGTCTCTCAGAGTACACATATTATAGGTTTATTTCTACTACATCCTGAAAATAGAAGTTACATGAGGGTTGTCGCTTTTAGAAGCGTTTTTTAGGAAAAACTACTTTATTTACAAAAGGCGTCACTTTCTAAAGCAAACCACTACTTTTACAACAAGATAAACCTAAATATAACTATTCTAGAAGTCTTTGATTTAGTCTTTGAATGTATTTATTTACACGCATCCACTTGTATCCACGACCTCATGCTTCTTCACCTGCTAGATCAAACACAACCACATTAAAACCTTCTGGACATTTAAAACATTAAAAATCCATTTAACCTTCCATGATTCCATTGATGGAGAGTGTTAATCTCCAAAAGAACAAGCTATCCTTGGTATTAGACCACCTCTAGACCAAGAATAACTCTAGACTCCACATAATTTTGGAAATCCACTAACACATTACCAAGAAGTTGACTAACTGTGAAGAAATCACTTCTCTGAAAAGTCTGCTGCAGATTAATCACTCATTGACTAATCAATCCTGTAAAGTTTTTAACAAAACTTTGCACAATGCTTCGCCTTAAGATTGCGCATCTTCTCCAACTTAAATCTCTGCAAATGATTTAGTATACTCTGAGAAATCATACAAACAATTTACCTATGTGTAGAATACCTTCTCTGCAGTAGCGACTTTGACACCTGTAACTTCTTAGCTATAGTTCTCCCAATGTCGAACCCGTTTGATCAAGATCTTTTAGCCATAGATGGCTTACCTTCCAACTTAGATTTTAAGCCCTCACTTGTGTAAAACTTTACACCATGCACTGAGCAATGTTCATTTCTCTGAACATGAAATCTGCGCCAGTTTTGTCGACTCTCAGAACATCATCACATATGAATGTTCCTATGTAAAATTCTCTTAACCTGATGACAATTAGACTCTCAAATTCTAGCCATAGATTGATTAACTATGGACTTAGATATGTTCAGAAGGATTTCTCAAAAGATTAACTACAGAAGTAGTAGACAGCAAAACATCGGGCACAAGATTTTCTTGATTTCTCAGAAAATTTACAACTACATTGAAGATATGACTTCAACTAACTTTCATGTGTCCAATGACACTTTCTACAACTGATTTCTCTCTTCCTATTCTCTCTCTCATGCCCCGACTTTTTCAAAACATTTATAGGCAAATATATGCAAACTTATGACTCATCAAAAGTGTGAGTCACCTATATCTGAACTAATGTACATATGTGTACATAGATTTGAATTTCTGAGTATGTCCTTCCTCCAAGCTTCTGAATTTATTCTCTTCTCAATTCCTTGACTTCATTTCTTCATAAACCTTCAATTGATGATTGTCATGCACCAATAGCTCCCCCTCAATCATTAATTGAGGTTCTTCTCTATCTTCTTGATTCCTGCCATATCCTTGAATCTCTGTAGCTTTGGTCCATCTAGACTTTTTGTCATCATATCTGCAAGTTGATCTTTTGTAGGAGTATGCATAACTTCAATTTCCTTATCAATGACCTTCTCTCTTAGAAAATGATACTGTATTTCAATATGCTTAGTTCTAGCATGAAACACAGGATTAGCTGCCAAGTATAAAGAACTCATATTGTCTCCACAAACAATAGGAGTACTTTGAATCACATCAAAAACCTTCATAAGTGTCTTTAGCCAAATTACCTCCTTTGCAGCTTCCACCATACCTTTATAATCTGCTTGGTAGATGACAAAGCAACTGTATGTTGCTTCTTAGAACACCATGAAATCAATTTGTCTCCTACATAGCACAAATATCCATGTGTTGATCTTCTATCATCCACATTACCTGCCCAATCTGCATCACTATATATCTTCACTCTTGTATCAGAAGTAAATCCATAGTACAACCCTTCTTTGAGTGTACCCTTGATGTACCTAAGTACTCTTTGTCCTGCAATCCAATGTTCCTTTCTAGGACAATGCATAAATTGTGAAAGCACACCAACTGCATATGATAAATCAGGCCTTGTTAATGTAGCATAAATCAAGCTACCAACCAAACTTTGATATAGCTTCATGTCTCTGAATTCTTCTCCTCCAAATGGCAAGCCGTGGGGTAGTTCCTCAGGGAACACATTTTTAAACTCCTTCATTAATTGTTAAATTTAGTATGAACTTCACGAGGAATAAAAGACAAGACATAAGAAACTTGCTTTGTATTATGTATATTCATTACATCAGTGCCAAGGATAAGAAAAGCTTGAGTCCTGGCTTCAATATTACAAGTTTCTTAAGTTCAATATATGAAATCAAAGGGATACTTGGAACATCATGCTCGCCCTTGATTTTATACACTACACTGTCGTGCTGGAATTCCAAAGTTTTAGTAAAATAACACCTGGTCAATGAAGGTCCTAGATTCCATAGCCACTCTCTCCCTAATACCAGATCTACCTGGTCCATGTTCATTATTTGGAAGTCCAAAGTGTCTTTAAATCCTTGGATTTCTAGTTCCAAATTAGATATCATTGTGTCCCAAACACGAGTGTCTTGATCGTGCATCATGGAAACAATGTATTTATGAGGAGACGGTTTCTAAGGAAGAGCTAGTTTTTTCACTAATGCATAATTAATAAATTTATGTGCAGCAGAGTCATCCACCATTATCTGGATGGTGTGCCCTTTGACTAATCCATGCAGCTTGACCAAATCCTGTGGACCAAACTCTTGAGGTTGCCACACGTTTTTGGAGATCTGGCATTTATGTGTACGATCATAGTGCATTATCTAAACCTTCTTTGCACTTGAATTTGTATCCAAGTCCAAGGTTTGAATTAGATGTATCTGTTGCTTACCCTTTCCCTTGTCAGTCAAAGAGATCTTACTTTCTCTTCCAACTGGACAGGCACGACTACAATGTCCTAGCTTGAGACACTTAAAGCACAAATTTTCCTTTTGCGCTTTAACATGATCTTTTGGAGAAAGCACGTGCCTAAAAATACGAGGTTTTTTAGAAACCCTTTCATTCGATCTTTCCCCTTTGCCCTTCCGCTTAATGTTATTCTTCTGGGTATAACTATTTTCTTGCGGGACATCCAGACGTGAGTTATCCTCATAAATATGGGCAACCTTAATCACATCTTCCAGGGATTTAGGTGCATGTCTTTTGACTTCATTTTGAATTTGCTGATTATGTCCTCTGATAAAACTGTGAAGACGATGAAAGTCATCTAAGTTTTTTAATTTCAGAATAACATCTCAGTATTTTGAAATATAAACTAATAATGGTCTACCTTTCTGTTGAATTTTATCCCACGCTTCCCAGTTGTGTTCCTCCTCATTCTTGGGGAGAAACTCTTTCTTAAAGAGGCGAGAAAATTCAACCCAGGTAGTAGGTTTCTTGTGAGTCTTAGAGAGACTCATCCACCAAGTATAAGCCTTGGGTCCTAGTGATAAGCTTGCTTCTACTACTCTCACATGATCGGGGGTATGTTTGAGTTCGTGGACATCATTCCATTTCTCCAAGAAGGTCAAAACCGCATCTTTATTCCTATCCTTATCCTCTTCCGAGAAGTAAGGAGGACGGATCTCCTTTCCTAAGGAAAGATCCACTAGGCGGTTATGACTTCCTGACATCCCTACCGAATTAGCAAACAAGGGAGTAGGAGATACCAAACTAAGACGGCTCATACTTCCCGTTAGGGGAAACATGTCTATATGGGGAGAGGATAATCCCTTATCATTTTCCATCCTAACAGACATTGGTGAAGTTGCAATCGTATTTGTGTGACTACCCAAAGTAGCATACTAATATCCCTAGGCGTCTGAAGTAAGTTCAGAATAGCCTTAAGGTGATCTTGGATTCCACCAAAAGATTGACGGAGTTCCGCAACCTCATCCGGAATATTGGACAATAGTCCAAGTCTTTGCTCAACTAGCAACATCCTACATTCCATATCTTTCCTCTCATTTAAGGTAGTGTTTGTTTCCCCTTTCCTCGTAGAATCCTCAACGTCTAATGCTACAATTGTCGATTCTATTTCTGATGCATCAGACGCATGACTAGTATTTGAAACCATAGGTGCATATGAATGCAATGCACGTGAAACTACTGGTGGTTTAGTCATGAATGAGGATGTTACTAACATAGGAATGGAAACATACATCGATGCACTAGTTGTACTTGTAATCGAGACGTGGCTAGAAGTTCCCTCCACCGCACAGAGAGCATTATTAAACTTACTAACTTAGTGTTCCTAATGCAAGTGGTGCGTGCAACAAAATCAAAAGAGCTATGTAAGAATATCACAAGAAATCATCCCTGATGATTTGGTCCGTCAAGGTCGACTTGATTCTAGCTGAGAGTGCTAGAATAATGACAAAGTTTGGCCTCCGGATCTTCACCCCACAACTCCACTTCCTTTAAACTTTGCCTGAAACTTTAGCTTTCTTCGGCTTTTCTCACCAAGGATATGTAGTCGGATTAGGTTGGGGTTGATAGCAAGTTCCAGAGAAGCAATAATCCAAGTAAACTTGGCTAGGGATTAGTAGAGAAGAACTAGAACAAGTAGCAGTATGCAGAGAACTGAACGTCACCGAACGCTTTTATTGTAGTGGTGAAGTCATTGCAGACTAATTCTCGAGGTCCAGAGATCGATTCCTCCAGTCGCGATCTCCTTTTACTTCTATGTTATGGTTCCGATAAATCGGAACTGTCAGTGTGCTCAGAGAATCTATGAACAGCAGGAACCATAAATCACACCAAACAAAAACTTTATTGGATAGAAGAAAATCTTCCCTTCTGGAGGTCACATGTTCGGGACCCATGCCTAAGAACACGTCTTTTGCTCTGCGCACGATCTTTTTCTCTGTTGTAATCAACTTCTACAGCACCAACGTCAAATTAGAATAAGCTTTTGCAGTGTGGTCACGATGATGACTTGCTTCCTTGGATAAGGGAGAGTCACAAGACCCAATAGGTCACAGTTTCAAATCCCGTCCGCGATCACACCAAGAAAGGCTTAATCTTTTGTTAATCTCCTCCTTAAGCCCGCCAACACGACTTTGAGATGGTGCTTTGAGACACCCGTGAGCAGAATTTCGGTGCCTTTTGGAGAGCTATGCACGCAAAAAACTCACGAGCAAGAAGATCTATGAGAGCTATGGAGAAAGCTCTGATACCAATGCAACAACGTAGCCACATGAATTGCTCATGAATGAATGACTCTCCTCCCAACCATATGCCTCTATATATAGCTCTCTCTAGGGGATTGCCTGCTTGGGCAGGTGGATACTAACCATCCAAGTGTCAGCCATGTAGCTGCATGTGCGCCAAGTATTCTAATTAGCCAAAGTTAACTCAAGTTGATGCTTCTAGAAGGTTCTAGAGCCTTTATGTTCTCTTGATGGATTGCTCCTAGGTGGTATGCCATCATGTGACACAGGCCTAGATGTGCTCTAGGAACCACTTTGGGGTCTTTTGGGGGGGGGGGGGGGTTGCAACTATGGTGGGCATTGCATCCCTAGATGAGGGCTAGGAAAGAACACACAATCTTTCCTTGTAGTTTGATTTGTGCATGTCATTCTATTGAGTTGAAAAAGTGTGAAATGAAGTGAGTTCTCTCAATTTATAGAGTTTGTTTTAAAACTGTTTGTTCACACTAGAATGGAAAAAACCTATTTAAAAACATACAGAATATGATAATGTAAATAATAACACTTTGAAACCAAGATTACAATAGTCCTAGGATTTACCACATAATGGGAAATAACGAATTCACTTTACTTCCAAGCTGAGCCTTCTCGTAGTCTCCTAGCATGCCAGTGAGCATGATGGAGAGGTCCTAATGATGACTTCCATTTTTCATTGGCAATGTTGTGTTGCATCTTTCTCGGAAGTTTTGTCAATTGTGATTCTGTAACTCGTTCCACAAAAACTTTCTCAAGAATGTAGTGCAGTAAAACCAATTAAACATCTCCTCCATGTAGTTTGATTGCATTGGACCACCACCATGTCACATGTTTTTGAAGTAAACACCCCTCACTTTGTAGTGTGACTTTTCCATTCCTTGGGTACTAAAAATCTCTAATGACCCATATCGATGCATGAAATAAGCTCCATGTGCAAATAAAATATGCTAAAAATTGTTAAGTACATTGGAAAAAGGTAAGTGCAATGAACACTTTTAGAAGAAGAATGCACTTACAATGTAGTGTGTTATATTGCTCTCTCCCCAAGATTGAATGAAACACTTGGTGAAATCCACTAATGTCTCTTGAAACAATTGATCTTGAATAGCACTAGACCTAGTCATACCCATGAAGCCTACCAACTTATCAAAGCTTGACCAAACCTTCTTTCTCTTATTACAAAGATCAACTTGAGAGTCATTGTCTATTGTGATCATGCATAGGTCTTTCCACAGCTCATAATGTTCATTATTTTGAATGCTAGTGCCTCTTCTAAAAAGATGTTTTGCTTTATTCCCTATCATTGACACTTGTTGTAAACTATCTTGAGGTTCTCCAACTTTCTTAACAACTAGGGTTATGTCTCCACCATGAAAACCAATTGAATTAAGTAGTTCCTCCAATTTCTTTATAGATTGAATAGATTTATCAACTGGCTTCATGGCAAATGCATATTATATACGGCGCTTCAATAGTCTATCAAAAATTCTCATGAAGGCATGCAAGGTGCAAAAAAGGACATTGACTAAAGGGAATGGAATAATGGGATTCCAATCCTTATTTGAAATGTCACGATTAGGTCTACCTAACATGGGACACCTGAGAACAAGTATATCCCATTCAGTAGGCGGAGATGCATATGTTTCATCAGCTAAATCATCTATGTTGTTTTGTTTTCTCTTTGTTCATTTATAACCTCGTATGTAATATGGAAAAGGATAGAGAGCAGATGCACCTTGTTTGCACCCTAACAGGCATTTGATAGTCTTTAAGTCTCCACCTAAGTGCCACTCTACTTCAAAATCACCTAGGCCTTCTATAGTGATTTTGGCACCATGAATTTGAGAACTTATTGCCTCTGTGATCCATGGGTTCCTACTGGAAATCTATTAAGAACATGATTGGATTCTTTAGGTACTTCAATAGCACCTAACCACCATATATCTTTCTCAGATTGGACACTATATGTAAAGTGATGGGTCGATATTTCACTTTCATCAATAATGGCATGGGCCATAGCTTCGTTCATGAGTGTCACACTAAGTCTCTCCATATTTCGTCCCTTTTATGATTTGACATTCGTCTAGCTTCAATACAAACTTGAGTTTGGATCCACAATCTACATCAAATAAAAAACATTATATTCGTTAAAAATACTATGAATGTCATTATCACAACAATGGATATACCTTGAATTGTGGATTTGCAAAATTTAACCATTTCCTTTTGTACCCTCTCTAAATTGACAAATATATTGTTGTACTCTGTGTAGATGAATCCTTTCTAGATGAGCTTTTCAACTCTTTCTTTGATGTAGATGAATGATAAATGGATGCAGGCATAACATCTTCGATATGCAAGTAATTGCCAAGAGTATTGGCTACATCCTCATTGGTCATCTTCTTCTTCATAGATACCTTGTAAGGGCATGGAAAAATGCTTTGGAAAATACCTTTCTTTTGGAGAGCCTGCTTCAAAAGATTGTACAATGTAGTGTATGCTCTAGTACTAACACCTGCTTCATCACATACCATTTGTACCTCACTAGGACTAATAATATCTTTTAAGTTGCCTGCAAAATCTTTAATCACTTGGGTTTTGATGTGATTTCCTATTGGTGAATCCAAAATCATAAGCACATGTTTGTTGCTAAGACGAGAATTCAGAAACTTCAATTGATCCTCCATTATTGAGGAAGCACTGGCATCTTCAACAAATGACCTGCATAATAAGAAACTCAATCTGAAAGTCTTTTGACATAAATAAACAAGCAAACCACAAACCTAA
This sequence comes from Ceratopteris richardii, assembly GCA_020310875.1. Lineage (NCBI taxonomy): Eukaryota > Viridiplantae > Streptophyta > Polypodiopsida > Polypodiales > Pteridaceae > Ceratopteris > Ceratopteris richardii. The sequence goes on along the minus strand of CM035431.1, from coordinate 150,946,498 downwards.
GGGCATAAACACATTGCTTCCGTGATCCACCACCAGTTGAAAGAGCTTGAAAGGATGATAATGGTCGTTTCCTATATCTCATCCCAATGCAGTCTCCTTTAGTTGTGTAAGATTGGCTTTTAACTTTGTAATTGTGCTCTCCTTTTCTTCCACATCTTGTTGGAGTCTATTATTGTGCTCATCCAAAGATTTGATAACACTTTCTAAAGGGTTGTTGTGACCACCACCACAATGGGTTCTTTTTGCATTCTCTTACCTTGATCGGCTTCCACAAAATGCATAGACGAACTTGATCCTTCCCGGGGGTCTAGTGTCCTCAATAACACTCCTATTGTAGGAGTTTGCTCTTGTACTTTAGGAGTGGGCTGCACCTGGGTCTCAACATAGTGTGAAGACTCAATTGAGCCTATCCCTTTGCTACTATCGGCTCTCCTTTTAGGACAATCTTCATCAAATGTCATTCTCCATTATAGTACCTGCATAGCGGAGTGTACTCAACAAGCTTCCTTTGATTTGGACACCTAGCTTGAATGTGTCCAAAACCTTCACATCTCCAACACTGAATTGGGGCAAGCCTTCTTTGGTCTTGCATTGCTCCCCTAGGATAGCCACCTCCTTGGCCCTGAGTATCATGTCCATATGTTTGCCTTGTTTCTTAATGAGGTATAGGTGGTTCACTCTGAGCAGGTAGTCCCATATATGAATGCTTTCTCATGTTTCCTGATTGCATGGTCCTTTCTTCATAAGACATCTTTTGATAACATCAATCCCCCATATGGTTTGGCCTATTGCAAAAAGTGCAAAACCATCTAGGTGGAGGTCTATCCGCGACAATTCTTGAGATCGTGGGGCATTCCATGGCTATATGACCATAGCCATGGCATTTTCCACACCATCTGTTGGACCTAAATATGCCCTAGTTGGGATCGAGTTGCCTCATGTTTCATAGTGTATGTCTCCTATGTAAGACTGGCAGCTTTCATCACTTGTGTCATTAATTCATGAATCTGCTGCTTGGTGAACGCAAGCTTAACCTTGCTTGGCATACTAGTGGTGGCTAAAAAATTCGGAGTGGTCAATGTTGGGCTTTCATAGCCCGGATTTCTTATGGGTGTGCTTGCTAATCCCTCCATCGATCCATACAAAAGCTCTCTTCTTCTTTGCTGACTTATTTGTACCTCCTTCCATTCCTGAGCTTCTTCTTTTGCAGCCATTAGATTAGCGGGCCACCTTAGGCTTATGTGTTGCTACATGGTCAGATCCCTCAACCCGACAATAAAATTTCTCTTCAAAGTTTCATCCTTGGGGGTGTTCATGACCATCTTCCTTACCAATTTTTCCATTCTCTGGATATAATGGTTGATGCTTTCGTTGAATCCCTACTGTAGATAGTCCATCTGCTGGGCGAGTCGATCTTGGAAGCCTTGCCTTTGAAATTTTGCCAAGAAGGCATCTTTAAGCACCTGATAAGTCCCTCGCTCCTGAGGTGTTAAATTCCCATACCAATTTGCAGCTTCATCCTGGAGAGTAGCAAGAGAGATTCTCAATTTTTGTTCTTGGTCAACGACTTCATTAGCCTCATAGGTCACTTCAAAAAGCTAGATAAAGTTATCTGGGTCCTCATCCTAGAGGCCCGAGAATCTTGGGAAGTCCCATAAATGCACTAGAACTCAGTAATCCATTTCAAACAATGGGGAAATGTCAATATCACCTCCTTCCTAGAGTTTCAAAGACCTTTTTTTTAAGACTCCCTCAAGTCTCCTGACTTGGGTGGAAACTCTTCTTCGGTAGTATGTTCTTTCCTCCAACTCCTTCCGACTAGTTGAAGACGCTTGGCACAACTCTTGCCTATTGCTTCTCTCAAGCTTCAGCCCTTTGAATAAATCATTCTTCTCTCTGTGTTCGAACTCTTCCTAAGGAATCTGCAAATCAACACCAACTACAATGATTGACTCTCGCGGTCACACTTCTTCTTACTCATGCACTCTTGTTCCACTTATTTCCCTATTCTTTTCCTTTCACTTACTCTTCCCCCATTCCTAGCTCCTTTTTCTCACTCACTCTCTTTCCTTTTTTTCTATCTCCTTCCACACTCTTTTACTCATGCACATACACACACCCACACATCCTCATTCATACACTCACTGTTAGCTCACGAGCTATTTGATTTTCTTTGCACTAATATGTTTTTGTTGTGTAGAATACATGCTTTGATTGCAGGTACCTTGAAGAGAAAGTGGGTGTTATGAAGAAGAGAAGCACTAGAATGTAGTGCCAAAAGGGAGCTTGAAGGACTGCTGGCCAATGTGTTACCTTCGCTTGCAGTCTAAACGCTTGTTGCAGTATGGGAGGAGTGTCTCTTGATCGAGAAGAAAATGGGCAGCTACAAAAGGAGGGAATAGGGCTAGATGCATTTGCCTTGCACATTGAAAGTTGGGGTGGCAAGAGGATATCTTTAGCTCCATCTTTATTGAGATATATGGAAAGTGGAGGGACACTTGCTGAAGCACAACATGTTTTCAATAATCTCTCGAATCATAGTGTTTTTATTGGAATGCTTGATTTCAAGACATGTAAATCATGGTTTTAATGAGGAAGCACTTGATGGTTTGCCCAAAATGCAATTTGATAACATTGATCCGGACAATACCACAATTGTCTTGGCTTAAAAAGGCTTGTGGCCTTCATGGGCACCATTGAAGAAGGGCAATTTATCCATGATCAGTGGAAAAGGGTACTGAAGAGGAATTGTGGAAATTTGACGGCAGCCATTTTCTTCTGGGCAGTCAATTGTGCTCATTAATTGGGGGTCAGTCATCCTTCAAGGCTGTCGAAAGGGAGGACTGTTATAACTACATTCTAAAAAAATATTGATCAGGCCTGTGAACTTCTACACCATAGAAGTTTTGGGGAAAACCACCTTTGTTTTTTCCTTTCCATTTTTGATCTGTAGGTACATCAGAGAAGCTGCCAAAGGTTGTTCAGCCCGTTTCCTTTTGCAGGCATGCTGCAGATCAGGGCAACCTTCGTCACGAAGAGGTTGTTGGCTCCTTGTGTGGTCAGGAAGAGTGCGCATGGCAGGCATCAGGAGGAGCGGGCTGGATGTGGGGACATTGCCATCTGTGAACTCTATCTGCTTGCAGAATGCTTCGCAAAAGGAGGATAAGCGGGAGCATGAAAAAAGGGGGCTATTGAGCATACTGCTCTCTTCACTTGGTGTGCAAGAATGAACACATGAAGGGGATGGCTGGTACGTGCACCCGAGAGGAAGTATACAAGAGTTCTCTCTAGTTTTTTCCGGTGTGCAGGCATTGAGAGGTTGGATGCTATTCGAGGAGTTCTCTGGAATCAAAGGGGGAAATCCGTCAGGGTTCGCTTGGAAGACAGGTTGTTCCTGGGGCACACGCTGTTGGAGGGCAGTAGGGAGTGCTCGTTCACCTTGCTTTGGTGCTTGAGCATCTGTTTGCAGAGGCGCTGGAGCCAGCTAGGCCAAATGTAAAAGGAAGGCAGACAATGGGAATCGGTTGAGCTTTGAAGCTGGGTGGGACGAGAAATTTCTGGCACCAATTGAGGAGATTACTGAAGAATGATGTTCAAAAATGCGCGGTAGAAGGGGGGTGAAGAGCGACCAGCAGAGCCGAGTAAATTTGAACTATCTGATGCTTTCTCTGTGAGATAACTGAAGTCACAATAGCTTCTGTTTTTCGTGAGCTTGTTAGAGCATTGATATCTTGGATGATATTGTACAAGGAGAGGAAAGCGAACGTTGAGTCTCTGAACAAGGAATTGATGATATATTATGGAAATTAACAAACACAAATCTGGCCTGTTGTAATTGTTTTACCCGTTGCGTTATTTTTGCTTTAGGATGATGTATGAGCGGAATTATGCTTGATTCAATAGTCATCTAGGCTCTGTGTTGATGTTTTAAATCACTCCAGCGAGTTTGTGCATGAAATTATAGACGAAAAGTGTATTTTTGCATCTAGATCGACTGTGCCACAATTAAAGCATATAGAAAATATGGATGGATCTTTCCTCAGTATGACATACCGTGGAATATGCATGGGAGATCTTCTGGCATTCACAAATTCCTGGCTCTCTCAATCCTTTTCTGACCTTGACGAATGGACTATGTCCCGGCTGTAGCTGTAGAGAGATTTCCAGGAAGGGGGGAACCTCCTCCATCATTGTTTTTTTCTTCTTCGACGGCGGCGGTCTTTCTTTTGGGGGAAAAGTACTTGGAGAGGAGGATTTCTTGAAAGTTCTCTTCTTGGTTCTGGGGAGATTCTCTTGGGTTGCCGACGGCTGAAGGGGTTGTTGGGAGAAGTTTGGGAAGAGTGCTGCTGATCATTTTAGGAGAAACCTGGGGGACTGGTTGAAGAGGATAACATTTTGAAGGTAAGATACACTCATCCTTTGAAAGTATTCATGGATTAAATTTGGTAGCCAAAAGGTTGAAGTGCCTCCATTTTACTGTAATTTTGGGGGATTATCCCATCTCCGGAATCAAAATACTATGGGGTTATGTTCTCTGCTAAGTCCCAAAGTTGCTGCTGCTCCTCGATGTGAAGGAATAAGTAATCTTTGGATGGAGATTTTGTGATAGTTACAGGATTTTCACATACACATTCGAGGGGACATCACCCTTTGCTACTGATTTTTGAAAACTGTCAATCATGCGCTCGGGTGTGGCAGACACTAGACTGTGAATAGGAAGGGGGAATATTTTTTTGTCGGTCTGACTTGAACTAATGACTTTTGGACTACCTGATATGTTTTAACAGTAGCAATCGATCAACTAATGGTGAGCAACACCTTGAGTGCTACATTGTGCCACCCATCTAACAAACCAACAGGTTGTGACTCTTCTTTTGTCCCGGAGCACTTTATCAACCATCGTGGCTATTAAGTTATAGGGAAAAATCATGTTTGCATTTGCAATCTGAAGGGCTAGGATAAAAGACGACATGCTATTCCCACCGACCCTAAAGCTCATTTATCTTGTGCCCGAGTGTTGGACAAGCAGGAGTGAACGTCTTGCTCTGGTGAGCAGCATGTAAAAGTAAGAAATATTTCTGTTTATGTGAGGAAGTTATCGTGCAGATTTGGATCTTTCAGGTGGTATTCAAAGTGGGTTATGAATGTCCCAGCTTAGCTGCATAGCGTTTTGAAGTTGCATGTTATGTGAGTGAGGCTCGTCTAAAACAAGAAGAGAAGAGAAAGGGAAAAGAAATTAGAAACCGCATGATTGATTTTTCTGATGTCAATCTTTCAATCCTTCGGAGCATGCCTGTAATTAATTGACATAATCCCAATGGGCCTTCGTGTATGAGATTGTGAGGATAAGAGACATCTCCTTGACAGCCATAAGAATTGGGAGTTGGTTGCTATGCATCTCAGAAGGTTTCTCTAAGTTCACCTTCCGTGGAGCATGAAGTCGTGGTGATTCGCATCCTTTACTGCTCCTGGGTTTAGGGAGTGTAACAGAGGAGTTTTATTCCTCTTCCTCTTTGGAAATGGAAACGTTGCAAGGTTAATATGGAAAATAACAATTGATGTTTATAGAGTGCATAATTGTTTACAATGTTGGGTAAGTAAACTTATCTGGGCATCTGTTGGCGGAGATGGAACATAAAGGGAATGCCGGATTTGAACAGGAGCATCCTAAGAGGGCTTATGGAGTTCACACAGACCATGTATGGTATATTACTTTGCAAAGAATTACACTACGGAAACTCAGGATTTACAATGAAAACATCTATAGTGGTGTGTGAATGCAAGAGTACCTCAACCGATTTATGCTAGAGGATTGTGTGCCCCCGTCTATTGTGCATATACATCTGGGGATGTGAGTAAGTGGGGGTTCGAGGAAAAGAGAGTAAAGAAGAGGGGAAGTGAGGTGGTAGATGAAGGAGGGAAGTAGGTGAGCAAGTGAATGAGAGAGTTAAGGGAAGTGGGGAAGAGTCCACTCATGAGAAAAATGTGTGTGTGTGTATGAGTGAGCATGTCTGTGAATGTACAAGTATGTAAGAGAGAGTGAAAGTAAGAGGGAAAGGGAAGGGTAGTGTGCAGGATGTATGTGTGTGAGATGATATGTGCATTCAGGTGTGTAAGTGCATGGGTGTATGCATGAGTGTATGTGGGTGAAAAGTGCATGAGAAAGAGAGCAAGCAAGTGTGTGTAAGAGTACGCGTGAGGGTAAGGGAGGAGGAAAAGGAGAGTGCATGAGCCTGTGAAAGGGTGTGTGGGAAATTGAGTGTTCATAAGTGAGAAAGCTGGAGAAAAAAGGAAGAGTGAGCGTGTGTGGGCATTTGTGCATAAGAGTGGGTGTTCTTGGGAGTAGCTTGGGAGTGAGTAGAGAGAGAGAGAGAGAGAGAGAGAGAGAGAGAGAGAGAGAGAGAGAGAGAGAGAGAGAGAGAGGCCTCAAGGAGTAACCACCAGAGTTGGATATCCACTTGTGCATGTAATTTCCGTCCATTTTATTGACACATTGGAGCAAAATTGTGGATTTAGGGAAACCAAAACTGACCTAGTATCAGAAGGGTTGGGCAAAATATCATTGAGCGTATGCATTTTCCCTTGGGTTTAAAAGGCTCAACACTCACACATGCACTCTCGCACACACTCGCATACACTGATTCATACACACATGCACTCTCGCACACACTTACACACATATATTCACACACACATAATCACACTAACCCTTGCACACACCCACACACTTTTATTCACACACACGCACTCATGTACTTGCACTCACTTCCTTTCTCATCCATACACACTCCCATTCCAGGACGCTCTCACAATTACCCTCTCTTTAACCCACTCTTTCTCACCCTCTCACACTCCCACTTTTTCTTTCTTTCACACTTCCACCTCCTTTCCCACTCTCACTCACTCTGCCTCACTCTCTTGTTCTCTTTCACTCTCTACCTTTCTTTCCTCACTTCTTCTCACTCTCTTCCCCTCTCTTTTTCACACACTCTTCACACACATACACTCATACGCACCCCCTCACACAGATATCCACACACCCTCACTTTCCTTCACCCCTTTCTCTCTCTCTTTTCCCTTCTCACTTTCTTGCCACTTTTTCCATTTTCTTTCCTTCTCTCTCACACACACACACGCACCTTTACTCACACACTCTCAACCTTTCTCTCTCTTATGCGCTCTCTCTTACCCTTCAACACTCACATATACTCACATACACACTCACAACTAAATGCGCACCCTCTTTCACTCTCTTTCTCTCACACTCCTCTCCTTCACTTACACCCACACTTCTCACATACTTTCTCTTCCCCTTTTTTTTTTCTCTCTCTCTCTCTCTAGTTTCTTACCTCACCTAAACACCAAGATTTGCAATTCAGACCAGTTCATAGTCCATCATTCTTATTAACTTAAACATTGAAAAGCATGGTTTCATTTATCCTCATCATTCCCCGTTTCAACACAAGTTCTTGAGAGAAGGCACTCATATTTACATGTGCAACCAAATTTATGTGTCCACATCTGGAAACTTAAAGCATTGTTCACAGTTTCTTTCCTGATAGAAATTTTCCCAATCATTTATGATATACCATCGAACTAAGAGTGTTTTCACAAAAAGCGAGTCACTATGCTTCACTCTTCCTAAGGCTAATATATTTCCTAAGTCTAAAGATCACGAATGGAGGATATTAACATCTCTTAGATTTTTGAAAGAAATTAACCTTCTTGAAATACGAACTATTTCGGGTTCTTGAAAAGAAATTGAAGCGAATGTTGTTCCCTTCCATAGGAACACAAAACATAAAGAAAAAAATCGAAAACAGTCTGTTGCATTATAATGTGCTCACTCATCCCTTCTACGCGTAGAGTAAAAATTTGTAAGGATTTATAAGAAGATCGTTCAGGAACACTTTGCTACACTCATCACATATTCATGATAACCATGGGTTCTCTACACTTAATATTTCAACCAATAATTCCATATAGAACCCATATGCCACAATTCTCCACATCTGATTCGAGACAATCTCCATAATAAACTAAACAGAATAAACCATATGCCACAATTCTCTATCATAAAAAAATGTATCACCACAACCATTATCTCCACCAGGGCGCTCATGGCACAACACAAAATAATAACTCTCCTTTTGCTGCAAAATGCTCATGTCAAACCAAAAGTGTGCCGGAGTAGATTGTGGACACCTTCCCCAAATGAGATGGTGCTGCACATTCTTGCTTCACACCAACCAAAATTGAGTTGAGAAGTGCAAAGTGGACTTCTTGAGCTTTCTAGGAAGCACAAATGGAAGATGATCCTCAAATCATAGGATCAAAATGGATAACTTTGACATTTACCATGAATCAAAAAGCTTTCTATTTTGGTCAGTGAACCTGCTCACATAAATGAATAGTGCTCTTTCTCTACTATCAATTGAACAAAATCCTTTTGGGCATATCTAATAACTTGGCTAGCTAGCTTTTGCAATTTTATTTCACTTGATATGATAAACTATGCACTGAGAATGATGCTTAACAAATCAGAGATGTATCCCGACATTTTAGGAGGTTGACAATATGTAGACCAGAGATCACTATTTTGCACATTACTCAAGAATGGCTGAGGCAATAAGAATGAAACCTTGTATCATGAAAACAGACTGTCTAATGTGAGAAATAGATCAGAAAAGTTCACTATCCTGAGTGGTACATGATAGAGAAACAGAGATGACACATGATCAAAGTGAAGGTATTAATGCACATAAATTACAATGACATTGGCAATGAATGATTGCACAATGCGAGGGGAATGGTAGAGCTATAGTGTGAGCTCAATGTACCATGAAAATCCCCTTCAAATCTCTGCTGATTTGGGCTCTCTTCCATGTGACTTGATGATTCATTTTAGAGCTAAATTTGGAGCCAATTTTCAACTTTCGACTGTCAAATTCTACCAAAAAAATGTTCCTAGAGTTTAGGACTTCATCTATCATCACTCCTTCACCAAAATATCTCATAATTGATTCTCCTAATAGCTCGTGATTGAAAGAGCCTTTTACATATGCACTTTTACAAAGGATAAAATCAAACTTTTACAAGTAGGAATTCCCATGAGTATGCATGAGGATATATGGAAACTTATGGAGTCTTGAAACGAAGGGCTTTGAACTTCTAGGAACAAAGTGACATTGATATTTCTCCCTAGTTTGAAATGCCTTACCAAATTCCAATTCATCTAGGAGATTTCTCAAGATTCTTGGGCCTCTGGGATGAGGAACGAGTCATCTAGCTTTTTGAGGTAACCTATGAGGCTAATGAAGTTGTTGTTGATATATTTAGGTAGTGATGTGTGTGAACACTCTAGGACCGCCGGGGCACTTTTTTCCCTCTTTAGGAGGTTTTTTTTCCCCCGGCTTGTATATACGCCTATTGCCCTAATGGGCTACTTATCTTTGTACATTCTCTAGTAATACATTCAGTCTTGTGTGTTGTGCTCCAAGCTTCTTCTTCTTCCTTGTGCTGTTCGCGTGCTTCCGCAGACGTCTAACTCCAACAATTGGTATCAGAGCAGGTCGTTGCTTCTTCTAGGGCGCCGTCGACACTCCTCCGTTTGCAGTCTCAGATTCGCACAAAATTTGGTGAGCATACTCAGGGTGTTTCCGAGATCAAAACAGCTTCGCTGTGTGGTGACAAAATCACGATCTGAGCTCGTTTCGGCCTCCGAACGCACTATCGCAGTGCTTGTGCAGGCTATTTCGTCCTTTTGTGCCAAAGGTATATACCAGTTTCTGTTCGCCAGTTTAAGCGTCTCGAAGTCTGCTACAGGTCTAGCAGAACTCGTGTGGGCAGTTCTGTTCAACTTTTTGAGATACAGTCAATTTTCTGCATCAAGGTATTTTAGTCACCGGCCATGGCTGAAAGCAGTGATGTATTCCGTATGTTGGCTGTTGAGGATAAGTTGGATGGTACCAACTACCCATTATGGGCTTATATGATGCGACATGTACTGGTTGCAAAAGGATTGTGGAACATTGTGCAGGGTGTTGAAAGACGTCCTGTTACACCTGTAACGACAGGTACTGCAAATACAGGTGTTGGAGCTGATGAAGATGGTGTCGAAGATGATATTCCGCAGATTCCTGTTCGTGCTGCTGTTTCTGTTGCACCTACTGCAGAGCAGATTCGTTGGGATGGCAGAGATGCCCAGGCACATGCATTGATAGCTTTGTCTGTCAAACGTGCCATTATTCCTCACATTCGCTCTTGCAGAACAGCAAAGGATGCTTGGGATACACTTACCACTTTGTACCAGGCTAGGAATGAGGCTCGTGTTGCTTACCTCCGAAAACAGTTGGAGAGTGAGCACATGAATGAAGGTGATTCGATGGACAGTTTTCTTACAAAGATCAAAGACTTGAAGGAACAATTGATTTCTGCTGATGAGGTTATACCAGATAGCTCACTTGTGCAGACCGTTCTGAATGGCCTTCCTGATTCATATCAGAGTTTTGCCTCTACTCTTCGATTGATGATGAAAGGCAATCCGAATGCCTTGTCATTTGAGGAATTAGTCTCTGTTCTGTTGCAGGAAGATCAGTCCAGGCAGAACAGGTCCATTATGCGTGTTGCAGATCAAGCTTTCCCGGCTAGTCAGAAGGGCAAAGGAAAATGGAGCTCTTCTACTAGTAAGCAGAAATCTGCAAATGCTGCACAATCGAAGAACCAGGATAAAGATGAGAAGAAATCAGAAAAGCAGAAATTGTTCTGCAAGTACTGTAAAGGAAATGATCATATTATAAAGAACTGTCCAAAACTGGCTGCTAAAGAGGCAAAGAAGAAAGAGGCTGGAATGGTTGTTGCAGAGGCCTCTACACCAAAAACAGAGTCTGCAAATCTTGTGCAGGAAGAAGAATGGGCGTTTACTACTGTCTGCAGTTTTGACCCATCTTCTCATGATCAGTGCATGTCTGCAGTAGACTCAGATGTTTGGTACTTTGACAGTGGGGCGACCAAACATATTACCTCGCAGCGCAGTTTCTTCTCTTCACTCGAGCCTGCCCCTACAGGGCATACTGTCACATGCGCCAATAACTCCTCTTATCCTGTTATGGGAGTTGGTAAGATCATTCTGACTACTGCTGATGGTAGTTCTTTCACTTTGTCAGATGCTTTATTTGTGCCAGGGATCAAAAAGAACCTGTTATCAGTTTCTGCATTAGCCAAGATTGGCTTGGTTGTGAAATTCGTTGATGAAAGGTGTACAGTCCATGATCTCTCAAATGGCGATGTGATTATTGCTTCTGGCATTTTATGTCGTGGGCTGTATAAGCTCATAGACTATGAAAGATCTGTGAATGATTCGGCATGTGCAGTTCATGATTCTCAGGCTATGTCAGATGCAAAGCTTTGGCATGCACGCTTTGGTCATCTGAATTTTGCTAGCTTGTTACGCCTGCAGAAATCTGAAATGGTGTCCTCTTTGCCCAAACTTGAGGCACCTGGAAAACATGTTTGTGAAGGCTGTATTTTGGGCAAAATGCAGCGTTCTTCCTTTCCAAAAGATGGTTCAGTTCGGGCTATGCAAAAATTGCAGCTTGTACATAGTGATGTCTGTGGTCCTATGCAGACACCCTCTTTTGGAAATTACCTTTACTTCGTGACTTTCATTGATGATTTTTCCAGGCATGCATGGGTATATCCACTCAAAGCAAAGTCCGAAGTGTTCATGTGCTTCAAACAGTTTTTGGTTTTGGCTGAAAATCTGTCAGCATGTAAAATGGGCACCCTCCGTTCTGATCGAGGGGGGGAATATATGTCTTCAGATTTTAATGCATTTCTGGCTGAACGTGGGATAAAACACCAGTGTACAGTGCTGTATACACCTCAACAGAATGGAGTTGCTGAACGAAAAAACAGGTCACTCATGGAGATGGCGAGGTGCATGGTCAAAAGTCAGGCTTTACCACATAGTTTCTGGCTTGAGGCTGTCATGTGTGCAGCATATGTACTGAACAGGTGTCCCACCAAAGCGTTGCAGTCTATCACTCCATATGAGGCTTGGCATGACCGCAAGCCATCTGTTGCTCATCTGCGTGTTTTTGGTTGTTTGGCATATGCATTAGTGCCTGAACAACATCGCAGAAAATTGGATGATAAGGCAGTAAAATGTATTTTTGTTGGGTACAGTTCTGAAAGTAAAGGCTATCGTCTGTATCATCCATAGACTAAACGCATTCTGGTTAGCCGTGATGTTGTCTTTGTGGAAGATGCTATTCAGCCATTGCTTTCATGTACTAAGGAGACATCTGTTAGCTCCAAAGACATGTATGATACTTTGATGCCTCTTTTTACAGGTGGACAGGCTAGCGCTGGTCCCAATGAGGCAACTTCTCAGCCTTTGCAGGTTTCATATGATGATGCAGATCATTCCATTTTTGATGCAGATTTACATGATGCACTTGTTGATGAGAGAGCTGATATTGAACAGGCAAAAACTATGCCAAAATGGCTGGTGCAGACTTTGCGTGACAGCAAATTAGATGCACCTTTGTCATATCGTACTCGTTCAGGCTCTCATAGTACCTCCTTTGCATCAGATTGCTATGCTATGGCTGCATCTAGTCTCTGTGATGAGAATGAGCCTGTTTCTTTTGATGAAGCACAAAATTCAGAAAATTGGAAGGCTGCTATGCAATCTGAATATGATGCTATAATGAAGAATGGTACATGGTCTTTATGTGACTTGCCTCCTGGCAAGAAGGCCATTGGCACTAAGTGGGTATACAAGCTGAAGCGTAAACCTGATGGTACAGTTGACAGGTATAAGGCTAGGCTTGTTGCAAAGGGTTATGCACAGGAAAGAGGCATTGATTTTGATGAGACCTTTGCACCTACATGCCGTATGACTACTGTTCGGAGCATTTGTGCACTTGCAGCCCATCATGGTTGGAATGTACATCAGTTGGACATTAAAACAGCATTTCTGAATGGTGACTTGCATGAAGAAGTGTATGTTTTTCAGCCCCGTGGCTTTGTGCAGAAAGGGCATGAAAACCAGGTGTGCAGGTTAAAGAAGGCGTTATATGGTTTAAAGCAAGCACCACGTGCTTGGTATGAGAAAATACATGCCTATCTGATTGCACATGGTTTTGAGAACAGTCCAACTGAAAGCACCTTATATGTTAAGCGTGCTAATGATGTGCTTCTGATCATTGTTGTCTATGTAGACGACATGCTGCTCACTGGTCCTCTTGAGAAGCATATTGCTGATTTCAAGGCTGATTTGCATGCCTCATTTGAGATGTCTGATTTGGGGCATTTGCATCACTATTTGGGCATTCAGTTTATGCAAGTTGATGGTGGAATGGCTTTGTGTCAAACGAAATATATTGACACATTATTGCAGCGTTTTGGCCTTGAAGACTGTAAGCCTATTGCCACTCCTATGGAGACAGGTTTACGATTGAGTCTTCATGATGCTGGAGATGCATTTGATGCTGTTCTCTATCAGCAGGCTGTTGGATGCTTGATTTACTTATGCATTACTCGGCCAGATATTCAGTTTGCTGTCTCACAGATGAGCAGGTTTATGCATTGCCCAGGAGTCACGCATTGGAAAGCGGTTAAGCGCATCTTTCGCTACTTGAGTGGTATCGGCTACTTGGGTTGTTTTATCCCAAGGGGGGATCACTACCGCCAGATTTGCATGCTTTTTCTGACTCAGATTGGGCTGGTTGCTATGACACTCGTGTGTCCACCAGTGGTTTTTGCTTCATGCTTGGTAGCTCATGTATATCTTGGTTGAGCAAGAAGCAGCCTACTGTGGCCACTTCCAGTTGTGAGGCTGAGTATAGGGCAGCTTTCACAGCGACTGTTGAGTGTGTGTGGCTCAGACGCCTTATGGCTGATTTGGGTGTTGGCCAGTCTTCTGCCACCACCATCTTCACTGACAGTCAGAGCGCATTGGCAGTTGCGAGGAACCCTGTGTTCCATGCTCGCACTAAGCACATTGAGGTGCATTATCACTATGTCAGGGAGAGGTTCTCTGCTGGGGAGATCAGCTTGGCATATGTGCCCACGCAGGAGAACATTGCAGACCTTTTCACGAAGGCTCTGCCTAGGGAGAAGTTTGAAGCTTTCCGCAAAGCTTTGGGCTTACTTCCTTTTGTGGAGTGATTTCCACATAGCTCGGCACTTCCTTATACATGAGTGCCAGCTCCTTGTTCACCGCATCACTCCCAGGGGGGATTTGTTGATATATTTAGGTAGTGATGTGTGTGAACACTCTAGGACCGCCGGGGCACTTTTTTCCCTCTTTAGGAGGTTTTTTTTCCCCCGGCTTGTATATACGCCTATTGCCCTAATGGGCTACTTATCTTTGTACATTCTCTAGTAATACATTCAGTCTTGTGTGTTGTGCTCCAAGCTTCTTCTTCTTCCTTGTGCTGTTCGCGTGCTTCCGCAGACGTCTAACTCCAACAGTTGTAGACCAAGGAAAAAGATTGAGAATCTTTCCTACAGATCTCTAGGATGAGGTGGAAAATTGGTATGGGAATCTGACACCTCAAGAGAGAGGGATGTATCAGGTGCTTAAAGATGTCTTCTTGGCAAAGTTCTAAATGCAAAGCTTCCAAGATAGACTCGCATAACACATGGATTATCTACAACACATAGTAAATGACAATATCGACCATTACATCTAGTGTATGGAATCTTTGGTCAAGAAAATGGGTGTAAATGCCCCAAATGATGAGGCTCTCAAGAGGAGGTTTATCGCGGGATTAAGAGATCCTAGAGTGCAACAACACATAAGCCTTAGGTGGTGGCCCACCAATCTAATGGTTGCAAAAGAAGAAGCTAGGGTTTGGGAGGAAGTCTAGTTAAGCCAGCAAAGAAGGAGAGACCTCCTATATGGACCAGTAGAAGGACTAGCGGGTGCACCCGTAAGAAATCCCACCTGTGAGAGCCAAACATTGAAAACTCTAGCTTTTGCCCATTACTAGAAATAGGGGGCATAGCGACACCCCCGAATTGAAAAAAAAGTGGGTCTCATCGCTTATCCGATGCTAGCATCGCATAAGTTTTTTTATTTTTTTTTTTAAATGTGTCGTCGCATAAGCAATGCCAGCATTGCTTATGTGATGCTAAAAATATGCATCACAAAGAGTGTCGCTAGTCAATGATGCTTTTAACGACATTGGCAAACTACCTATGACACTAGATCATCGACGTCCTGGTCTTCCAGAGCGTCACATAAGCGACACTCTAGAATGTTAAAAAAAAAATCGATTTTTCCCGGCACTTTTGTGCTGGGAGTAGGACATGTGCGAGAGAGAGAGAGAGAGAGAGAGAGAGAGAGAGAGAGAGAGAGAGAGAGAGAGAGAGAGAGAGAGAGAGAGAGAGAGAGAGACACAGAGAGAGATTGAGCAAGAGAGAGAGAGATTGACACGCACATCCCGTGAAGCAAGGTACACACACACACACACAAATTTACACACACACACATACATAGACATACATATGCATACACACACACATATACACACATAGACACACACATACACATAGACACACACACATACACACATAGACACACACACATACATATTAGACACCTACACACTTACACACACACACAAACACACATCCACACACATTTCCACACACACATACACATGCATATACACATACACACGTATAAGCACACAGACACACATACACACATGTTGGTCCAGGGCAATCAACAATTGAAGTTTTAATGAAAGTTTGGAAGTCAAGGACTGAAGAAAAGTTCAAGTTATGAAGCATGGAGGAAGTGCATATTTAGAAGTTGAAAGATGTGTACACATATGTACATTAATTCAAAGATAGTTCACTTATACTTTTGTATAATCATAAGCTTGTAAATATTTGCCCATATATACTATGAAAAATGTCGAGGCAAATATGAGAGATTGTGTTAAGACAAGATTTGAGGAGAATTAGATGTCATTAGACACTTTAGAAGTGAGTAAGATATTTCTCATCACTCAGATGTAAATTTTCTAGGAATGAAGAAATGGTGCGCCCGATCTTTCTGAGTATTCTCCTTTTGTGTTGAATCTTTTGTTAAATGTTTTTGTACAAGTCTAAGTCTATAATTGATTGACCTCTGTACAACTTTTCAGCTTCTAATTGTGATCGGGCTGAGAGAATTGAGTGTAGGAAAATTTACATTTGTAAATGGGAAGAAGAGAAGTTGCAGGAGGCACAAAATTTGATGCTAATGTTTTGGTCAGTTCTCCTTCCACAGTGTAAAGTTTTGAGCAAGCAAGCACTCAAAATTTAAGTTGGAAGGTAAGCCATCTATGGCTAAAAGCATTTGCATAAATGGGTTCTAGATTCAGAGAACCAAGTGTTAGAAGTTACAGGTGTCTGAATCGACTTCTCAAGAGAACAATTTTAGACATAGGTAACTTGTTGAGATCATTTCTCAAGATCTACTGAGTCTTTTGAAATGATTTAACTTGGAGAGGGTGTGAAAACTATAGAAAAAACCTTATGAAAAGTTTTATAAAAAACTTTACACATTTGATAAGTCAATGAGAGAGATATGTGCAGCAAACTTTCTATAGAAACATCTTCTTCCTAGTTTATTCAAAATCTTAATATTTGATCATTGATTCTCTAAATTGGTGAAGGTTTTGACTTACTCTTGATATAGAGGTGTTCTAACTTCAAGAGTAAGTTGTTCTTTTGGATATTAACACTCTCCATCAGTGGTATCAGAGCAGGAAGTATCAAAATTGAAGAAAGGAAGGATCCCGACTGCTGTAGTCATAAAGAATTCAACATCTAAAGATTCAAAGGGTGAAAGATTGAGAAGGAGGTCATACGACATCAAGGAAGACAAAAGGAATATCATTCGAAGTTAAGGTACATCTATTACTCATAAAGTTTGAAGAATTCAATACACAGGTGAAGAAAGGATGGGAGATTCTCTTCAGATAGAGAAATTGGATAGAGAGAACTATCCAGCATGGTCAATGAGGATGGAAGCTCATCTTATGAGCAAAGACTTGATAAGTTATATCATAGGTGAAGAAGAAAAGCCTCAATTTAGAGATCCTAGTGTTCCAACTAGGGAGGAATTATCTGATTTGAAGACTTGGATGAAGAAAGATGCTCAAGCTAGGAGCATTATCTATATGGCAGTTAATGACTACTTGTTACCTCACATTAGAGGTCTTGAAAGTGCAAGTGATATATGGAATGCTTTGGAGGAGCATTTCCAAAATACCACAAAGTCAAGGAAGGCATCCTTGTGGGCAAAATTACCACATTTAGAAGAAGGCCTCTCAATCCATCTCAGATTATGTAACAAGAATGGACATTGCAGATGCATTAGAAGTAGTTGATGAAGACATTGAGGAGGATAAATTGGTAAGGCAAATCCTTACAGGTTTGAGAGGTGATGACAAATGGAAGCCATTCATTTTCTCTACTGAATTATCACTAGATCATTTTACTCCTGATATAAATCAGTTGCTAGGTCACATGCTAACCTTTGAGCAGGATGTCAAAGGAGAAAGTGATAAAAGTACAGGTCATGCAATGTATTCAAAGGATAAGAAGAAGAATATCAAAGGAAAACAACAAGCGAATGAGGATGAAGGTACAACTAGCCAAGCTAACTTCTTTAGAGGAAGAGGAAGTGGCAAAGGTAGAGGAAGAGGCAGGAGTAATAAAGATGGAGTCAAAGCTTGCTGGATTTGTGGTAAGACAAATCACTTAGCTAATGATTGTTGGCATAATACTCAGAGAAATGGTGGATATAATCAGAATTTTAATTCAAGAGGAAGAGGTGGCAGAAATCAAAGAGGTAATTTCAGAAGTAGAGGTAGTAGAGGTTACTTTGGAAGAAATGCACGTAGACGATTCCAAAGTCAACAATACAACAATACCTACTACAATTATGCTTCAGATGAGAAGGAGGATTCAACATTGATAATGAATGCAACTTGTGAAAGACAAAGTGAAGACCAAAGAGTCTTCTATATTGACTAAGGGTGTAGCAATCACCTGAGTGGAAACATAGCTTTAATGATTGATTTGGAGAATAAGATAACTAATCATGTTGTTTAAACACGTGACAATACAAAGCACAATGTGAAGTCGATTGGATCAGTGAAGGCCAAGGATGGTAGTACTCTCTTGAGTAAGGTTTTGTATGTTCCTCCTATTCCTAAGAATCTAATAAGTGTAGGACAAATTGTTGAAAAAGGTTATGAAGTTAAGTTCACTAATGAAGCAGTGTTTGTGAAAGACCCAAGCAATGGGTATAAACAAATTGTTTCGGGGAAGAAAGAAGGAAGACTCTTCACATTAAAGATCCAAGGCAATGTTGGGCATGCCTTGTTCACTTATGGTGGACATAAGATCTCTGAGTTAGATCTTTGGCACAAGAGGCTTGGACATTTCAATGAAAGAGGTATCAAAGATATGGTTAACAATGGTTCAGTGCTTAGGTTGCCTAATGTTGCAGGTCAACATATGACATACAGATGTGAAGCATGTCAATTAGGTAAGGCTCATAAGCAATCTTATTCCAAGCATGGTTTTATGTATTCAGAGAAGCTTTAGTTGGTACACACAGATGTGTGGGGACCATCAAAGGATCTTAGTATCAATGGCTCAAGGTATTATGTGATTTATGTTGATGATGCTACCAGATGGATCACTATCTATGTGATCAAAGATAAGTCAGAGGTATTCAATACATTCAAACATTATCATGTGTATGTAGAGAGAATTACAGGTCATAAGTTGAAGAGACTGAGGTCAGATAGAGGGGGAGAGTATTTATCTAATGAGTTCAGTGATTACTTGTGGAATGCAGGTATAAAAAGGGAAATTACTTGCAGGTACTCTCCCCAACAAAATGGTGTAGCAGAAAGGAGGAATAGAACTCTTGTTGAGTTTGCAAGATCCATGATGAGAGAGAAAAATTGCCCAAATTACTTGTGGGCTGAGGCTGTAAACACAGCTACTTATTTGGTTAATAGATTACCATGTAAAGCTTTTCAGGGTATGACACCATATGAGGCATGGTGGGGTAAGAGACCTACTTTAGATCATTGCAAAGTATTTGGATGTTTGGCATATGCATATGTGCCATCACAATTGAGGCATAAATTGGAGCCTAAAGTTGAAAAATATGTGTTTATTGGATATGATGATAAGCAGATGGGATATAGGTTGTGGAGTCCATCCAGTGTCAAAGGATGTTACATTTGATGAGCAAGGTACTTGGTATGCAGGTACAATCAATATTTATGCAGGTGATGAAGAAGTTGTGAATCAAAAGAAAGGTAAATCAAAGGTTCAGATATTTGATGAAGAAGTGAACAATGAAGTACAGGTGGAAGTTGAAGAAGTGCCAAGATTTGATCCAGAGTGTGATGAACAAGAAACCTCAAGGAGTGGAGAACCTAGAAGGTCATCAAGACACAAATGGCAACCTACAAGGTATAGCTATGAAACTTCTTTTTTGGCTACCAAAAAATATGCTTATATGATAAAGGCAGATGAAGACCCTTCTACCTATGAAGAGGCAAAAGGTAAGGAAAATTGGGAGAAAGCTATGCAGGAAGAGTATGATGCATTAATGGAGAATCAGACATGGGATTTGGTTCCTAAACCAAATAGTCAGAAGATCATTGGATGCAAATGGGTCTACAAGACAAAGAGGTTTGCAGATGGAAGTGTGTCTATATATACAGCTAGACTTGTTGTGAAAGGGTTTGCTCAGACATATGGTATAGATTATGATGAGACCTATAGTCCTGTGGCAATGATGACTACCATCAGGACACTCATAGCTATTGCTGCATGTAAAGGTTGGAAATTATGTCAATTAGATGTGAAGAATGCTTTTCTAAATGGTTATATTTCAGATGATGTTTTTATGGAGCAACCACAAGTATTGAGAGATGGAAGGTATCCAAATCGTGTATGCAAGCTCAAGAGAGCTTTGTATGGTTTAAAGCAGGCCCCAAGGGCATGGAATTATAGACTTGTGAAGTTCTTAAAAGAACTTGGGTTCCAAGTATCTAAAGCAGATAGTAGCTTGCTTGTTAAAGCAAGTGATGATGGATTCATTTACATGTGCATATATGTTGATGATATAATTCTTACAAGTACAGATGAGAAAGGAATTCAAAGTATAAAGAAGAAAATGGAGAAAGAGTTCAAGATCAGTGACTTGGGAGACTTGTCATATTTCTTGGGCATGTAGATCTCATAGACTCAACATGGGGTGTATGTAACTCAAGAAAGGGATTTGAGAAACTTGTTGATCAAGTTTAAGATGAATGATTGCAGGGTAGCACCTACTCCAATGGAGGTGAATCACAATCTGAGCAGATATGGAGGAGAAGAGTTCAAGGACATGAAGCTATATCAAAGTTTGGTTGGTAGTCTAATATATGCTACATTAACTAGACCTGACTTGTCATATGCAGTTGGAGTATTGTCTCAATTCATGCATTGTCCTAGGAAAGAACATTGGATTGAAGGTCAAAGAGTGTTGAGGTACATTAAGGGTACACTCAAAGAAGGTTTGTATTATGGTTTTACATCAGATACAAACATCAAGATCTATAGTGATACAGATTGGAAAGGTAATCCTGATGATAGGAGATCAACTTTTGGATACTTATGTTATGTGGGAGATAAGTTAATTTCTTGGTGTTCAAAGAAGCAACACACAGTCGCTTTATCCTCCATAGAAGTTGAGTACAAAGGGATGGTTGAAGCTGCAAAGGAAGTGATATGGCTTAAGACTCTTATGAAGAGTGTTGACATTACTCAGAGTACACCCACTATTCATGGAGATAACATGAGTTCATTGTATTTAGCTGCTAATCCTATTTTTCATGCCAGGACTAAACACATTGAGATTCAGTATCACTTTCTGAGAGAGAAGGTGATGGATAAAGAGATTGAAGTCATACATACTTCAACAAAAGATCAGATAGCTGATATGCTAACAAAAAGCTTGGATGGACCAAAGCTACAAAGATTTAAGGACATGGCAGGCATAAAAAAGATAGACAAAACCTCAATTGATGATTGAGGGGGAGCTGTTGGTGTAGGGCAATCAACAATTGAAGTTTTAATGAAAGTTTGGAAGTCAAGGACTGAAGAAAAGTTCAAGTTATGCAGCATGGAGGAAGTGCATATTCAGAAGTTGAAAGATGTGTACACATATGTACATTAATTCAGAGATAGTTCACTTATATGAAAAATGTCCGGGAAAATATGAGAGATTGTGTTAAGACAAGATTTGAGGAGAATTAGATGTCATTAGACACTCTAGAAGTGAGTAAGATATCTCTCATCACTCAGATGTAAATTTTCCACGAATGAAGAAATGTTGCACCCGATCTTTCTGAGTATTCTCCTTTTGTGTTGAATCTTTTGTGAAATACTTTTGTACAAGTCTAAGTCTATAATTGATTGACCTCTCTACAAATTTTCAGCTTCTAATTGTGATCAGGCTAAGACAATTGAGTGTAGGAACATTTACATGTGTAAATGGGAAGAAGAGAAGTTGCAGGAGGCACAAAATTCGATGCTAATGTTTTGGTCACTTCTCCTTCCACGGTGTAAAGTTTTGAGCAAGCAATCACTCAAATTTTAAGTTGGAAGGTAAGCCATCTATGGTTAAATGGGTTCTAGATTCACAGAACCAAGTGTTAGAAGTTAGAGGTGTTTGAATCGACTTCTTAGGAGAAGAGTTATAGACATAGGTGACTTGTTGAGATCATTTCTCAAGATCTACTGAGTCTTTTGAAATGAGTTAACTTGGAGACGGTGTGCAAACTATATGCAACACCTTGTGCACAGTTCTATCAAAAACTTTACACATTTGATAAGTCAATGAGAGAGATATGTGCAGCATACTTTCTGTAGAATCATCTTCTTCACAGTTTATTCAAAATCTTAATATTTGATCATTCTTCTCTAAATTGGTGAAGGTTTTAACTTACTCTTGATATTAGAGTTGTTCAAACTTCAAGAGTAAGTTGTTCTTTTGGAGATTAACACTCTCCATCAGTGGTATCAGAGCAGGAAGTATCAAAATTGAAGAAAGGAAGGATCCCGACTGCTGTAGTCATAAAGAATTCAACATCTAAAGATTCAAAGGGTGAAAGCTTGAGAGAAAAGCTTGAGAAGGAGGCCATACAACATCAAGGAAGACAAAAGGAATATCATTCAAAGTTAAGGTACATCTATTACTCATGAAGTTTGAAGAATTCAATACACAGGTGAAGAAAGGATGGGAGATTCTCTTTAGATAGACAAATTGGATAGAGAGAACTATCCAGCATGGTCAATGAGGATGGAAGCTCATCTTATGAGCAAAGACTTGATAAGTTATATCACAGGTGAAGAAGAAAAGCCTCAGTTCAGAGATCTTAGTGTTCCAACTAGGGAGGAATTATCATAGTTGAAGACTTGGATGAAGAAAGATGCTCAAGCTAGGAGCATTATCTATATGGAAGTTAATGACTACTTGTTACCTCACATTAGAGGTCTTGAAAGTGCAAGTGATAAATGGAATCCTTTGGAGGAGCATTTCCAAAATACCACAAAGTCAAGGAAGGCATCCTTGTGGGTAGAATTTACCACATTTAAGAAGAAGGCCTCTCAATCCGTCTCAGATTATGAAACAAGAATGAAGGACATTGCAGATGCATTAGGAGCAATTGATGAAGACATTGAGGAGGATAAATTGGTAAGGCAAATCCTTACAGGTTTGAGAGGTGATGACAAATGGAAGCCATTCATTTTGTCTATTGAATTATCACTAGATCATTTTACTCCTGATTTAAATCAGTTGCTAGGTCACATGCTAAATTTTGAGCAGGATGTCAAAGGAGAAAGTGATAAAAGTACAGGTCATGCAATGTATTCAAAGGATAAGAAGAAGAATATCAAAGGAAAACAACAAGCAAATGAGGATGAAGGTACAACTAGCCAAGCTAACTTCCTAAGAGGAAGAGGAGGTGGCAAAGGTAGAGGAAGAGGAGGTGGCAAAGGTAGAGGAAGAGGCAGGACTAATAAAGATGGAGTCAAAGCTTGCTGGATTTGTGGTAAGACAAATCACTTAGCTAATTATCGTTGGCATAATACTCAGAACAATGGTGGATATAATGAGAATTTTAATTCAAGAGGAAGAGGTGGCAGAAATGAAAGAGGTAATTTCAGAAGTAGAGGTTACTTTGGAAGAAATGCAGGTAGAGGATTCCAACGTCAACAATACAACAATACCTACTACAATTATGCTTCAGATGAGAAGGAGGATTCAACATTGATAATGAATGCAACTTGTGAAAGACAAAGTGAAGACCAAAGAGTCTTCTATATTGACTCAGGGTGTAGCAATCACGTGAGTGGAAACATAGCTTTAATGAATGATTTAGAGAATAAGATAACTAATCATGTTGTTCAAACAGGTGACAATACAAAGCACAATGTGAAGTCAATTGGATCAGTGAAGGCCAAGGATGGTAGTACTCTCTGTTGGAGCAAGTCTATGACAAGCTTAAGTATTGGCTTGAGTCCCACAAAGTCATAGAAGAAGCCTTAAAATGAAATCAATGTAAAGTTCACTTGTGCACTACCTCTTGTAACTTTTGAAGAGTTTACTTAACGTAAAAGTGAAAGAATCTTAAGTGGTTGAGTCCACTTGATCAAAAAGGGAAAGAGGAGCCATGAATTCATGATTTGTGGTAGATAGAGAATCAAACCAATCACAGAATACCAAAGTACAGTGTAACCTCACTCTAGAGGAGTTGTTGAAGGTAAAACCAGAACTGTGGAAACATGTAGCAAATCGATTCCCTGAGCTTGCTACTACTCCCTCACAGATAGGATCACAAAAGAAGGTACCAGAAATACCAGTAGAAAAGATCGGAGATGTAAGCGAAGGAGAGGAAGGTAACACATATCTTCCAATAACCCATCAGGGCTATACCACCAAAGCCATCTTAGATTCAAGAGCCGGAGTAGCCATCGCTACCATCGCTTTATGGAAACATTGGGGTAAGCAAGCATTGAGACCTACTAGGATGAAGCTACAAATGGATGACGGACACATAGAAAAACCATTAGGCTTACTAGAAGGCATATCTCTCACCACTTGTGGTGTGGAGTTTGAGCATACTTTCACCATTTGTGATTTTGAAAAAAATCATGCTTACGAGATGATTTTAGGAGGACCATTCATGCATCAATTGCAAATTGTACAAGATTGGGGAAATAATTCTTTGTACTTGCAACATTTAGGAGTGACTACTAAAGTCAATCTTAAAGACTATTCACATAGAGACGTACCTCCAATACAATGGAATACCATCCATAAGACACAAGTAGAAACAGAATCGGTGCACTCATTGGAGTCAGACCCCTCATGGTTGCACGAGGACACTCATTTATGGATGTGTAAAGTAGCAAAACAATAGGAAGAATGGTTAGAAGCCAGGACCTTAGGTGCAGAACAACATCCAAGAACCCTTCAAGACCTAGCTTACGCACCTGTAGTATTTCGAGACGAAGAATTCGAACCCCATGGTTGGGCAGAGATCCTAGCAACCATGGACGTAGCCATCAATGAAGAACAATGGACACCCCACTGTGACGAGGATGGCTATGACATTGTAGTTTTCACACTAGAGCCAATCATGCGTGATTCAATTATTGTAGAGTGTGAACCTAGCACTGATGCATTTGAGGATGCAAGTGATTTCGATTTAGAGTCAATTATTATGGACCCTCCTTTCGCATCAGAAGAAGAATACTTCTACGAAGTAGAGGCTCACCCTCAAAGACATGAAGAAATTATGAGTGAGGTGCGATTAGCCACACACGTGACCACCAAGAGTGAAGGAAAGAAAAGAAAGAAGAAAGAAACCATGTCAGAAGAAGAAGAATCGTTGTTCGAGGTACTGGAGAACTTCAAGAAATATGAAATAGAAGATAGACGAATCATGGTACGAATGCCTAACAGAAAAGCTGATGTTGGAGAAGTATACGATAACCGAGAGAAAACAAAAAAAATAATAGTTGCCATAGAAGGAGAAGAAGAGAAATGTACCTACATAGTGCATGATTTGACGAATGAAGAAGAAGAAGAATTAGTTGCCCTATTGCGCGAATATAGAGATGTTTTTGCTTGGAGTTACAAAGATCTAAAAGGAGTAGACCCAAATATATGTTCTCATAGAATCCCTATGACTCCAGATGCAAAACCTACGAAACAGAAACCATACACGTACAATGATAACTACGCTGCGAAGATTAAAGAAGAAATAGATCGTTTGATAGAAGCAGGATTCATTTACGAAATTGAGCATACCGAATGGGTATCCCCCATTGTGGTTGTGCCCAAGAAGAATGGAAAATTGCATGTGTGTATTAACCTTAAAAAAGTTAATGCCGCCACGATTAGAGACAATTATCCTCTTCCTATCACAGAGTACTTATTGGAAAGAGTTGCAGGCAAGGAAGTTTATAGCTTTCTTGATGGATTTTCAGGCTATAATCAAGTAGCCATTGCTCCAGAAGATCAACACAAGACGGCTTTCGCCACAGAATGGGGCATTTTTGCATTTCGTGTGATGCCATTTGGCTTAACAAATGCACCCGCCACTTTCCAGCGACTCATGTGTCATGTTTTTAAGGAATTCTTACGCAAGAATTTGGAAGTTTATGTCGATGACTTATGTGCTCATTCAAATATGAGACAAACACATATCCCAGAGTTAAGACAAGTATTTGACAAATGTCGAGAATATCAGGTTTGTTTGAACCCAGAAAAATGCGTTTTCATGGTCAGACAAGGCAAAATTCTAGGACACATTGTGTCAAAAAATGGAATCTCTACGGATGAAGAAAAAGTGAAAGTAATCCCAGAACTACCTAGACCAAATAATGTAAAAGAGGTACAAGCATTTATGGGTCATTGCGGTTATTATAGGAGATTCATACACATGTATGCAATCATAGCCAAGCCTCTGTACTCTCTTTTGACCAAGTTAAAGAAATTCAGGCATTATTTGTTGGCAAACAAATTCAAGTTCTTTACAGATCATCAAGCATTATTGTACTTAGTCAATAAGCCATGTAACACGAGAAGACTGATACGTTGGTTTCTATTACTCATGGAGTACGACTTTGAAGTAGTAGTCAGGAAAGGAAAGACACATCTTAGAGCTGACCACCTCTCGAGACTAACTCAAGAGAAGCTCCTCAAGGGATAGCGGATGAATTACCCGATGCATATTTGTTTAACCTTGAGATAGCACCTGAATGGGCTAAGCCTATAGTCCCTATTCTCACATATGGACCCAAGAATCCTAGGATAAGGATCAAGGAAGGAGAAATTACCAAGTCTCAAAGATATCAAATCATAGCAGGAAGTATATACAAACAGGATAATCAAAAGATTCTTGCTTGTTGTGTAGATGAATCAGAACATGCAAATTGGTTGCAATTAGCACATGTAGGTGCATTAAAGCAACATCACTCGAAACATCGAACATTACAGACTCTGCATAGACTAGAAGTATATTGGCCTTCGATGGACGCAGATGTCTACAAGTTGTGTAAAGAATGCCATGTTTGTTGTGAAAGACCACCAATAGAACATGCTACATTATATCACGTGTCTCTCACACCAGAATGGAGTGAACCTTTAGTGACATACTTGAGGACGAACACATTCCCTCAAGGAATGACCTTAGCTCGACAACGCAGTCTAGAGCAGGAAGCTCAAGACTATGCACTTATTGGCGATAATCTCTACAAATGAGGACGAGATGGATACCTAAGACAATGTGTTCATGAGAGTGATTATTTAAGCGTACTAGAGACTGCACACCAAGGTGTTGCAGGAGGTCATTTTGGCCCCGATAGAATAATCAAAGCCATCCTCTTTGCAGGATTATGGTGGCCCACTCTTCACATGGATGCTCATACCTATGTAAAGAGATGTGATGTGTGCCAGAGAACTTAGTTTTCTACTCGCAGAGATGAAATAAAAGCGAGGTTATGGACCTATGATCATTAACAGACTCTCGACAAGTGGAGCAGTACAATTAGCCACATTAGAAGGAGACATAATGCCTAATTACATTAGTGACTGTAGAGTCAAATTATATCAAGGACCTCTTACTGAGGATATGCTTAGACGACTCATGTTGGCAAAGAAGCGTATGGAGGAAGAAAATAGAATACGAGCTGAAGCTCAGGCAGAAGCTATAGAACGCATTAAGCGCATGAAGCTAAGAAGACAAGGACTAGGGAGAGAACATTATAACCATCTGGAAACAACACCCAGATACCCCATGGCCATGTGTGAAGTAAAGTCAAGAACTCATCCTAGTATAGTGGATCGGAGACCATTCATTACAGTCAGGCTAGAGCACGACAACTCTTGCCAGGAGCTCAGGGCTTTAATTGACTCAGGTGCTGCGACTAGTGCGATTAGATGGTCCCACTATAAGGACTCAGGAATAGAAATGCGGCCAATTAAGGCATACCTGGGCCCGACCACACCCCGAGATCAACCACAAGGACAAGTCGTGTCTAGCTCTAAAGAAGAAAGAACAGAAACCAATGAAGATGATGGCGACGATGAAGCCAGCCAGGGAACTCATGAATCCCAAGAGCATGTACAGACAGATGGCCAAGGACAGCAAACGGACACCCAGGGTGATACCAGTACACATGAAGAGGAAACCTTCGAAGCAGCAGCTTTTACACTGACCATCAAAAAATTATATCGTACTACGGAAAAAGTTTGGGCGCGTAAGAAGTTGACCGAAGAAGAGAGCCAAACACTCATAGAAAAAGAACCTTTCTCAGGTGGGTTCAAAGAAGTATACATCAGAGCTTTCAGAGAACTTGTCAAATCAGTCGGACCTACCGAAGCCTTAAGATATTTGCAAAGGAAACTATTACCGCAGTATGACCCTTGCAGAGTGCGACTACTTTCAAAACCTGGGGAATACATTCGAGTCCCGACAGGTGCTCAATCTTCAGAACAGGCCAGGGAAGCACGCCTAATTCTTGAAAGATCTGCCGCCGAAGAAGCTATCCTCGTCGACTCCCACCCCACACCACTATTGTACATACCACCACGATAATTGGAGTACCCGCCACCACAGCTACTCCTCTTTCACCTCCCATCCATCCAATCTCCCCTGTACATCCACCTTCTCCCACACCATCCACCCCCTTCCATGGCAGAGTAGCAGAAGCCCTTGTAACATCCATTCCTCTCACCATGTCTACAATCACTCAACCTAGTCTACCACCTAGGACCTCCACCTTCCCATCAAATCCGTTTCTCCCTCCATCTTTCCCGTCCTTCCCCACACCTCCAAGACATTTTTTTCCATTCCCACCTCCATTAACCTTCTCCCCAGTTTCACCTCCTCGACCCACTAAAATTCCTCTTTCCCCTTTCCACCAAGGCATACAAGAGACGCCAACTGTAAATTACTCGTCAACCTTTGTAAATCTTGTCTTCACACCCACGCACTTACCCACGATCACACCACTATTCACAGTCACCGCACTGGACACCACATCCAGCGATATGGATATCTCACCACCCACTGCACCACCACTCACTTCATTCATGGCACAACCATACTTAGGCACTTTGCAATTTTCCACAATCACCACAGCATCCACTTTCCCAACCCCCTTTCCCTTACCCCTTGCATCAACACCCACCCACACCGCAACTGCATTCGCTCCGTCACTAATTTTATCACCTACCATCGACACGGCATTTCAACAGATGTTCACATGTATGAATCAAGTACGCAATGAGTTTACATCTTTAGGAACGAATTATCAAGCGCTGCAAAATACAACGAATGAATTACAATCGCAGCTTAACTCATTGTCTATTGAGAATGCCTCATTGAACACCTGATATCAAGAACTACGTGAAGCTTATCACAAGCTGGAACTAGAAAGTGAAGAGAAAACCAAAGAGGCCACCGTTGACCTTGACAACTTGCTTAGAGCCCAGACAATTCGCAACGCAACATTAACAAGAAATATGGGACTCTTAAGATGCCACTTAGCGGAGAAAATAGGAAATGTCAAAGCACCTGATGGAAACATCAACCTACTCAGTAAGGTACTCTATGTCCCTACCATTACAAAGAATTTGATACGTGTTAGGCAGATATTAGATAAAGGGTTGCAAGTCAGGTTCACAAAAGCAGGAGCATTTGTTGAAGATCCAAGTCAAGGATTCAGAAGAGTTGCAAAAGGTGAAAAGACAGGTAGATTGTTCACATTTGAATTACAAGACACTAGAAACTTTGCTCTCTTTAATTATGGTAGTCAGACACTCATAGAATTGGAAGTATGGCACAAAAGGTTAGCACATATTGGTGAAAGGTCATTAAAGCAAATTTGCAGGGACCAAACTGTACTTGGACTCCCTAATTTGTCAAAACAACATATGATTTATAAGTGTAGTGCATGTCAATTTGGAAAGTCTCACAGGTTACCATTCATGAAGAAAGGTTATATGCATGGAGATCTCTTGGAGTTGGTTCATATAGATGTATGGGGACCTAGCAAGGAAGCTTCAATATCTGGATCAAGTTATTATGTCTCCTTTATTGATGATTGCAGCACATGGTGTTGAAGCTCAAAGTCAAGGACAAAGCATGGAAGCACATCAAAAGGTGGACACACAAGGAAAGGGAGCAAGTAGGGAGCTCCAAGAAGTGTATGTCAAATTTTCAGAAGAATCCCCTACAAAAATAGTGATTTTCATCACTAAAAACCATTGTAAATACCATTATCTATTTTTAGTAACTCCATTTTGTTCAAGCCGAGGAGTCCTCGAGCTTGAGGAGTATTAGAAGTACCATCGTACCAATTTTCATAATTTTTAGACTTCGTTTGAGTCCTCAAATAAGCCCTGGAACCTAATTTTTAACTAGGCCGGACACTAGGTCTGGACAGGGCTAAAACTAGTCAAAAAACTATAAAAAGAGCTAGAGAGCTCATTTTTGGGGTTAGCTTGTTAGAGAATAGAACTTTGGTAAGAGAACTCTTTTGCAATCTAAGCTTTCCATTGTTCCTCTCTTTGATCTTACTTTGTGCGCGTGTGTGTGTATGTGTGTGCATGTTTGTGTGCTTTCACTCACACACTTGTGCCTTCACTTGCTCGTGGTCTTCATACCGGTCCTCACGTCTCCGCGGATTGACAAGTAGAGGAGGTGGTGCTTACACTTGAGCTACACATGGATTATCCTATTCTTTATGAAACACAAAGATGAAGTTTTTTCATGTTTCAAAAGATATTTGGCTCTTGTGGAGTAAATCACTAAAAAAGGCTAAGGTTAGATGGAGCGCGAGAATACTTCTCCATTGAGCTTGATTCTTTTCTTCAAGAAAGAGGAATCAAAAGAGAGGTAACTACAAGGTACACTCCTGAGCAAAATGGAGCGGCAGAAAGGAGGAATAGGACAATTGTTGAAGCTGCAAGGTCTATGTTAAATGAAAAGCATTTACCTAATTACTTATGGGATGACGCTGTATCTACAGCTACTTACTTGATTAATAGGTTGCCTTCAAAATCCCTTGATGGGATGACTCCATATGAGGCTTGGAATGGAAGAAGACCAAGCTTAGATCATTGTAAAATTTTTGGATGTATTGCTTTTGCTCATGTTCCTTCACAGGTTAGAGGCAAGATGGATCCAAAGGCATGAAGGTGTGTATTTATTGGTTATGACAACAATCAAAAGTGCTACACGTTATACAACCCTACCAACAAAGGATTCTTGGTAAGCAGAGATTTAGTTTTTGATGAGAACAATTCATGGTATGAAGATTCATGCAGGAAGGTCAATTTACCATATGATCTTGAAGAAGATTTTCCAAAGCTTGGTAGAGAACAAGCAAAGACTGAAGAACAAGACACCTCAGAGGATGATGAAGAATCTCAGATGGAAAAGATCAAAGCATGGAAGTCTAAATGTAAAGCAAAATTGCAGGCACTTGGACATGAGGCAGAATCATCACATCATGGCCTAAGAAGATCTATGAGGGAAAAGAAAAAACGAGAAAGGTATGGGTTTGACACCTCATTAGTAACTAAACATTCTATCTACATAGCACATGACATAAACCCAGAGGAGCCATCATCCTTTGAAGAGGCCAAATCAGAATGGAAGCATGCAATGAAGGAAGAGATTGAAGCACTTGAGGAAAACAACACTTGGGATTTGGTGCCCAAGACTTCATCCATGAAGGTAATAGGCTCAAGATGGGTATATAAACTCAAGAAGAATTCTGATGGTTCCATTAACAGGTATAAAGCAAGGCTTGTAGCAAAAGGCTTTGCACAAACTCAAGGAATTGATTATGAGGAGACCTTCTCTCCTGTGGCAAAGATGCCTACTACTAGGGTTTTGCTTAGTATTGCCTCTTCCAAGAATTGGAAGATACTTCAACTAGATGTAAAGAATGCATTCTTGAATGGTTGGATAACAGAAGAGGTATATATGGCACAACCACCTGGTTTTGAGAATCAAGTTTATCCTAATTATGTGTGTAAACTTAACAAAGCATAGTATGGTCTCAAGCAAGCTCGAAGAGCTTGGAATTTCAGGCTTGTTTCATTCTTGCAGGAAAAAGGCTTTCAACCAAGCAAGGCAGATCCTTTACTCTTTATTAAAAAGAGTAATTCTGAGGTCATCTACTTATGTGTATATGTAGATGATATTATATTGACAGGAAATGATGCAGATGGTATGAAGAAGATCAAACATCAGATGAGAGAAGAGTTCAAGATAAGTGATTTGGGTTCACTTACTTACTTCCTAGGTTTGGAAGTTGTCTACAAAGATCATGGTTTGTTTCTCACTCAAAGAAAGTACATTAAGGACATGTTGGCAAAATTCAAGATGCAAGATTGTAAGATTGCAGGTACTCCAATGGAGGTCAATCACAAATTGAGCTCACATGAAGGTGAACTCATAGAGGACATCACATCATATCAAAGTCTAGTGGGTAGTCTCAACTATGCCACATTGACAAGAGTAGATATATGTTACAGTGTGAGTGTGCTAAGCCAATTTGTGTACACACCAAGGAAACCACATATGGATGCTACCAAAAGGATTCTCAAGTATCTCAAAGGAACCATAAATGAAGGACTTTATTATCCTTATGTATCTGATTTAGGTTTGAAGCTATTTTTTGATGCAGATTGGGCTGGCTCCAAGGAAGATAGAAGGAGCACTTCAAGTTATCTTACCTTTGCAGGTTCAAAGCTTATTTCATGGTCATCCAAGTAGCAACCCAGAGTTTCTCTCTCTTCTACTGAAGGTGAATATAGAGGTCTTGCCATAGCTACACAAGAAGCTATGTGGATGAAGACATTATTCAAAGATCTTGGATTGGACTTTGGAACACCAACTATTTTTGGTGACAATATGAGTTCTATTCACTTAGCTGCTAATCCTATTTTTCATGCAAGAACATATTGAGATTCATTATCACTATGTATGAGAGAAGGTTCTAAGCAAAGAGATTCAAATATCATATGTGTCCACTCATCAACAATGTGCAGATATTCTAACCAAAGCATTGGATGGTACAAAGCTTTGCAAATTCAAGGCTATGATAGGTTTGCAGGTAATCTTGGAAGATTGAAGACCTCAAGCATACTTGGCTTGAGGGGGAGCTGTTGGAGCAAGTCTATGAAAAGCCTAAGTATTGGCTTGAGTCCCACAAAGTCATAGAAGAAGCCTTAAAATGAAGTCAATGTAAAGTTCACTTGTGAACTACCTCTTGTAACTTTTGAAGAGTTTACTTAATGTAAAATTGAAAGAATCTTAAGTGGTTGAGTCCACTTGATCAAAAAGGTAAAGAGGAGCCACAAGTTTGTGATTTGTGGTAGATAGAGAATCAAATCAATCACAAATTGATTGGAGAGTGATTGAGGGAAGTTAGCCTCCCAAACTCAACTATAAATAGATGGCAGTTTTAGTCGTGGTTAGAGAGACCTATGTGAAGACCTCCAAGAGCTGAGCTTTATGCCATATCAAGGTGTGATTCCAAGGCACACATATGTATCAGTAAGTCCATTGTATTGTACAAGCAATATACTTTCATTTTCATGATCATTTGAGTTCATATTTCCATGTTCTTGTGAAGTGTACTACTCACTGCCATATCTCTCAATTTTCTTAGTCAGATTGCAGAGATGGTTTCTCTGAACTTGGTGCATCATTTTTAGTGATTTAACTTGGTAAAAGTTAGCTCTATAAGTCTACTATATGCTCACCCATTTTCATTTTATTTGGGTGTTTCAATCTTCAGTTATGTTCAGTTGAAGTCAACACAGTCTGTTCATTTTCACTTCTCTGTCAGGTACCCAACTTCTTTACTCATCTTGTCAGAGCTGTTTCTCAGTGTTTACGTATTTAAATTCAAAGATTTAAAGCTTGTTGGATTCAGCTTAATGTCTAGTGTAAGCATACAAATAAACATAATCATTCGATCCTTAAATCCTGAGCTATGTTCATTTTCTTGCTCATTGGTCTCATGACTGTAGCAGCCCGTGAAAATCGAGATGATGTCATCAGTTGTTAAACATCATTCTCAGTGTGTGGTTCATTATTTTTTATGAGATTACTCTTGAAAGTTAGCTCTTTAAGTTAACTAGACTTCACCAAGAGGAATTAAGCTAATTGCTGCTGTGCTCAGAGAATTATGCAAAACACTCGACAGGTGTATGAACCAAAATAGCAAGTTCTTCACCTCTAAGCTAACTCCAACTTATCTGTTTTGATCTATCTTTTTGAGAGTGATCTTCCAAGGTACATGTTGGAGCAATTCTATGACAAGCCTAAGTATTTGCTTGAGTCCCACAAAGTCATAGAAGAAGCCTTAAAATGAAGACTATGTAAAGTTCACTTGTGAACTACCTCTTGTAATATTTGAAGAGTTTACTTAATGTAAAAGTCAAATAATCTTAAGTGGTTGAGTCCACTTGATCAAAAAGGAAAGAGGAGCCACGAATTCGTGATTTGTGGTAGGTAGAGAATCAAATAAATCATTGATTGATTGGAGAGTGATTGAGGGAAGTTAGCCTCCCAAACTCAACTATAAATAGATGGCAGTTTTAGTCGTGGTTAGAGAGACCTATGTGAAGACCTCCAAGAGCTGAGCTTTATGCCATATCAAGGTGTGATTCCAAGGCACACATATGTATCAGTAAGTCCATTGTATTGTACAAGTAATATACTTTCATTTTCATGATCATTTGAGTTTATATTTCCATGTTCTTGTGAAGTGTACTACTCACTGCCATATCTCTTAGTTTTCTCAGTCAGATTGCAGAGATGGTTTCTCTGAGCTTGGTGCATCATGTTCAGTGATTTAACTTCGTAAAGTTAGATCTACAAGTCTACTATATGCTCACCAATTTTCATTTCATTTGGATGTTGAAATCTTCAGTTATGTTCAGTTGAAGTCAACCCTATCTGTCATTTTCACTTCTCTGTCACGTACCCGATTTTTTTACTCATCTTGTCAGAGTCATTGCTAAGTGGTTACTCGTCCAAATTCACTGATTTAGATCTTGTTGGATTCAACTTACTGTCTAGTATGAGCATACAGGTTTTTATAATCATTGGATTCCTACATTTTGAGTTATGTTCATTTTTTTGCTCACTCGTCTCAAACTATAGCAGCCCTTGAAAATCGGGATGATGTCATCACTTGTTAAAACTCATTCTCAGTTTGTGGTTTATTATTTTTTATGAGATTACTCTTGAAAGTTAGCTCTTTAAGCTAGCTAGACTTACCTAAGAGGAATTAAGCTAATTGATGATGTGCTCAGAGAATTATGCAAAACTGTGGACAGGTGTATGAACCAAAATAGCAAGTTTTTCACCTCTGAGCTAACTCCAACTTATTTGTTTTGATCTATATTTTTGAGAGTGATCTTCCAAGGTACATAGGGTGTCTAATACATCCATTGGAAAGATAAAAGGGCCCACCATATACTCCTGGAGTTCATTTGGCTGGTGTAGATCAAGGATTTTGCAACACCTCTTCATCTTCAAGCACATACCTATCCATCTCTTCACAGTGGTATCAGAGCAAGGTTGGACAACATGGCAGATGGATTTCCTTCATCAATTGACAAATTGGATAGAGGTAACTACTCATCTTGGTCATTAAGAATGGAAGCTTATCTCCAAGGTAGAAGTTTATATGGTTATGTGGCTGGAGATGAAGTTATGCCAAGTTTGAGGAACAAAAGTCAACCAACACAAGAAGAGCAAGAAAGATTGAGCACATGGTGCTCCAAGGATGCACTTGCAAGGTCTTATCTCCTCAACTCTATCTCAGATTTTGTTGCCTCACATTAGAAGTCGTAAGACATCTCAGGAAGTGTGAATGCACTTGAAGCTTTCTTTTCTTCAAGTAGCAAAGCTAGGAAGCATCAACTATGGCTGGATTTCACAACTCTTAAGAAGGCTCCAAAACAAAATGTGACTGATTTTGTCACAAAGATCAAGGACATAGCAGATCAGTTGGGAAGCATTGGAGACGTAATAGATGAAGAGCAAATTGTAAGGCAGGTCATCAATGGCTTGAAGGCACATGACAAGTGGGAAGCATTCACCATAGCTATGGATTTGTACATGGACATGCATGTACCTGATTTCAATACACTCATTGGACAACTACTTACTCAAGAGGCAAAGCTTATCAAAAATGGAGAAAGCTCTAAAGGTAATCAATCTTCAGATTTATACATTGATAAAAGCAAGTCCAAAGATAACAAAGGAAAGGCAAAGAAAGTGGATGATGAAGCAGGTACATATCAAGCTAATTATGCAGGTAGAGGAAGACATGGCAGAGGTAGAGGAAGAGGAGGTAGACAAGGCAGGGGGAGATCCCAAGACAACAACTCATGTTCTATTTGTGGATTAACTAATCATACAACTGAAAATTGCTTTAGGAATTCCAAGAATCAAAGAGGCAGAGGATACAATAGAGGAAGTTATGGCTACTCAAGAGGAAGGTTCAACAATTATCATGGCAATTACAACAACTACAATTCATTCAAACTATCAAGGAGGCTACAAAGGAAGGAGAGACTTCAATAACTACATAGAACACTCAAACAAAGAGGATTCATTATTGATCATGAACATGGCTATGCCACAGGTAAATATGATGAGCATGTTTTCTACATAGATTCAGGTTGTTCAAATCATGTGGCAGGAAATGTGGCACTCCTATCAGATTTAGAAGATCCAAGGAATAAGCATGAGGTACAAACAGGAGATGATACAAGACATCGTGTGGAGAAAATAGGCAATGTCAAAGCACCTGATGGAAACATCAACCTACTCAGTAAGGTACTCTATGTCCCTACCATTACAAAGAATTTGATAAGTGTTGGGCAGATAGTAGAGAAAGGGTTGCAAGTCAGGTTCACAAAGGCAGGAGCATTTGTTGAAGATCCAAGTCAAGGATTCAGAAAAATTGCAAAAGATGAAAACACAGGTAGATTGTTCACATTTGAATTATAGGACACTAGAAACATTGCTCTGTTTAATTATGGTAGTCAGACACTCACAGAATTGGAAGTATGGCACAAAAGATTAGCACATATTGGTGAAAGGTCATTAAAGCAAATTTGCAGGGACCAGTGTACTTGGACTCCCTAATTTGTCAAAACAACATATGATTTATAAGTGTAGTGCATGTCAATTTGGAAAGTCTCACAGGTTACCATTCATGAAGAAAGGTTATATGCATGGAGATCTCTTGGAGTTGGTTCATACAGATGTATGGGGACCTAGCAAGGAAACTTCAATATCTGGATCAAGGTATTATGTCTCCTTTATTGATGATTGCAACAGATGGACTATCCTATTCTTTATGAAACACAAAGATGAAGTTTTTTCATGTTTCAAAAGATATTTGGCTCCTGTGGAGAATCAAACAGGTAAATCTCTAAAAAGGCTAAGGTCAGATGGAGGGGGAGAATACTTCTCCCATGAGTTTGATTCTTTTCTTCAAGAAAGAGGAATCAAAAGAGAGGTAACTACAAGGTACACTCCTGAGAAAAATGGAGTGGCAGAAAGGAGGAATAGGACAATTGTTGAAGCTGCAAGGTCTATGTTAAATGAAAAGCATTTACCTAATTACTTATGGGCTGAGGCTGTATCTATAGCCACTTACTTGATTAACAGGTTGCCTTCAAAATCCCTTGATGGGATGACTCCATATGAGGCTTGGAATGGAAGAAGACCAAGCTTAGATCATTGTAAAATTTTTGGATGTATTGCTTTTGCTCATGCTCCTTCACAGGTTAGAGGCAAGATGGATCCAAAGGCAGAAAGGTGTGTATTTATTGGATATGACAACAATCAAAAGGGCTACAGGTTATACAACCCTACCAACAAAGGATTCTTGGTAAGCAGAGATGTAGTTTTTAATGAGAACAATTCATGGTATGAAGATTCATGCAGGAAGATCAATTTACCATATGATCTTGAAGAAGATTTTCCAAAGCTTGGTAGAGAACAACCAAAGATTGAAGAACAAGACACCTCGGAGGATGATGAAGAATCTGATATGGAAAAGATCAAAGCATGGAAGTCTAAAGGTAAAGCAAAATTGCAGGAACTTGGACATGAGGCAGAATCATCACATCATTATAAGAAGATCTATGAGGGAAAAGAAAAAACCAGAAAGGTATGGGTTTTCCACCTCATTAGTAACTAAACATTCTATCTACATAGCACAGGATATAAACCCAGAGGAGCCATCATCCTTTGAAGAGGCCAAAGCAAAATCAGAATGGAAGCATGCAATGAAGGAAGAGATTGAAGCACTTGAGGAAAACAACACTTGGGATTTGGTGCCCAAGACTTCATCCATGAAGGTAATAGGCTCAAGATGGTTCTATAAACTCAAGAAGAATTTTGATGGTTCCATTAACAGGTATAAGGCAAGGCTTGTAGCAAAAGGCTTTGCACAAACTCAGGGAATTGATTATGAGGAGACCTTCTCTCCTGTGGCAAAGATGCCTACTATTAGGGTTTTGCTTAGTATTGTCTCTTCCAAGAATTGGAAGCTACTTCAACTAGATGTAAAGAATGCATTCTTGAATGGTTGGTTTACAAAAGAGGTATATATGGCACAACCACCTAGTTTTGAGAATCAAGTTTATCCTGATTATGTGTGTAAACTGAACAAAGCATTGTATGGTCTCAAGCAATCTCCAAGAGCTTCGAATTTCAGGCTTGTTTCATTCTTGCAGGACAAAGGCTTTCAACCAAGCAAGACAGATCCTTCACTCTTTATTAAAAAGAGTAATTATGAAATCATCTACTTATGTGTATATGTAGATGATATTATATTGACAGGAAATGATGCAAATGGTTTGAAGAAGATCAAAGATCGGATGAGAGAAGAGTTCAAGATAAGTGATTTGGGTTCACTTACCTACTTCCTAGGTTTGGAAGTTGTCTACAAAGATCATGGTTTGTTTCTCACTCAAAGAAAGTACATTAAGGACATGTTGGCAAAATTCAAGATGCAAGATTGTAAGATTGCAGGTACTCCAATGGAGGTCAATCACAAATTGAGCTCACATGAAGGTGAACTCATAGAGGACATCACATCATATCAAAGTCTAGTGGGTAGTCTCAACTATGCCACATTGACAAGAGTAGATATATGTTATAGTGTGAGTGTGCTAAGCCAATTTATGCACACACCAAGGAAACCACATATGGATACTGCCAGAAGGATTCTCAAGTATCTCAAAGGAACCATAAATGAAGGACTTTATTATCCTTATGTATCTGATTTAGGTTTGAAGCTATTTTCTGATGCAGATTGGGCTGGCTCCAAGGAAGATAGAAGGAGCACTTCATGTTATCTTACCTTTGCAGGTTCAAAGCTTATTTCATGGTCATCCAAGAAGCAACCCACAGTTGCTCTGTCTTCTATTGAAGCTGAATACAAAGGTCTTGCCATAGCTACTCAGGAAGCTATGTGGATGAAGACATTATTCAAAGATCTTGGATTGGAGTTTGGAACTCCAACTATTTTTGGCAACAATATGAGTTCTATTCATTTGGCTGCTAATCCTTTTTCATGCAAGGACTAAACATATTGAAGTTCATTATCACTATGTACGAGAGAAGGTTCTAAGCAAAGAGATTCAAATATCATATGTGTCCACTCATCAACAATGTGTAGATATTCTAACCAAAGCATTGGATGGTACAAAGCTTTGCAAATTCAAGGCTATGATAGGTTTGCAGGTAATCTTGGAAGATTGAAGACCTCAAGCATACTTGGCTTGAGGGGGAGCTATTGGAGCAAGTCTATGACAAGCCTAAGTATTGGCTTGAGTCCCACAAAGTCATAGAAGAAGCCTTAAAATGAAGACTATATAAAGTTCACTTGTAAACTACCTCTTGTAGCTTTTGAAGAGTTTACTTAATGTAAAAGTGAAAGAATCTTAAGTGGTTGAGTCCACTTGATCAAAAAGGGAAAGAGGAGCCATGAATTTGTGATTTGTGGTAGGTAGAGAATCAAATCAATCATTGATTGATAGGAGAGTGATTGAGGGAAGTTAGCCTCCCAAACTCAACTATAAATAGATGGCAGTTTTAGTCGTGGTTAGAGAGACCTATGTGAAGACCTCCAAGAGGTGAGCTTTTTGTCATATCAAGGTGTGATTCCAAGGCACACATATGTATCAGTAAGTCCATTGTATTGTACAATGATGGAGAGTGTTAAGCTCCAAAAGAACAAGCTATCCTTGATGTTATACCACCTCTATATCGAGAATAACTTTAAACTCCAACCAATTTTGGAAGACAAGTACCAAAGTATCAAGAAATTAGCTAACTATAAAGAAAATCATTTCTCAGAAAAGTCTGCTGCACATTAATCACTCATTGACTAATTATTTGTGTAAAGTTTCTGATAAAACTTTGTAGAATGTGTCGCCTAGAGGGTGCGCACCTTCTCCAAGTTAAAATACTTCAAAAGCTTGAGTAGATTATGAGAAATGATTCAAACAATCTACCTATGTCTAAAATTGTCTCTCTGTAGAGTCGACTTTGATACCTGCAACTTCTAATACATAGTTCTCCCAAAGTAGAATGTGTTTAAGCAAATGCTTTTAGCCATAGATGGCTTACCTTCCAACTTAAATTTTGACTCCTCATTTGTGTAAAACTTTACACTCTGCACTGATAACTGATCATTTCTTTGACCATCGAATTTGCGCCTATTTCAGAAGACACTCAGAACTTTCTCACATATAGATGTTCCTATCCAAAATTCTCTCAGCTTGTTTGCAATTGAACTCTCAAACTTTAACCATAGATAGATTAACTATGGACTTAGATGTGTACAAAAGGATTTCTCATAGGATTAAACATAGAAGGAGAACTAGAGAAAAAATTGACGCACAATTCTCTGAAAACGTTTTCTTTATCTTTTACTCTTCATACATATGATGGATGATACATACAAAGTTCATCATCTCCTCATCTATATTTCATCTCTCCCTCTCTTATACTTACAATACAACTATGAGCATATACTTATATATACATATGAGTACTGATTCGTCATTACTTCAAGTATATTGAAGTATATACAGAACTAATGTACATATGATTTAAAGAACTTTGCTATCTGAATCTTCTCTTTACTTCATGAAATTGATCTTCAGACTTTTCTTCATCTCTTCACTTCTAGGCTTTATATAATCACCAGTTGTTGATTGTACTGCTCCAACAGCTCCCCCTCAATCATCAATTGTGATTACCTGCATCCTTTTTATTCTTGCCATATCTTTAAATCTCTGCAACTTTGGTCCATCCAAACTTTTTGTCATCATATCTGCAAGTTGATCTTTTGTAGGAGTATGCATAACTTCTATTTCTTTATCAACAACCTTCTCTCTCAAAAAATGATACTGAATCTCAATGTGTTTAGTTCTAGCATGGAATACAGGATTTGCTGCCAAAT
Source organism: Ceratopteris richardii (assembly GCA_020310875.1). Taxonomy (NCBI): domain Eukaryota; kingdom Viridiplantae; phylum Streptophyta; class Polypodiopsida; order Polypodiales; family Pteridaceae; genus Ceratopteris; species Ceratopteris richardii. Next base: position 150,905,374 of record CM035431.1, on the reverse strand, counting down.
ATAAAGAACTCATATTGTCTCCACAAATGATAGGAGTACTCTGAACAATATCAAAACTCTTCATAAGAGTATTTAACCAAATTACTTCCTTTGCAGCTTCTACCATGCCTTTGTATTCTGCTTCTACAGATGATAGAGAAACTGTATGTTGCTTCTTAGAACACCATGAAATTAGCTTATCTCCCACATAACACAAATATCCATGTGTTGATCTTCTATCATCAAAATTACCTACCCAATCTGCATCACTATATATTTTGACTCTTGTATCTGAAGTAAATCCATAATACAAACCTTCTTTAAGTGTGCCCTTGATATACCTAAGTACTCTTTGTCCTGCAATCCAATGTTCCTTTCTAGGACAATGCATGAATTGAGATAGAACTCCAACTGCATATGATAAATCAAGCCTTGTTAATGTAGCATAAATCAAGCTACCCACCAAACTCTGATAGAGCTTCATATCTTTGAATTCCTCTCCTCCATATCTAGTCAATCTATGATTTACTTCCATTGGAGTTGGTGCTATCATGCAATCTTCCATTTTAAATTTGGTTAGCAAATTTTTCAGATACCTTTCTTGAGTTACATATACTCCATGTTGAGTATATGAAATCTCCATTCCCAAAAAGAATGACAAATTTCCCAAATCACTGATTTTGAATTCTCTTTCCATCTGTTTCTTAATGATGTGTATACCTTTATCATCTGTTCCTGTAAGTATTATGTCATCAACATAAATACAAACATAAATAAAGCCATCCTCACTTGGTTTGACTAGCAAACTACTATCTGCTTTTGATGCTTGAAATCCAAGCTCCTTTAAGAACTTTACAAGCCTATAATTCCATGCCCTTGGGGCCTGCTTCAACCCATACAAAGCTCTCTTGAGCTTACACACATAATTTGGATACACTTGATCTTTGAAACCATCTGGTTGTTCCATGTAGACTTCATCTGAAATAAAACCATTCAAAAATGCATTCTTCACATCTAATTGAGATAATTTCCAACCTTTGCAAGCAGCAATTACTATGAGTGTCCTTATGGTTGTCATCTTTGCAACAGGACTATAAGTTTCATCATAGTCCACACCATATGTCTATGCATATCCCTTCACAACAAGCCTGGCTTTGTACCTAGATATACTTCCATCTGCAAATCTTTTTGTTTTGTAGACCCACTTACATCCAATGATCTTCTGACTATTTGGTTTAGGAACCAAATCCCAAGTCTCATTTTCCATCAATGCATCATATTCCTCTTGCATAGCCTTTTCCCAATTCTTCTTCCCTTTGGCTTCATCATATGTGGATGGATCTTCATCTGCTTTTAACATGTAAGCATAATCTTTAGTAGTCAAGAATGAAGTATCATAGCTATACCTTGTAGGTTGCCATTTGTGCCTAGATGACCTTCTAACTTCTCCACTTCTTGAAGTTTCTGGTTCATCACATTCTGGATCAAATCTTGGCATTTCTTCAACTTCAACCTGTACTTCATTATTTTCATCTTCATCAAATATTTGAACCTTTGATTTACCTTTCTTTTGATTCACAACTTCTTCAACATCTGCATGCACATTTAGTTTACCTGCATACCAAGTGCCTTGCTCATCAAATGTAACATCCTTAGACACAAGGAATTGCTTTGTGGATGGACTCCACAACCTATAACCCATCTGCTTGTCATCATAACCAATAAATACATACTTCTCTCCTTTAGGTTCCAATTTATGCCTCAATTGAGATGGCACATATGCATATGCCAAGCAACCAAATATTTTACAATGATTCAAGGTAGGTCTCTTACCCCACCAAGCTTCATATGGTGTCATACCCTGCAAAACTTTACAAGGTAACCTATTGACCAAATATGTGGCTGTGTTTACAGCCTCAGCCCACAAATAATTTGGACAATTTTTCTCCTTCATCATGGATCTTGCAAACTCAACAAGAGTTCTATTTCTTCTCTCTGCTACCCCATTTTGTTGAGGAGAATACCTGCAAGTAACCTCTCTCTTTATACCTGCATTCCACAAGTAATCACTGAACTCATTAGAGAAATACTCTCCCCCTCCATCTGACCTTAGTCTCTTCAACTTATGACCTGTGATTCTTTCTGCATATGCATGATAGACTTTAAGTGTATTAAACACTTCTGACTTATCTTTGATCACATAGATTCTGATCCACCTGGTAGCATCATCAACATATATGACATAATATCTTGAACCATTTTTACTGAAATCTTTTGAAGGACCCCACACATCTGTATGTACCAATTCAAGTCTTTCTGAATACATAAAACCATGATTATTATATGATTGCTTATGAGCCTTACCTAACTGACATGCTTCACATCTGTATGTCATGTGTTGACCTGCAACATTAGGCAATCCAAGCACTGAACCATTGTTTATCATTTCTTTGATACCTCTTTCATTAAAATGTCCAAGTCTTTTATGCCAAAGATCCAATTCAGACACCTTTTGCTCTCCATATGTAAACATAGCATGTCCAATATTACCTTGTATCTTTAATGTGAAGAGCCTTCCTTCCTTCTTTCCTGTAACAATTTGTTTATACCCTTGACTAGGATCTTCAACATAAACTCCATCATTAGTGAATCTTACCTCATATTCTTTTTCCACAATTTGTCCTACACCGATCAAATTCTTTGGAATTGTAGGAACATATAGAACCTTAATCAAGAGAGTGCTTCCATCTTTGGCTTGGACTGAACCAATTGAATTTACTTTGTGCTTTGTATTATCACCTGTTTGAACTCTATGATTAATTGCATTATGATCTATATCAGTCATCAAAGCAATGTTTCCACTCAGATGATTGCTACATCCTGAGTCAATATAAAATACTCTCATGTCTTCATGTGAGGCTTCACATGTTGCATTCATAATAAGAGTCGAACCTTCTTTCTGATCTGATGCATAATTGTAGTAGGTGTTATTATAGGATTGATTTTGGAAGCTTCTTCCTCCACCTCTTCCAAAAGAATTCCTACCACCTCTACCTCTGAAGTTTCCTCTCTGATATCTGCCACCTCTTCCTCTTTGATTAAAGTTCTGATTAAAATTACCATTGCTTTGATTATTATGCCAACAATCATGAGATAGATGATTGGTCTTACCACATATCCAACAAGCTCTCACATTATCTTTATTATTTCTGCCTCTTCCTCTACTTCTGCCACTTCCTCTTCCTCTGAGGAAGTTTGCTTGAATTGGAGTACCTTCATCTTCAACTGATTGTTGCTTTCCTTTGCTATCTTTCTTCTTGCCTTTAGAATACATTGCATGACTTGCACTCTTATCTACATCTCCTTTGATATCATTCTCAAAAGTTAGCATATGTCCTAACAATTGATTCAAATCAGGAGTGAAATGATCTAATGAAAGTTCTATAGATAAAATAAAAGGCCTCCACTTCTCATCTCCTCTAAGTCCTATGAGAATTTGTCTTACCAACTTATCTTCTTCAATATCTTCATCAACTGCACCTAAAGAATCAGCAATGTCTTTCATCTTTGTCACATAATCTGATATTGATTGTGAAGCCTTCTTCTTGAAGGTAGTAAACTCTGCCCATAATGAAGCTTTCCTTGATTTGGTTGTATTGTGAAAATGCTCTTCCAAAGCATTCCAAATGTCACTTGCACTTTCAAGTCCTCTGATATGAGGAAGCAAATAATCATTTACTGCCATGTAGATTATGCTCCTTGCTTGAGCATCCTTCTTCATCCAAATCTTTATATCTGCAAGCTCCTCCCTAGTTGGAACACTAGGATCTTTAAACTCTCGCTTTTCTTCCTCTCCTATTATGTATCCCATCAGATCTTTTCTCATAAGATGAGCTTCCATTCTCATGGACGAAGCTGGATAGTTCTCTCTATCCAACTTTTCAATTTGGAGACTATCTCCCATCCTTGCTTCTCCTGTAGTCTCAAATCTTTAATCCTTATAAGGAATGAATGTACCTTGACTTCGAGTGTTGCTCCTTCTGATCCTTTTGATAAACTTTATGTGTCTTCCTTCAGTCTTCCTACTCCACATTGTTCTTTTGAACCTTCAAGATGTGAAATTTGTATGTTTGCAGCAGTCGGAGTCTTCCTTTCCTCAATTTTGATACTTCCTGCTCTGATACCACTGATGGAGAGTGTTAATCTCCAAAAGAACAAGCTATCCTTCATATTAGACCACCTCTATATCAAGAATAACTTTAAACTCCAACCAATTTTGGAAGACAAGCACCAAACTATCAAGAAATTAGCTAACTGTGAAGAAAATCAATTCTCTGAAAACTTTTTCTTTATCTTTTACTCTTCATACATCTGATGGATGATACATACAAAGTTCATCATCTACTCATCTATATTTCATCTCTCCCTCTCTTATACTTACAATACGACTATGAGCATGTACTTATATATACATATGAGTACTGATTCGTCATTACTTCAAGTATATTGAAGTATATATAGAACTAATGTACATATGATTTAAAGAACTTTGCTATCTGAATCTTCTCTTTACTTCATGAAATTGATCTTCAATCTTTTCTTCATCTCTTCACTTCTAGGCTTTATATAATCACCAATTGTTGATTGTACTGCTCCAACATACAAGCAATATACTTTCATTTTCATGATCATTTGAGTTCATATTTCCATGTTCTTGTGAAGTGTACTACTCACTGCCATATCTCTCAGTTTTGTTAGTCAGAATGTAGAGATGGTTTCTCTGAGCTTGGTGCATCATTTTCAGTGATTTAACTTGGTAAAGTTAGCTCTACAAGTCTACTATATGCTCACCAAGTTTCATTGCATTTGGATGTTGCAATCTTCAGTTATGTTCAGTTGAGGTCAACCCTATCTGTCATTTTCACTTCTCTGTCAGGTACCCGACTTTTTTCCTCATCTTGTCAGAGTCATTGCTCAGTGGTTACTCATCCAAATTCAATGATTTAAATTATGTTGGATTGAGCTTACTGTCTAGTATGAGCATACAATTTCTTATAATCATTGGATTCCTACAGTTTGAGTTATGTTCATTTTTCTGCTCACTGGTCTCAAACTATAGCAGCCCGTAAAAATCGGGATGATGTCATCACTTGTTAAAACTCATTCTCAGTTTGTGGTTTATTATTTTTTATGAGATTACTCTTGAAAGTTAGCTCTTTAAGTTAACTAGACTTCCCCAAGAGGAATTAAGCTAATTATTGATGTGCTCAGAGAATTATGCAAAAGAATGGACAGGTGTATGAACCAAAATAGCAAGTTTTTCACCTCTGAGCTAACTCTAACTTATCTGTTTTGATCTATCTTTTTGAGAGTGATCTTCCAAGGTACATAGGTTGTCTAATACATCCATTGGCAAGCTAAAAGGTCCCACCATATACTCCTATAGTTCATTTGGCTGGTGTAGATCAAGGATTTTGCAACACCTCTTCATCTTCAAGCACATACCTATCCATCTCTTCACAGTACATAGGGTGTCTAATACATCCATTGGCAAGCTAAAAGGGTCCACCATATACTCCTGGAGTTCATTTGGCTGGTGTAGATCAAAGATTTTGCAAGACCTCTTCATCTTCAAGCACATACCTATCCATCTCTTCACACTCTCTTGAGTAAGTTTTTGTATGTTCCTACAATTCCTAAGAATCTGATAAGTGTAGGACAAATTGTTGAAAAAGTTCATGAAGTTAGGTTCACTAATGAAGGAGTGTTTGTGGAAACCCCAAGCAATGGGTATAAACAAATTGTTTCAGGGAAGAAAGTGTTGGAGTTAGACGTCTGCGGAAGCACGCAAACAGCACAAGGAAGAAGAAGAAGCTTGGAGCACAACACACAATACTGAATGTATTACTAGAGAATGTACAAAGATAAGTAGCCCATTAGGGCAATAGGCGTATATACAAGCCGAGGGAAAAAAACCTCCTAAAGAGGGAAAAAAGTGCCCCGGCGGTCCTAGTGTGTTCACACACATCACTACCTAAATATATCAACAAATCCCCCCTGGGAGTGATGCGGTGAACAAGGAGCTGGCACTCATGTATAAGGAAGTGCCAAGCTATGTGGAAATCACTCCATAAAAGGAAGTAAGCCCAAAGCTTTGCGAAAAGCTTAAAACTTCTCCCTAGGTAGAGCCTTCGTGAAAAGTTCTGCAATGTTCTCCTGCGTGGGCACATATGCCAAGCTGATCTCCCCAGCAGAGAACCTCTCCCTGACATAGTGATAATGCACCTCAATGTGCTTAGTGCGAGCATGGAACACAGGTTTCCTCGCAACTGCTAATGCGCTCTGACTGTCAGTGAAGATGGTGGTGGCAGAAGACTAGCCAACACCGAAATCAGCCATAAGGCGTCTGAGCCACACACACTCAACAGTCGCTGTGAAAGCTAACCTATACTTAGCCTCACAACTGGAAGTGGCCACAGTAGGCTGCTTCTTGCTCATCCAAGATATACATGAGCTACCAAGCATGAAGCAAAAACCACTGGTGGACACACGAGTGTCATAGCAACCAGCCCAATCTGAGTCAGAAAAAGCATGCAAATCTGGCGGTAGTGATCCCCCCTTGGGATAAAACAACCCAAGTAGGCGAGTACCACTCATGTAGCAAAAGATGCGCTTAACCGCCTTCCAATGCGTGACTGCTGGGCAATGCATAAACCTACTCATCTGTGAGACAACAAACTGAATATTTGGCCGAGTAATGCATAAATAAATCAACATCCAATAGCCTCCTGATAGAGAACAACATCAAATGCATCTCCAGCATCATGAAGACTCAATCATAAACCTGTCTCCATAGGAGTAGCAATAGGCTTACAGTCTTCAAGGCCAAAACGCTGCAATAATGTGTCAATATATTTCTTTTGACACAAAGCCATTCCACCATCAACTTGCATAAACTGAATGCCCAAATGATGGAGAGTGTTAATCTCCAAAAGAACAACCTACTCTTGAACTTAGAACACCTCTATATCAAGAGTAAGTCAAAACCTTCACCATTTTAAGAGATCAATGACCAAATATCAAATTCTTGAAAAAACTGTGAAAAAGGAAATTACTCAGAAAGTCTGCTGCATATATCTTTCTCATTGACTGAGTAAATGTGTAAAGTTTTTTATGAAACTTTGCACAAGGTGTTGCCTAAATATTGCGCACCTTCTCCAAGTCAAATCACTTCAAAAGATTCAGTAGATCTTGAGAAATCTACTTCACAAGTTACCTATGTCTAAATCTGCACTTCTGAACAGTCGATTTGGACACTCCTAACTTCTTAGCTTTAGTTCTCACAATGTCGAACCCGTTTTATCAAATCCTCTTGGCTGTAGATAGCTTTTCTCTCAACTTAGATTTTGAGCTATCATATGTGTAAAACTTTACACTGTGCACTGAGCACTACTCATTTCATTGAACTCAAAATCTGCGCCTGTTTCAGGAGACTGTGAACATTCTTTACATATGAATGTTCCTACACACAATTCTCTTAGCCTGCTTACAATTAGATTCTCAAACTCTAGCCATAGATTGATTAACTATGGACTTAGACATCTCCAAAAGGAAATCACAAAAGATCTACTACACAAGGAGAAAACACAGAAACATCGGGCGCAACTTTTCTTCTATTTCTCAGAAATTTACAACTGAGTGATGAGGAAGACTTCTACTCATTTCCATGAACTCTAATGAGTCTTACAACTTACAAATGCACTATACTCATACTCTTCTATTGTCTCCTCTTGTCTCTCCTATTGCCCCGACATTTTTCCAAAGTATTTATAGGCAAATATGTACAAGCTTATGACTAGACAAAAGTATAAGAGATCTATGTCTTCACTAATGTACATATGTGTACATATCATTCATCCTGTGAATGTAACCACCTTCTTTGCTTCAAGACTTTATCTTATCTCCATCTTTTTATCCTCCAAACTTCAATTGGTGATTGCTCTGCACCAACAGCTCCCCCTCCATCATCAATTGAGGTTTCTCTTATCTTCTTTATGCCTGCCATGTCTTTGAACTTCTGTAACTTTGGTCCATCTAAACTTTTTGTAAGCATATCAGCTATCTGATCTTTTGTTGAAGTATGTATAACTTCAATCTCCTTATCTATCACCTTCTCTCTTAGAAAGTGATACTGTATCTCAATGTGTTTGGTCCTGGCATGAAAAACAGGATTAGCAGCTAGATATAATGAACTCATGTTATCACCATAAATAATAGGTATGCTCTGTATAGTGTCAAAACTCTTCATGAGAGTCTTAAGCCATATCACTTCTTTTGCAGCTTCAACCATGCCTTTGTATTCTGCTTCTGTAGATGACAAAGCAACTGTATGTTGCTTCTTTGAGCACCAGGAGATTAACTTATCTCCCACATAACACATGTATCCATAGGTTGACCTTCTATCATCTGGATTACCTGCCCAATCTGCATCACTATATATTTTGATATTTGTATCTGATGTAAATCCATAATACAAACCTTCTTTGAGTGTACCCTTAATGTACCTCAACACTCTTTGACCTGCAATCCAATGTTCTTTTCTAGGACAATGCATGAATTGAGACAAAACCCCAACTGCATATGATAAATCAGGCCTAGTTAATGTAGCATAGATAAGACTACCAACCAAACTCTGATATTGCTTCATGTCCTTGAACTCTTGACCTCCAAATCTGCTTAATTTGTGATTCACCTCCATTGGAGTAGGTGCTACTCTGCAATCATTCATCTTAAACTTTGTTAACAAATTCTTCAAGTACCTCTCTTGAGTCACATACACTCCATGTTGAGTGTATGAAATCTCCATGCCCAAGAAGTATGACAAATCTCCCAAGTCACTGATTTTGAACTCTTTCTCCATTTGTTTCTTTAGGTTTTGTATGCCTTTCTCATCTGTACCTGTAAGAATTATATCATCAACATATATACATATGTAAATGAACCCATCATCACTTGCTTTGACAAGCAAGCTACTATCTGCTTTTGATACTTGAAATCCAAGTTCTTTAAGGAACTTTACAAGCCTATAGTTCCATGCCCTTGGGGCCTGCTTCAAGCCATATAAAGCTCTCTTGAGCTTACACACATGATCTGGATATCTTCCATCTCTAAATCCTTGAGGTTGCTCCATGAAAACATCATCTGAAATATAACCATTCAAAAAAGCATTCTTCACATCTAATTGACAGAATTTCCAACCTTTGCATGCAGCAATTGCTATGAGTGTTCTGATGGTTGTCATCTTTGCCACTGGACTATAAGTCTCATCATAGTCAATACCATATGTCTGAGCAAACCCTTTAACAACAAGTCTAGCTTTGTACCTAGACACACTTTCATCTGCAAATCTCTTTGTCTTATAGACCCATTTGCATCCAATGATCTTCTGGCTATTTGGCTTTGGAACCAAATCCCATGTTTGATTCTCCATTAATGCATCATATTCTTCTTGCATAGCTTTTTCCCAAATCTCTTTACCTTCTGCCTCTTCATATGTAGAAGGGTCTTCATCTGCTTTAATCATGTAAGCATAATCCTTAGTAGTCAAGAATGAAGTATCATAGCTATACCTTGTAGGTTGCCATTTGTTCCTTGTAGACCTCCTAAGTTCTCCACTTCTTGAGGTTTCTGGTTCTTCACATTCAGGATCAAATCTTGGTGTTTCTTCCACTTCAACCTGCACTTCATTATTCTCTTGCTCATCAAATATCTGAACCTTTGATTTACCTTTCCTTTGGCTCACAATTTCTTCATCATCTGTATTAATATTGATAGTACCTGCATACCAAGTACCTTGCTCATCAAATGTAACATCTTTTGATACAAGAAAATGTTTTGTGGATGGATTCCACAACCTGTATCCCATCTGCTTATCATCATAACCAATAAACACATATTTTTCAGCTTTAGGTTCCAATTTGTGCCTTAATTGTGATGCCACATATGCATAGGCCAAACATCCAAATACTTTGCAATGGTCTAGTGTAGGTCTCTTACCCCACCATGCCTCATATGGTGTCATACCCTGCAAGGCTTTACAAGGTAGCCTATTGACCAAATAAGTAGCTGTGTTTACAGCCTCAGCCCAAGGGCAATTTTTCTCCTTCATCATGGACCTTGCAAACTCAACAAGAGTTCTATTCCTCCTTTCTGCTACACCATTTTGTTGAGGAGAGTACCTGCAAGTAACCTCTCTTTTTATACCTGCATTCCACAAGTAATCACTGAACTCATTAGAGAAATACTCTCCCCCTCCATCTGACCTTAGTCTCTTCAACTTATGTCCTGTAATTCTCTCTACATACATATGATAATGTTTGAAAGTATTGAATACTTCTGACTTATCTTTGATCACATAGATAGTGATCCATCTGGTAGCATCATCAACATAAATCACATAATACCTTGAAACATTGATACTGAAGTCCTTTGATGGTCCCCACACATCTGTGTGTACCAACTCAAGTTTCTCTGAATACATAAACCCATGCTTAGAATAGGGTTGCTTATGAGCCTTACCTAATTGACATGCCTCACATCTGTGTGTCATATGTTGACCTGCAACATTAGGCAATCCAAGCACTGAACCATTATTAATCATGTCTTTAATACCTCTTTCATTGAAATGTCCAAGTCTCTTGTGCCAAAGATCTAACTCAGAGATCTTATGTCCTCCATAAGTGAACAAGGCATGACCAACATTACCTTGAATCTTTAATGTGAACAATCTTCCTTCTTTCTTCCCTGAAACAATTTGTTTATACCCATTGCTAGGGTCTTCCACAAACACTCCTTCATTAGTGAACCTTACTTCATAACCTTTTTCCACAATTTGTACTACACTTATCAAATTCTTAGGAATTGTAGGAACATACAAGACCTTATTCAATAAGGTGCTTCCATCCTTAGCCTTCACTGATCCAATTGACTTCACATTGTGCTTTGTGTTGTCACCTGTTTGAACAACATGATTAGATACCTTATTCTCCAAATCAGTCATCAATGCTATATTACCACTCAGGTGATTGCTACACCCTGAGTCAATGTAGAAGACTCTTTGATCTTCATTCTGCCTTTCACAAGTTGCATTCATTATCAATGTTGAATCTTCCTTCTGATATGAAGCATAATTGTAGTAGGTATTGTTATATTGTTGACTTTGAAAACCTCTACCTGCATTTCTTCCAAAGTAACCCCTACTACCTCTACCTCTGAAATTACCTCTTTGATTTCTGCCACCTCTTCCTCTTGAATTATAGTTCTGATTGTATCCTCCATTACTTTGAGTGTTATGCCAACAATCATTGGCTAAATGATTTGTCTTACCACAAATCCAGCAAGCTTTGGATCCATCTTTGTTACTCCTGCCTCTTCCTCTACCTTTGCCACCTCCTCTTCCTCTTAGGAAGTTGGCTTGACTAGTTGTGCCTTCTTCTTCATTTGTTTGTTGCTTTCCTTTGTTAGTTTTCTTCTTGTCTTTAGAGTACATTGCATGTCGTGCACTCTTGTCAACATCTCCTTTGACATCATTCTCAAAAGTTAGCATATGTCCTAACAATTGATTCAAATCAGGATTGAAATGATCCAATGAAAGTTCTGTAGATAAAATAAAAGGCTTCCACTTCCAATCACCTCTTAGTCCTGTGAGAATTTGCCTTACCAATTTATCTTCTTCAATGTCTTCATCCACTGCTCTGCAATGTCCTTCATCTTTGTCACATAATCAGATATTGATTGTGAAGCTTTCTTCTTGAAAGTGGTAAATTCTGCCCATAGGGATGCCTTCCTTGACTTTGTAGTGTTTTGGAAATGCTCCTCCAAAGCATTCCATATCTCACTTGCACTTTCAAGACCTCTAATGTGAGGTAGCAAGTAGTCATTGACTGCCATGTAGATTATGCTCCTAGCTTGAGCGTCTCTTTTCATCCAATTCTTCAAATCTGATAATTCTTCCCTAGTTGGAACACTAGGATCTCTGAATTGTGGCTTTTCTTCTTCTCTTGTAATGTAACCTATCAAATCTTTGCTCATTAGATGAGCTTCCATCCTCATTGACCATGCAGGATAGTTCTCTCTATCCAATTTCTCTATCTGAAGAGAATCTCCCATCTTCCTTCACCTGTATTAACAAATCTTTAAGCTTTATGAGGAGTAAATGTACCTTGACTTCGAATATTACTTCTTCTGATCCTTTTGAAAACTTCAATGTGTCTTCCCTCAAGCTTTCTTCAATCTTTGTCCTTTTGATCCTTCAAGATGTAAAGTTTGTATTTCTGCAGTAGTCGGAGTCTCCCTTTCCTTGTTTCTGATGCTTCCTGCTCTGATACCACTGATGGAGAGTGTTAATCTCCAAAAGAACAACCTACTCTTGAACTTAGAACACCTCTATATCAAGAGTAAGTCAAAACCTTCACCATTTTAAGAGATCAATGACCAAATATCAAATTCTTGAACAAACTGTGAAAAAGGAAATTACTCAGAAAGTCTGCTGCATATATCTTTCTCATTGACTGAGTAAATGTGTAAAGTTTTTTATGAAACTTTGCACAAGGTGTTGCCTAAAGATTGCGAACCTTCTCCAAGTCAAATCACTTCAAAAGGTTCAGTAGATCTTGAGAAATCTACTTCACAAGTTACCTATGTCTAAATCTGCACTTCTGAACAGTCGATTTGGACACCCCTAACTTCTTAGCTTTAGTTCTCACAATGTCGAACCCATTTTATCAAATCCTTTTGGCTGTAGATAGCTTATCTCTCAACTTAGATTTTGAGCTATCATATGTGTAAAACTTTACACTGTGCACTGAGCACTACTCATTTCATTGAACTCGAAATCTGCGCCTGTTTCAGGAGACTGTGAACATTCTTTACATATGAATGTTCCTACACACAATTCTCTTAGCCTGCTTACAATTAGATTCTCAAACTCTAGCCATAGATTGATTAACTATGGACTTAGACATCTCCAAAAGGAAATCACAAAAGATCTACTACACAAGGAGAAAACACAGAAACATCGGGCGCAACTTTTCTTCTATTTCTCAGAAATTTACAACTGAGTGATGAGGAAGACTTCTACTCATTTCCATGAACTCTAATGAGTCTTACAACTTACAAATGCACTATACTCATACTCTTCTATTGTCTCCTCTTGTCTCTCCTATTGCCCCGACATTTTTCCAAAGTATTTATAGGCAAATATGTACAAGTTTATGACTAGACAAAAGTATAAGTGATCTATGTCTTCACTAATGTACATATGTGTACATATCATTCATCCTGTGAATGTAACCACCTTCTTTGCTTCAAGACTTGATCTTATCTCCATCTTTTTATCCTCCAAACTTCAATTGGTGATTGGTCTGCACCAACACCAAATAGTGATGCAAATGCCCCAAATCAGACATCTCAAATGAGGCATGCATATCAGCCTTGAAATCAGCAATATGCTTCTCAATAGGACTAGTGAGTAGCATGTCGTCAACATAGACAAAAATGATCAAAAGCACATCATTAGCACGCTTAACATATAAGGTGCTTTCAATTGGACTGTTCTCAAAACCATGTGGAACCAGATAGGCATGTATCTTCTCATACCAAGCACGTGGTGCTCCTTTAAACCATATAATGCCTTCTTTAACCTACACACCTGGTTTTCATGCCCTTTCTGCACAAAGCCACGGGGCTGAAAAACATACACTTCTTCATGCAATTCACCATTCAGAAATGTTGTTTTAATGTCCAACTGTACATTCCAACCATGATGGGCTGCAAGTGCACAAATGCTCCGAACAGTAGTCATACGGCATGTAGGTGCAAAGGTCTCATCAAAATCAATGCCTCTTTCCTGTGCATAACCCTTTGCAACAAGCCTAGCGTTATACCTATCAACTGTACCATCATGTTTATGCTTCAGCTTGTATACCCACTTAGTGCCAATGGCCTTCTTGCTTGAAGGCACGTCAGATAGAGACCATGTACCATTCTTCATTATAGCATCATATTCAGATTGCATAGCAGCCATCCAATTTTCTGAATTCTGTGCTTCATCAAAAGAAATAGACTCATTCTCATCACAAAGACTAGACGCAGCCATAGCATAGCAATCTCATGCAAAGGAGGCACTATGAGAGCCTGAACGAGTATGATATGACAAAGGTGCATCTAATTTGTTGTTACGCAAAGTCTGCACCAGCCATTTTGGCATAGTTTTTACCTGCTTAATATCAGCTCTCTCATCAACAAGTGCATCATGTAAATCTGCATCAGAAATGGAATGATCTGCATCATCATATGAAACCTACAAAGGCTGAGAAGTTGCCTCATTAGGACCAGCACTAGACTGCCCACCTGTAAAAAGAGGCATCGAAGTATCATACATGTATTTGGAGCTAACAAATGTCTCCTTAGTACATGAAAGCAATGGCTGAACAACATCTTCCACAAATACAACATCACAGCTAACAAGAATGCGTTTAGTCTATGGATGATACAGACGATAGCCTTTACTTTCAGAGCTGTACCCAACAAAAATACATTTTACTGTCTTATCATCCAATTTTCTGCGATGTTGTTCAGGCACTAGTGCATATGCCAAACAACCAAAAATGCGCAGATGAGCAACAGATGGCTTGCGGTCATGCCAAGCCTCATATGGAGTGATAGATTGCAGCACTTTAGTGGGACACCTATTCAGTACATATGTTGCACACATGACAGCCTCAAACCGGAAACTATGTGGTAAAGCCTGACTCTTGACCATGCACCTCGCCATCTCCATGAATGACCTGTTCTTTCGTTCAGCAACTCCATTGTGTTGAGTTGTATACGACACTATACACTGGTGTTTTATCCGAAGTTCAGCCAGAAATGCATTAAAATCTGAAGACATATATTCCCCCCCTCGATCAGAACAGAGGGTGCCCATTTTACATGCTGACAGATTTTCAGCCAAAACCAAAAACTGTTTGAAGCACATGAACACCTCGGACTTTGCTTTGAGTGGATATACCCATGCATGCCTAGAAAAATCATCAATGAAAGTCATGAAGTAAAGGTAATTTCCAAAAGAGGGTGCCTGCATAGGACCACAGACATCACTATGTACAAGCTGCAATTTCTGCGTAGCCAGAACTGAACCATCTTTTGGAAAGGAGGAACACTGCATTTTGCCCAAAATATAGCCTTCACAAACATGTTTTCCAGGTGCCTGAAGTTTGGGCAAAGAGGACACCATTTCAGATTTCTGCAGGCGTAGCAAACTAGCAAAATTCAGATGACCAAAGCGTGCATGCCAAAGCTTTGCATCTGACTTAGCCTGAGAATCATTTACTGCACATGCCAAATCATTTACAGATCTTTCATAGTCTATGAGCTTATACATCCCATGACATAAAATGCCAGAAGCAATAATCACATCGCCATTTGACAGATCATGAACTCTACACCTGTCATCAACAAATTTCACAACCAAGCCAATCTTGGCTAATGCAGAAACTGATAACAGGTTCTTTTTGATCCCTAGCACAAATAAAGCATCTGACAAAGTGAAAGAACTACCATCAGATGTAGTGAGAATGATCTTACCAACTCCCATAATAGGATAAGAGGAGTTGTTGGCACATGTAACAGTATTCCATGTAGGGGCAGGCTCGAGTGAAGAGAAGAAACTGCGCTGCGAGGTAATATGTTTGTTTGCCCCACTGTCAAAATACCAAACATTTGAGTCTACTGCAGACATGCACTGATCATGAGAAGATGGGTCAAAACTGCAGACAGTAGTAAACTCCCATTCTTCTTCCTGCACAAGATTTGCAGACTCTGTTTTTGGTGTAGAGGCCTCTACAACAACCATTCCAGCCTCTTTCTTCTTTGCCTCTTTAGCAGCCAGTTTTGGACAGTTCTTTATGATATGATCATTTCCTTTATAGTACTTGCAAAACAATTTCTGCTTTTCAGATTTCTTCTCATCTTTATCCTGGTTCTTCGATTGTGCAGCATTTGCAGATTTCTGCTTACTAGTAGAAGAGCCCCATTTTCCTTTGCCCTTCTGACTAGCCAGGAAAGCTTGATCTACAACTCGCATAATGGACCTATTCTGCCTGGACTGATCTTCCTACAACAGAACAGAGACTAACTCCTCAAATCATAAGGCATTTGGATTGCCTTTCATCATCAACCGAAGAGTAGAAGCAAAACTCTGATATGAGTCAAGAAGACCATTCAGAACGGTCTACACAAGTGAGCTATCTAGTATAACCTCATCAGCAGAAATCAACTGTTCCTTCAAATCTTTGATCTTTATTAGGAAACTGTCCATAGAATCACCTTCATTCATGTGCTCACTCTCCAACTGTTTTCGGAGGTAAGCAACACGAGCCTCATTCCTAGCTTGGTACAATGTGGTAAGTGTATCCCAAGCATCCTTTGCTATTCTGCAAGAGCGAATGTGAGGAATAACAACAAATCTGCTCTGCAGTAGGTGCAATAGAAACAGCAGCACGAACAGGAATCTGCACAATATCATCTTCGACACCATCTTCATCAGCTCCAGCACATGTATTTGCAGTACCTGTAGTTGCAGGTGTAACAGGACGTCTTTCAACACCCTGCACAATGTTCCACAGTCCTTTTGCAACCAATACATGTCGCATCATATAAGCCCATAATGGGTAGTTGGTACCATCCAACTTATCCTCAACAGCCAACATACGGAATACATCACTGCTTTCAGCCATGGCCGGTGACTAAAATACCTTGATGCAGAAAATTGACTATATCTCAAAAAGTTGAATGGAACTGCCCAGACGAGTTCTGCTAGTCTTGTAGCAGACTTCGAGACGCTTAAACTGGCAAACAGAAACTGATATATACCTTTGGCACAAAGAGACAAAATAGCCTGCACAAGCACTGCGATAGTGCGTTCGGAGGCCGAAACGAGCTCAGATCGCGATTTTGGCACCATAGAGCAAAGCGGTTTTGATCTCTGAAACACCCTAAGTATGCTCACCAAATTTCATGCGAAACTGAGACTGCAAACGGAGGAGTGTCGACGGCGCCCTAGATGAAGCGACGACCTGCTCTGATACCAATTGTTGGAGTTAGACGTCTACGGAAGCACGCGAACAGCACAAGGAAGAAGAAGAAGCTTGGAGCACAACACACAATACTAAATGTATTACTAGAGAATGTACAAAGATAAGTAGCCCATTAGGGCAATATGCGTATATAGAAGCCGAGGGAAAAGAACCTCCTAAAGAGGGAAAAAAGTGCCCCGGCGGTCCCAGTGTGTTCACACACATCACTACCTAAATATATCAACAGAAAGAAGGAAGAATCTTCACATTAAAGATCCAAGGCAATGTTGGTCATGCCTTGTTCACTTATGGTGGACATAAGATCTCTAAGTTAGATTTTTGGCACAAGAGGCTTGGACATTTCAATGAAAGAGGTATCAAAGATATGGTTAACAATGATTCAGTGCTTGGGTTGCCTATTGTTGCAGGTCAACATATGACATACAGATGTGAAGCATGTGAATTAGGTAAGGCTCATAAGCAATCTTATTCCAAGCATGGTTTTATGTATTCAGAGAAGCTTGAGTTGGTACACACAGATGTGTGGGGACCATCAAAGGATTTGAGTATCAATGGCTCAAGGTATTATGTGATTTATGTTGATGATGCTACCAGATGGATCACTATCTATGTGATCAAAGATAAGTCAGAGGTATTCAATACATTCAAACATTATCATGTGTATGCAGAGAGAATTATAGGTCATAAGTTGAAGAGATTAAGGTGAGATGGAGGGGGAAAGTATTTATCTAATGAGTTCAGTGATTACTTGTGGAATGCAGGTATAAAAAGGGAAATCACTTGCAGGTACTCTCCTCAACAAAATGGTTTAGCAGAAAGGAGGAATAGAACTCTTGTTGAGTTTGTAAGATCCATGATGAAAGAGAAAAATTTCCCAAATTACTTGTGGGCTGAGGCTATAAACACAGCTACTTATTTGGTTAATAGATTACCATGTAAAGATTTGCAGGGTATGACACCATATGAGGCATGGTGGGGTAAGAGATCTACTTTAGATCATTGCAAATTATTTGGATGTTTGGCATATGCATATGTGCCATCACAATTGAGGCATACATTGGAGCCTAAAGCTGAAAAATATTTGTTTATTGGATATGATGATAAGCAGATGGGATATAGGTTGTGGAGTCCATCCACAAAACAATTCCTAGTGTCAAAGGATGTTACATTTGATGAGCAAGGTACTTGGTATGCAGGTACAATCAATATTTATGCAGGTGATGAAGAAGTTGTGAATCAAAAGAAAGGTAAATCAAAGGTTCAGATATTTGATGAAGAAGTGAACAATGAAGTACAGGTTGAAGTTGAAGAAGTGCCAAGATTTGATCCAGAGTGTGATGAACCAGAAACCTCAAGGAGTGGAGAACTTAGAAGGTCATCAAGACACAAATGGCAACCTACAAGGTATAGCTATGAAACTTCTTTTTTGGCTACCAAAGATTATGCTTATATGATAAAGGCAGATGAAGACCCTTCTACCTATGAAGAGGAAAAAGGTAAGAAAAATTGGGAGAAAGCTATGCAGGAAGAGTATGATGCATTGATGGAGAATCAGACATGGGATTTGGTTCCTAAACCAAATAGTCAGAAGATCATTGGATGCAAATGGGTCTACAAGACAAAGAGGTTTGCAGATGGAAGTGTGTCTAGATATAAAGCTATACTTGTTGTGAAAGGGTTTGCTCAGACATATGGTATAGATTATGATGAGACCTATAGTCCTGTGGCAAAGATGACAACCATCAAGACACTCATAGCTATTGCTGCATGTAAAGGTTGGAAATTATGTCAATTAGATGTGAAGAATGCTTTTCTAAATGGTTATATTTCAGATGATGTTTTTATGGAGCAACCACAAGGATTCAGAGATGGAAGGTATCTAGATCGTGTATGCAAGCTCAACAGAGCTTTGTATGGTTTAAAGCAAGCCCCAAGGGCATGGAATTATAGACTTGTGAAGTTCTTAAAAGAACTTGGGTTCCGAGTATCTAAAGCAGATAGTAGCTTGCTTGTTAAAGCAAGTGATGATGGATTCATTTACATGTGCATATATGTTGATGATATAATTCTTACAGGTACAGATGAGAAAGGAATTCAAAGTCTAAAGAAGCAAATGGAGAAAGAGTTCAAGATCAGTGACTTGGGAGACTTGTCATATTTTCTTGGGCATGGAGATCTCATACACTCAACATGGGGTGTATGTAACTCAAGAAAGGTATTTGAGAAACTTGTTGATCAAGTTTAAGATGAATGATTCCAAGGTAGCACCTACTCCAATGGAGGTGAATCACAAATTGAGCAGATATGGAGGAGAAGAGTTCAAGGACATGAAACTATATCAAAGTTTTGTTGGTAGTCTAATATATGCTACATTAACTAGACCTGACTTGTCATATGCAGTTGGAGTATTGTCTCAATTCATGCATTGTCCTAAGAAAGAACATTGGATTGCAGGACAAAGAATGTTGAGGTACATTAAGGGTACACTCAAAGAAGGTTTGTATTATGGTTTTACATCAGATACAAACATCAAGATCTATAGTGATACAGATTGGGCAGGTAATCCTGATGATAGGAGATCAACTTATGGATACTTATGTTATGTGGGAGTGTTAGAAGAAGCATTTTTTTGATAAGGAATACTTGTAAAATGATAAAAAATTGTAGAAATATTTATGCAAGTGATGTAAAAATGAGGAAGAGTCTTCCTCATGTAAATTAGAATCATATGTATTTTTTCTAGAATATTTGGAAACTCTTTGATAGCATATTTTTAGATTAGAAGGGAAAAGGACCAAAATTCAACTGTGAAAAGGGACACTTGAAAATGTATAAAAGATAATTTCCTCTATTATGAGAGGGTTGGTTAGTTGTATTTTGTGCTATCCAAGTAATGAGAAGAGTTTCCTATAGAAAATCGTGTTTCTTCCTTTCATGATAGTTTCTTTGATTTGTTGAGTCTATTCTATGTGTATCCATGGAATTTGCAAGCTTCTATTGTGTATTTCTGATGAATGAGTATGAAGAGGTGAATCATGATGTGTTGAGTGAGAAATTGCTGAAGAATAGTGCTGAAGATGGAAATCGTCAGTTTTCACAAAATCATGATTGTCTCGTCTGAAGGTTATAGGTATCACTTTTGATGTTTGACTTCATATTTGTGTTCTGCTGAGAAAATAACACACTCTAGGCACCAAGATCATTAAAAATACTATTGATTAGCTCAAGATAATCCAAACCCTAGAAATTTCACTTCATCTTCATCATTTCTCAGAAATCCAGTCACTTTCCTCTTATTTTTTGGATTCCA
This sequence comes from Ceratopteris richardii, assembly GCA_020310875.1. Classification (NCBI taxonomy): domain Eukaryota; kingdom Viridiplantae; phylum Streptophyta; class Polypodiopsida; order Polypodiales; family Pteridaceae; genus Ceratopteris; species Ceratopteris richardii. The sequence continues at coordinate 150,884,929 of CM035431.1, read as the reverse complement.
TCATCTAGAAGGGGCTCTGGTCTCTTGTATACTTCCCAAATTGACAAATGTAAGATGTATTGTTGATTCTTTATGCTAAAATGATTGGAGAGGACAACTTCAAAGGGTAACAACAAACTTTTTTGGCGTCATTGCCAGGGAAGTAAAGCAAAAGCTTCATTGAAGTTGGACCTTGCTGGATCTTCCATTGTTGATGGTATTGAACACATTGAAAAGGTAATACTCTTTAATCAAGAAATGGAAACATGAAAAGGTAGGTTTCTTTGTTTGTCTTTTGGGAAAAGAAAGCAATAGATAACCTTTTGAGATAAAGAAGTGATGAAATTTGTGCAAATTGATAGTTGCTCATATCATTTTTATAAGTAAAGTGTAGGTGTGAGAAAAACTGAATCAAGATAGTTGAAGATAAGGTAAAATGTGTCTATCCTTGCATTTATAGAGTGCTTTTTGACCAAGTACCAAGCAAAATTGTTGATCTTGGGGGAGATAACATGATTGCATTGAGGAAAGTCAAGAAAAGTAGCTATATGAAAGTAGATAAGATTCGTTTGTTTAGCCAAGACAAAGCAACAATCTTGAGAAAAGGTTTATTTGCATCTTGAAAAGAAGAATGTTTGAGTTTATCTTTGCATGAATTGATAATTTCACTTTTTAGCACACTTTTCCTTGGGAAGTCTTGCTCATAAATTGATTAGATAGCAAAGCATAAAGTAGTATAACCAATCAGGAAACACAGGATCAATGGATCTCTAAACAAGAAACCCTAAGTGAAGTGTTTACCTTGATTTAGGACAAAATACTAAAAAAAAATTCATAAAACTCATTAAAAAAAATTCAAACAAATTTCTTCATTTCCTTAGACAGTGGAATGGAGTGTTGTTGTTAAGAGTGAAGGGGATCAAGTGGATAGGAAAGCCAAAAACTGCTAAAAACTGGAAAATAAAAAAAACACGATTCTCTTCACAGGATCATTAATTTTTGTGATGATGTAAAAATTGCAGGTGACAGATGATTTGGAATTGGTAAAGAGCATTGAAGGGGACCAAGTGGAAAGGAAAGCCAAAAACTACAAAAAACTAGAGGTTCAGAAAAACACGATTCTCTTCTCAGGATCGCGATTTTTTGTAAGATAAAGAATTGGAATTATTTTGCACATTTGGGTTTTGAGGTAGGTAATTGTAAGAGGTTTTCACTAAGTTGAGTGAGTGAATAAAATCAAATAAAAAAAAAAATCAGTGAGAATTGAGCATCAAGTGGATAAAGTGGAAATTAGGAACAGAATCGCGATTTCCACCAGTGGGATAAAGGGGGTAACTTGTGATAAAAAATAGGAATTGTAAATCAAAACCATAAAAGTGTTGAAGGGTAAAAACTTGAACCAGTGAAAAGTAGAGATTTTGAAAATATAGCACAAAATTGCGATTGTGTGAAATCTATAAAAACCTGGAATCCCAGAAAAAAAGCTCATTTGAGTGAGGAAGAGAGAGAGTGACAGTGGACAGAATCACGATTTTCTGCAACCACAAGTTTTTGGACATTTTCTGATCAAGCAAGCAAGGTAAAGATTTCACAACAAATTTTTGCATTATTTCAAGTTCTCATATGATTTTTAGAACATAAAAAACTCAGAAATCAGTAAAATCACGGAATCGTGACTTTTAGAATTTTGAGTTTTACTAAGAAATAATAATAATTTTGTTAAAGCTCTTTTAATGCATGCTAAAATCTTAAATAGGCGATTTTTTGGAGAAAAGAAAACTCAAAAATAAACAACCTAAATTTTTTCAAAAATCTACACAGAATCGCGATTCTGTGGGCAAACACAAATTTGCGATTCTCTGAAATAAAACACAAAATTCGCGATTCCCAGAGCACGATTTTCATAAGAAAATTGTGTTTCTAACGATTGTGAGCAATCACGATCGTCTGGGAATAGAATCATGAAAAACACGATTCTCACCACAGAATCGTGAAAAACACGATTCTCACCTTAGAATCGTGAAAAACACAATTCTCATCTCAGAATCGTGAAAAACATGATTCTCACTTCAGAATCGTGAAAAACACGATTCTCACCTTAGAATCGTGAAAAACACGATTCTCACCACAGAATCGTGAAAAACATGATTCTCACCACAGAATCATGAAAAACACGATTCTCATCTCAGAATCATGAAAAACACGATTCTCACTTTAGAATCGTGAAAAACACGATTCTCACCTTAGAATCGTGAAAAACACGATTCTCACCTTAGAATCGTGAAAAACACGATTCTCATCACAGAATCGTGAAAAACACGATTCCCACCTCAGAATCGTGAAAAACACGATTTCCACCACAGAATCGTGAAAAAACACGATTCTCACCTTAGAATCATGAAAAACACGATTCTCATCTCAGAATCATGAAAAACACGATTCTCACCACAGAATCGTGAAAAACACGATTCTCACCACAGAATCGTGAAAAACACGATTCTTACCACATAATTGTGAAATAGTTGAATGATTCTTAGATCTGGTAATAAATTCTACACACCTTCTAAACAAGATCTAGGAAGGAAGGAGATAGAATCAGTGATAGGAGAACTACAAGAAAAAGATTTTGGGCAAGAAAATAATATGGAAATTTTAAATGAAACCAATGAACCTTCTAAAACTGGTGATTACAGAAATACTCTTAAATATATGTACACAAATAGGTTTGGAACCTATGTATATCAGGATGGGATGCATAAATTTGTCATTAGATTGAGAAACTTAGAAGTTCCCCTGAATATAACAGCAGTAGCAAAATTCAAGGATGGCAGATATGAGGATAGACAGGGATGTGTATACATCTTCTCACAGGATCCAGAAAATTCTAATGACTTAGGGCAAAGTGCAGATAAGAGACCTTGGAAACAAAACCTAGGGCAACCAGACTTGCCAAGACAACATGAAACTTACAATAATAATGAACAACAACAAGGTAGGAGAATACATACTTCCCCAAACCCTTTTGAAAGAGAAGCAGAAGGACTTAATGATTTCCCATTGAGAAGAAGACATCAGTGGCAAAACCAGGGAAGAATGCTTAGGCCCTATCAAGTAGCCAAATGCATGAAGAATCAATATGAAGGATATTCTGATCCTCATGCTCATGCTACAGAATTTAGACAATTAATTAGAGTAGAAGAAGTAGAGTATTGCAAAGTCCAATTTGAGGCATTTGGTCTAACCCTAAGAGGACCTGCATTATCTTGGTTTATTCCTTTGAGGAAGGAAATGTACCTAGAGATTGAATCCTTCCTTGAGGCCTTCATAGGGGAATTCTCAAAAACTGGAATAAAACATAGTACAGCTACCTTGATACATAGCTTTAAGCAGCAAAAAGATGAAACTGTCAGAGAAGCAGCTAGGAGGTTCAAGCAATATATTGATAGATGTCCCAGAGAGGAGGTACCATCTATGGCAAGACAAGTATCCCTATTCATAAAAGGATTGAGAAGTGCCCAATTAAGAACCCTTGTGTATTATAGGAGATGCCCTGACCTAGGAGCATGTGTGAAAGAGGCAATAGATTTGGAGGATAACAGAGGACAAGACCTGTTAGCATTTGATCAACCTAGAACAAATGAAGATAAAATCCAACTAGCAGAAGAATTGGCACAAGCCATTGCTAAAGCCCTAGAAGTCAGTACCAAAACAAATTTGATAAACACCAGGTTAGCAACAAACAAAAAATGTTATAATTGTGGAGAAAATCATTTGGTACAACAATGTCCATATAAAAAACCAAAGCATTTGCAAGATAGGAAAACACTCAAATATTGTACACTAGAAAGAAAATGGACAAATCATACCAGAGAAGAATGCTTTTACAGTAAACAACCCATTAAGGATAGAGAATATGTGAACCAAAGAGAATCTGGATTTGTTGAGCAACCAAGACCTGTACTTGGGCAACAACCACCATTACCAACAAATGTGGTAGCAATCAAATACACACCAATAGAAGAAGAAAGCTCAATACTAAGATCACCATACAAGGAAGGTTATTATTGGAATGAAGGATATCAGGAAGAGTGGGAAGGATATGAGCAGAGAGAACCAGAACTACAAGCTCTAGATTTGGGAAATGGGAGAATTGAAATGGATATAGCCACATTCATGTACATAACCAATAATTACATGTCCAATCAGAAACCTCAGTTCAAAGGGAGTCAAAAGATAACTTGTTATAGATGTGGGGGAGAACATTTCATTAGAGACTGCCCACAACCTCCTACACTAAGAGTAGAAAGAGCCTATTGCAAGGATTGTGGAAGAGAGCATTTAATAAAGGATTGTCTAAGAAACCCTCAAAAACAACAAAACACATCTAATAACATACCATTAAAAATAGTCAACATAATGGAGCAAGAAGAATTGAGTGACCATGAGCAAGTGAATGTGAATGCTGTAACAAGAGCACAAGCTAAACAACAGGAAACAATCAAGGGAGATAAGAAAATTCTAGTTCCAAAAGAAAGGAAAAACAGACAAAAAGGGGGATGGGAAAGGAAAATGAGAATGGGTAAAAGTCTAGAAGAAGAGAATATGGAACAGTCAAACCATAGTCCACCTCAAAAGACACAAACCTAGTCAGAAATAAGAAATTCACAGAGTCTGGACACCTTGATAAAAGCATACGAGGGAAGGATTCAAGAGGGACCAAATCCCACAGACCATGTATTGGCTTACCCTATGCCAGATTTAGAGCATGAAAGAATGCAAAGATGCAAACAAATCATACAAGAAACACAACTTAAAATGAGGGAACATGACAGTTGTTCAACAACGGTTGAGGAAAGAATGCAACAAAAACAAGGAAAACTCTTGATCAGGAAGAGAATGCAAAAATAACCTTCCAAATCAATATAGACAAGCAATGTACAAATTTATAACACACTACAATGGAAGAACTGGGTAAAACAAAATCCTCACTTGCATCACAATAGAAAAAAATGGGAAGTAAAACCAGAGAATTTTGATGCACAGCTACAAGAATTAGAGGAGTTGTTGTACATTCCTATTGATAAAATAGGAGGATACTGTGAAGGAGAAGAAGGAAACTCAACTCTGAGAATACAATTTGGTCAGAATCATGCCAAAGCTATATTGGATAGTGGATTAGGTGTGGCCATTATGACTAAACAAACTTGGGAAAGATGGGGAAAAAATGAATTAATACCCACTAAAATGAGACTACAACTTGCAGATGGACACATAGAAAAACCCTAAGGAATATGGGAAAAGGTGATTGTGTAGATATGTGGAATGGAAATAGAACATACTTTTGCCATAGTTGAATTTCCACAATCCACTTCATATGAAATCATACTAGGAAGACCATTTATGAGACAAATGAAAATTGTGCAAGAATAGGGTAATGATTGCCTATATCTTCAGAGCAAAGGAAGGATAACCAGAGTGAATCTAAGAAATGGTCAATATTGTGACATGTCCCCTCAAGAATGGTTCAAAATACATTAAAATCAAGATTTAAGTGAAGAATCAGAGATTGAAGAGCAGAATGAAATAGAATCATCAATATGGAAGTGCAATGTGATAAGAAACCTTACAAATAGAAAAAGAAGATTAAGAAAAGAAGAGTGTGTAGAAGGGAGAAAATTACAGGATGAGATCTATATACCACAAAAATTCAAAGATGAAGAATTTGAGCCTTATGGTTGGAACCAGATTTTGGCTACCATGGATCTAGCCAATGATGAGTATGTGGGAGTAAAATTCCAAAATGAAGACGGATATGATGTCTTTCACATAGGAATACAAATGATAAAGGTATCGAAAACAGAAGAGGACCATGAAGAAGAAATGATATTGAAAAATGGTAAAACATAATATTTGGAAGAGGTAAACGCCACAGATGTAATAAAAGATAAAATCTCAGGCAAATATAGAAAAAACAAACACAAGGAAATAGAAAAAGATCAAGAGGATGAAAAAAATGAGAAAATGACAAACAAGGATCAACAGTTTGATGTACCTGCAAATTTCAAGACCTATGAAGTAGAAGACAAACTACTTCTAAAAATGAAACCAAAGAGAGAGAAAAAAAAAGAGGAGAGGCATATGACAATGAGGAACAAACTAAGAAGGTAATGATCACCCAGGAAGAGGGGGAAGAAAGACATATTGTAATAGCTGATGACATGACAAATCAAGAGGAGGAAGCATTAAGAAATTTGGCCATAAACTATAGGGATGTGTTTGCTTACAGCTACAAGGATTTGAAAGGAATCATTAGGAAAAAAGGTGAACCCTGCATGGGCCTTGTAAGGATCCCTAATTTTTAGGGATTAAGTCTAATTTTGTTGTTGTCTAAGGGGACAAAGTGCATTTAATAGGGCACTTTTTAGTAGGCTGGAGTAGGCTTCTTTTATACTAGGCTCCTCTCTCTCTTCTATTAGAGAGAGAGAAAGGGAATCTACTTTCCACATCATCAAACTCGAGCATGTATGGGAATAAAAAAATGATTTTTTTTTCAAAGTCTCAATTTCAGTGTTTATTTACTTGAAAGGCTCATTTTTTAATATATATGTCAGAAGTGACTTTTTTTTAGTTTAGTTTTTAATTTTCCTTTTGGAAAAGTAATATTTTTAAAATCCCTCCAAAAGTAGAGTGCCACATCATCAAATCCGTAACTACTCTTCACCCAAAAAATGACTTTTTCAAAATTTCATCATTTTTTACTATTCTCAGTGGAAAAACACACTGTGACCCATCCACATCCAAGAAAACAAAATTTTCCTGAGAAAATCATGCTCTAGCATCTCTTCCAAACAAATTTCTGGTCTCTTTCTCAGTATTGTTTAATTGTTGGAAAAGATGGTGTTGACACCTATTACAAACCTCACATTAGGACGTCCTCATGCCCCAGCATCAACAAGTATCCATGTTCGTGTGCCCAGAGAGTTTGCTCCAAATACACAGTGCAACAATGATGTGAACTCTCAAAATGAGCGTCGTGAAGCTGGAGAAAAGAATATTGATCTTTGGACTCATGGTTCATTATACCCTCCTGATCCAATGTCTTCTTACCATCCAACATTCCATAACCTCTCAACTTTACTTCAGTTCATCGGTGTCGGTAAAGTTGGGCTCTTAGGTTATTGTCAATGATTATCTACACATTCAACTGTCATTACTAAATATTGGATTCAACAATATCAACTAAATCATACAAGGTTGGTCACTTTTTGAAAGCACAATCATATCTTTACAAGAAAAGCTTGCAGAGCTTGAAAAGCATATGGAAGAAAAGGAGAGAACAATTGACAAATTAAAAAACATTTTCCAACACTTGAGAGAGACTCCACTTGGGATGCGACGTAGGAGACGATCATTAACATCCTTTGACTCTCTTTCAATTGGTGGTGGAGCATGCAAACGATGAGTTTTTGCGATAAGGTTTGGCTTGTATTTGTTTCTCTTTTTGGAAGACTTATATATATATATATATATATATATATATATATATATATATATATATATATATATATATATATATATATATATATATATATATATATATATATATATATATATATTCTTGTTATGTAGGTTATTTGTTGAAGATGTTAGTGCGTCATCAACAACAGAGGATCAATTCAAGTTATTAAATTCTTGTTTGACCAACAAGCAGGTGGTTAGTATTTTGGAGTCATGGATAGGAAACCTTATCAAGAAGCAAGTGATTAAAGATTTCACAAAAAAGTCACAAGATATTATCACTCCTAGAGACGTGCAGATGGTATGTGATGAAGCAGGAGTTAGTACTAAAGGATATAGTGCATTGTGTTGGAGTTAGACGTCTGCGGAAGCACGCGAACAGCACAAGGAAGAAGAAGAAGCTTGGAGCACAACACACAAGACTGAATGTATTACTAGAGAATGTACAAAGATAAGTAGCCCATTAGGGCAATAGGCGTATATACAAGCCGAGGGAAAAAAACCTCCTAAAGAGGGAAAAAAGTGCCCCGGCGGTCCTAGAGTGTTCACACACATCACTACCTAAATATATCAACAAATCCCCCCTGGGAGTGATGCGGTGAACATGGAGCTGGCACTCATGTATAAGGAAGTGCCGAGCTATGTGGAAATCACTCCACAAAAGGAAGTAAGCCCAAAGCTTTGCGGAAAGCTTCAAACTTCTCCCTAGGCAGAGCCTTCGTGAAAAGGTCTGCAATGTTCTCCTGCGTGGGCACATATGCCAAGCTGATCTCCCCAGCAGAGAACCTCTCCCTGACATAGTGATAATGCACCTCAATGTGCTTAGTGCGAGCATGGAACACAGGGTTCCTCGCAACTGCCAATGCGCTCTGACTATCAGTGAAGATGGTGGTGGCAGAAGACTGGCCAACACCCAAATCAGCCATAAGGCGTCTGAGCCACACACACTCAACAGTCGCTGTGAAAGCTGCCCTATACTCAGCCTCACAACTGGAAGTGGCCACAGTAGGCTGCTTCTTGCTCAACCAAGATATACATGAGCTACCAAGCATGAAGCAAAAACCACTGGTGGACACACGAGTGTCATAGCAACCAGCCCAATCTGAGTCAGAAAAAGCATGCAAATCTGGCGGTAGTGATCCCCCCTTGGGATAAAACAACCCAAGTAGCCGAGTACCACTCAAGTAGCGAAAGATGCGCTTAACCGCTTTCCAATGCGTGACTCCTGGGCAATGCATAAACCTGCTCATCTGTGAGACAGCAAACTGAATATCTGGCCGAGTAATGCATAAGTAAATCAAGCATCCAACAGCCTGCTGATAGAGAACAGCATCAAATGCATCTCCAGCATCATGAAGACTCAATCGTAAACCTGTCTCCATAGGAGTGGCAATAGGCTTACAGTCTTCAAGGCCAAAACGCTGCAATAATGTGTCAATATATTTCGTTTGACACAAAGCCATTCCACCATCAACTTGCATAAACTGAATGCCCAAATAGTGATGCAAATGCCCCAAATCAGACATCTCAAATGAGGCATGCAAATCAGCCTTGAAATCAGCAATATGCTTCTCAAGAGGACCAGTGAGCAGCATGTCGTCTACATAGACAACAATGATCAGAAGCACATCATTAGCACGCTTAACATATAAGGTGCTTTCAGTTGGACTGTTCTCAAAACCATGTGCAATCAGATAGGCATGTATCTTCTCATACCAAGCACGTGGTGCTTGCTTTAAACCATACAACGCCTTCTTTAACCTGCACACCTGGTTTTCATGCCCTTTCTGCACAAAGCCACGGGGCTGAAAAACATACACTTCTTCATGCAAGTCACCATTCAGAATGCTGTTTTAATGTCCAACTGATGTACATTCCAACCATGATGGGCTGCAAGTGCACAAATGCTCTGAACAGTAGTCATACGGCATGTAGGTGCAAAGGTCTCATCAAAATCAGTGCCTCTTTCCTGCGCATAACCCTTTGCAACAAGCCTAGCCTTATACCTGTCAACTGTACCATCAGGTTTAGTGCCAATGGCCTTCTTGCCAGGAGGCAAGTCACATAAAGACCATGTACCATTCTTCATTATAGCATCATATTCATATTGCATAGCAGCCATCCAATTTTCTGAATTTTGTGCTTCATCAAAAGAAACAGGCTCATTCTCATCACAGAGACTAGATGCAGCCATAGCATAGCAATCTGATGCAAAGGAGGTACTATGAGAGCCTGAACGAGTACGATATGACAAAGGTGCATCTAATTTGCTGTCACGCAAAGTCTGCACCAGCCATTTTGGCATAGTTTTTGCCTGTTCAATATCAGCTTTCTCATCAACAAGTGCATCATGTAAATCTGCATCAGAAATGGAATGATCTGCATCATCATATGAAACCTGCAAAGGCTGAGAAGTTGCCTCATTAGGACCAGCACTAGCCTGTCCACCTGTAAAAAGAGGCATCAAAGTATCATACATGTCTTTGGAGCTAACAGATGTCTCCTTGGTACATGAAAGCAATGGCTGAATAGCATCTTCCACAAAGACAACATCACGGCTAACCAGAATGCGTTTAGTCTGTGGATGATACAGACGATAGCGTTTACTTTCAGAACTGTACCCAACAAAAATACATTTTACTGCCTTATCATCCAATTTTCTGCGATGTTGTTCAGGCACTAATGCATATGCCAAACAACCAAAAACACGCAGATGAGCAACAGATGGCTTGCGGTCATGCCAAGCCTCATATGGAGTGATAGACTGCAACGCTTTGGTGGGACACCTGTTCAGTACATATGCTGCACACATGACAGCCTCAAGCCAGAAACTATGTGGTAAAGCCTGACTTTTGACCATGCACCTCGCCATCTCCATGAGTGACCTGTTCTTTCGTTCAGCAACTCCATTCTGTTGAGGTGTATACGGCACTGTACACTGGTGTTTTATCCCACGTTCAGCCAGAAATGCATTAAAATCTGAAGACATATATTCCCCCCCTCGATCAGAACGGAGGGTGCCCATTTTACATGCTGACAGATTTTCAGCCAAAACCAAAAACTGTTTGAAGCACATGAACACTTCGGACTTTGCTTTGAGTGGGTATACCCATGCATGCCTGGAAAAATCATCAATGAAAGTCACGAAGTAAAGGTAATTTCCAAAAGAGGGTGTCTGCATAGGACCACAGACATCACTATGTACAAGCTGCAATTTCTGCATAGCTCGAACTGAACCATCTTTTGGAAAGGAAGAACGCTGCATTTTGCCCAAAATACAGCCTTCACAAACATGTTTTCCAGGTGCCTCAAGTTTGGGCAAAGAAGACACCATTTCAGATTTCTGCAGGCGTAACAAACTAGCAAAATTCAGATGACCAAAGCGTGCATGCCAAAGCTTTGCATCTGACATAGCCTGAGAATCATGAACTGCACATGCCGAATCATTCACAGATCTTTCATAGTCTATGAGCTTATACAGCCCATGACATAAAATGCCAGAAGCAATAATCACATCGCCATTTGAGAGATCATGGACTGTACACCTGTCATCAACGAATTTCACAACCAAGCCAATCTTGGCTAATGCAGAAACTGATAACAGGTTCTTTTTGATCCCTGGCACAAATAAAGCATCTGACAAAGTGAAAGAACTACCATCAGCAGTAGTCAAAATGATCTTACCAACTCCCATAACAGGATAAGAGGAGTTATTGGCGCATGTGACAGTATTCCCTATAGGGGCAGGCTCGAGTGAAGAGAAGAAACTGTGCTGCGAGGTAATATGTTTGGTCGCCCCACTGTCAAAGTACCAAACATCTGAGTCTACTGCAGACATGCACTGATCATGAGAAGATGGGTCAAAACTGCAGACAGTAGTAAACGCCCATTCTTCTTCCTGCACAAGATTTGCAGACTCTGTTTTTGGTGTAGAGGCCTCTGCAACAACCATTCCAGCCTCTTTCTTCTTTGCCTCTTTAGCAGCCAGTTTTGGACAGTTCTTTATAATATGATCATTTCCTTTACAGTACTTGCAGAACAATTTCTGCTTTTCTGATTTCTTCTCATCTTTATCCTGGTTCTTCGATTGTGCAGCATTTGCAAATTTCTGCTTACTAGTAGAAGAGCTCCATTTTCCTTTGCCCTTCTGACTAGCCAGGAAAGCTTGATCTGCAACACGCATAATGGACCTGTTCTGCCTGGACTGATCTTCCTGCAACAGAACAGAGACTAATTCCTCAAATGACAAGGCATTCGGATTGCCTTTCATCATCAATCGAAGAGTAGAGGCAAAACTCTGATATGAATCAGGAAGGCCATTCAGAACGGTCTGCACAAGTGAGCTATCTGGTATAACCTCATCAGCAGAAATCAATTGTTCCTTCAGGTCTTTGATCTTTGTAAGAAAACTGTCCATAGAATCACCTTCATTCATGTGCTCACTCTCCAACTGTTTTCGGAGGTAAGCAACACGAGCCTCATTCCTAGCCTGGTACAAAGTGGTAAGTGTATCCCAAGCATCCTTTGTTGTTCTGCAAGAGCGAATGTGAGGGATAATGGCACGTTTGACAGACAAAGCTATCAATGCATGTGCCTGGGCATCTCTGCCATCCCAACGAATCTGCTCTGCAGTAGGTGCAACAGAAACAGCAGCACGAACAGGAATCTGCGGAATATCATCTTCGACAACATCTTCATCAGCTCCAACACCTGTATTTGCAGTACCTGTCGTTACAGGTGTAATAGGACGTCTTTCAACACCCTGCACAATGTTCCACAATCCTTTTGCAACCAGTACATGTCGCATCATATAAGCCCATAATGGGTAGTTGGTACCATCCAACTTATCCTCAACAGCCAACATACGGAATACATCACTGCTTTCAGCCATGGCCGGTGACTAAAATACCTTGATGCAGAAAATTGACTGTATCTCAAAAAGTTGAACGGAACTGCCCAGACGAGTTTTGCTAGACCTGTAGCAGACTTCGAGACGCTTAAACTGGCGAACAGAAACTGGTATATACCTTTGGCACAAAAGGACGAAATAGCCTGCACAAGCGCTGCGATAGTGCGTTCGGAGGCCGAAACGAGCTCAGATCGCGATTTCGGCACCACAGAACGAAGCTGTTTTGATATAGGAAACAGCCTGAGTATGCTCACCAAATTTCATGCGAATCTGAGACTGCAAACGGAGGAGTGTCGACGGCGCCCTAGAAGAAGCAACGACCTGCTCTGATACCAATTGTTGGAGTTAGACGTCTGCGGAAGCACGCGAACAGCACAAGGAAGAAGAAGAAGCTTGGAGCACAACACACAAGACTGAATGTATTACTAGAGAATGTACAAAGATAAGTAGCCCATTAGGGCAATAGGCGTATATACAAGCCGGGGGAAAAAAACCTCCTAAAGAGGGAAAAAAGTGCCCCGGCGGTCCTAGAGTGTTCACACACATCACTACCTAAATATATCAACACATTGTACAACCTTTTGAAGCATTCATTACAAAGAGAAGGTATTTTACAGAATATGTTTCCATCTCCTTACAAGGTATCGCTAAAGAATTCAATGTCCAATGAAGATATAACTAGTATTCTTGGAAACTACTTATATATAGAGGATATTATGCCTATGTCTATTTATCATTTATTTACATCCAAAAAAGAGTTGAAAAGCGTAGCTCAAAATGGATTTCCTTACACAAAGTACAACAACATATTCGTGGATTTGGAGAGGCTTCAACAAGCAATGGTTCGATTTTACAAATATATTCATGGATTTTTAGTAGGACCCCATGGATCACTAAAGTAATAGTTTCTCAAATTCATGGTGCAAAGCTCCACATAGAAAACTTTGGTGATTTTGAGATAGATTGGCACTTGGGTGGGGGTTTAAAAACTATCAAATGCATGTTAGGTTGCAAGCAAGGTGCATCTGCTCGTTATCCATGTCCGTTTTGTACTCGAGGCTACAAAGTAACAAAGGGACAACAAAAAGTACTATCTAGCTTAGATGAATACATAGATGCACCTACTTCCACGGAATGGGATAGACCTTTGTTAAGGTGTCCAATGTTAGAAATACCTAACCGTGACACATTAGATAAAGATTGGAATCCCATTATTCCATTTCCATTAGTTAATGTTCACTTTTGCACATTGCATGCTTTCATGAGAATATTTGATAGATTATTGAAGCTCCACATAGAATATGCATTTTCCATGAAGCCAATTGATAAATCTGTACAAGCAATCAAAAAATTGGAAGAGGTGCTTAATTCGATTGGTTGTCATGGTGGTAATGTAACTCTAGTTGTCAAAAAACCTGGTGAATCGCAAAATACTTTGCAACAAGTGTCAATGACAGGGAAGAAGGCAAGAAAATTTTTGAGAAGAGGTGTAAGCCCTAAGAAAAATGAATGCAGGGAGCTATGGAAAGACTTGTGCATGATCTTAATAGGCGAAAGAAGGTTTGGTCATGCTTAGATAAGTTGGTAGGCTTAATGAGTCTTAATAGCTCCAACAAAAATGACCGTCAGTTGTTTCAAGATACGTTAATGGAGATTGCAAAGTGTTTCATCCTATCTTGGGGAGAGATCAATATTACACATTACATTGTAAGTTTTCTTATTTTTTCAATTTTCTTGTTGATAAGATTGTGTTATATGTACTTATATCATTTCAGCATATTTTATTTGCACATGGAGCATTTTTCATGCATCGATATGGTTCATTGGAGATTTTTAGTACACAAGGAATGGAGAAGTCACATTACAAGGCTAGAGGTGTTTACTTCAAGAACAGACGACATGGTGGTGGTGCAATGCAATCAAACTATATGGAAGAGATGTTTAATTGGTTTTATCGTACTGCATTTTCAAGGACATATGCAATGGAACGAGCCAAGGAGTCAAAAGTTGCAAAACTTGCAAGATTTAATCAACACAACTTAGCTAGTGAAAAATGGAAGTCGTCATTGGGACCTTTACGTCATGCTCAATGGCGGGCTACAAGAACACAACAGGGTTCATCATGGAAGTGAAGTCATTTAATACATTCATGGCATTTTCTGAATAATTCATAAGGTTTGCTACACACTAATCTCTTGTTTGCAATTTTTTAAGGTAATTTTTAATTTTTAAACTATTTTTTGTCCATTCACATGTGAACAGAACCTTTTTAAGTGAAACATTATAAAAGGAGACTCATTGTCTCATTTCAACATTCTAGCACTATAGAGGATGGCACGAACAAAGCAAACTGCAAGGAAGGATCCCATTAACTTTCCTACCTATGTGCAAGGCACTCAAAAGCCACCATGGATGAATCACCACAAAAGGCGACGTAGTGTCTCGCACTCTGCATCCCATCGCGAAACAGGTGGTGGTCATACCTCTGGGAGTGAGCAGTTGCATGAACAAGTGGAACATGGGCAATCTAGGGAAGAGGCCGTAAATCAACCCCAATCACCACCATCATCATATGATGAGCCTCCATCACCAAAGAGACCAACAAAGACAAGGGTGAAGGAGCATGCTCACAGACAAGTAGTTTCTGATGATGATTTTGATGAATCGGATGAGGATGTGTCTCAACAACGTTCACAATCAAGTGAGGAGAGTCAAACTTGCCACCATGGGGTAACGAAGAAATACCTACAGATCATAGGGTTACTGTAGCGGGAAAGACACTACCAACAAATCAGGGGGCCATACCCAATGATCAAGAGAGGGAGCAAAGCCATCAACAACATCCTGAACAAGGAGAAAGCTCAAGACGCGTGCAACGGAAGAAGAAAGTCTCTCAACCCCGTCGTAGACCACCCCAACCAAGACCACAAGAAAATGTCCAACGAAGACCACCACCACCACAAGCTAGAGCACCACAATGAAGAAGAAGATATACGAAGGCATTTGCAGAGATAAGGCACTATCAAAAGATAGTTGAGCTTCTGATACGTAGAAGACCCTTTGCAAGGGTGGTCAAAGAAGAGTTACAAAGGTATTGTGCAGGGTTAAGGATCCAAGCTCTAGCTTTAGAAGCTTTACAAGAGGCCGCTGAAGCATTTTTGATATCAATGCTAGAGGATTCCAACCTGTGCGCCATCCATGCTAAGCGAGTCACTATACAACCGAAGGACATACAGTTAGCTAGGAGAATTAGGGGTGATCGTAACTAAGTTTTGTAATTGATCTCTACAAACAAGAGATTTTTTGTAAATATTGCCATTTTTAATGAAACATTAGCACTTTTCCTCTATTCCCTTTATAATCTCATTATTTAGAATGAAACATGAGCAATCATTTTAAATTTCCATGTGTTTTCTTGTGATAATCTCTCATATATCAGTGATTGTTTTCTTATCTTGTCATTTTGATCTAGTGATAATATCCATCTACTGAAATTTCTTTCTCATTTAAGGTCATATAGGGCATGTAGGGCATTGGGAGGCCAAATAAAGCCCTGCCACAGAAACGCGGGAGAATGCCCTGCAAAACGTTTGCAGGGCCTTCTCCCGCGTTTCTGTGGCAGGGTTTGCAGGGCATTCTCCCGCGTTTCCGTGGTAGGGCTTTATTTGGCCTCCCAATGCCCTACAAGACCTTAAATGTGAGTAAGAAGGTCCAAAAGAATGAGAGTAAAGAAGGATCATGAGGAGTAAAGCTAGTTCATGAGGAGTGAACATGAACAAATTTTGACCTCCCTATACCTTTGAAGCATATGAGCAGAGCATTTTGAAACTTAGAACATCTGCATTCTTGAAAATATCCATCTAGTGAAGTTTCACTCTCATGCAAGGTCACCTAGGGCATTTGCATTCTTGATAATATCCATCTAGTGAAATTTCTCTCATTTAAGGTCATGTAGGGCATCGGGAGGCCAAATAAAGCCCTACCATAGAAACGCGGGAGAAGGCCCTGCAAACGTTTTGCAAGGCCTTCTCCCACGTTTCTGTGGCAGGGCTTTATTTGGCCTCCCAATGCCCTACAAGACCTTAAATGAGAGAAAGAAGGTCCAAAAGAATGAAAGTAAAGAACCTCCCAATGCCCTAGATGACCTCAATACATCACATGCAGGTCCAAAAGAATTTTAGATAATATACTCAAAAAGAAAGACTTGAGACAATTGTAAATAAAGCAAAGTGAAAATTTGATATTAATTCAATTGTTTACATCAATTGGCTTTGAGTTTCTCAATGACTCTCTTTCGACGCTCCAAAGCCATGGGTAGGGTGTAAGTCAAAATTGAGGTTGCTATTTCATCAACATTTCTAACTCCTTGACCTAGAGATATACCTATTTGACCTAAGACCTTTCCACGGAAGTTGGAACCTAAGGTTGTAGTTACAAGGGATTTCTTAACTAAAAAGATACAATTACTCCTCTGTGTAATGGTTGATAAACAAAGCAATTTACTTAAGGCCTTTAGACACCATGTCATGAAGTGTCCCTGCAGACTGAACTCTTTATGGATAATTACAAAATGTTCTTTGGGAAGTTTCCCAATGTAGTTTGCAAGGGATGAGCCACCTCCACGAGCCACTCGATCACCTCCACTCCTTGCTGCAAACTTGTCGACTTCAATCACCTCCTGCACAAAGTTTTATGATTAGTAGCTGCATGTGTTTGTAAGAATGAATGACATGAATTGAAGATACTTACATCTTGAACTCTATCTTCTTCTTCTCCTCTCTCTTGAAGATGTAAATTAATGCTAGAGTGGGACATCCCACTCTCCTCGATTACTGGTGAGGCGGGAACTTTTGATTACTTAGGAAAGTTGACCCCAAAATCTGTGAGCATAAGATTCCTATTACACCTGATGCAAAGCCTAGCAAACAAAGACATTACACATTCAATGATAAATACTCTGCTAAAATAAAGGAAGAAATTGACAAGCTGCTGGCTGCCAATTTCATCTATGAGATTGAGTATACAAAATGGATATCTCCTATAGTTGCAGTACCAAAAAAGAATGGGAAACTTAGGGTATGCATTAACTTGAAAAAAGTGAATGTTGCAACTATAAGAGATAGCTACCCATTGCCTATAACAGACCATCTTTTAGAGAGAGTTGCAGGGAAGGAGGTTTATAGTTTTTTGGATGGTTTTTCAGGATACAATCAGGTACCCATAGCTTTGGAAGACCAACATAAAACTGCCTTTTCCACAGAATGGGAAATCTATGCTTTTAGGGTTATGCCCTTTGGGTTAACTAATGCCCCAACAACTTTTCAAAGATTAATGTGTCATATCTTCAAAGAATTTCTGAGGAGTATAATGGAAATTTATGTGGATGATCTTTGTACTTTTTCATTAAAAAGACAAGATCATTTGAGAGATTTAGAAAATATATTCAGGAAATGTAGAACATACAGAGTATGTTTAAATCCAGAGAAGTGTGTGTTCTTTGTAAGACAAGGGAGAATGTTAGGTCACATAGTCTCCAAAAATGGAATTTCAACTGATGAAAGGAAAATTAAGGCCATAGTGGAACTTCCAAAGCCAACCAATGTAAAGGAACTTCAAACTTTCATGGGACATTGCGGGTATTATAGAAAATTTGTACACAAGTTTGCTGACATAGCAAAACCTTTGTATGCTTTAATTACAAAATTTGAGTGGACTAAAGAGTGTGACAAAGCTTTTGAGACTCTAAAAACTTGTTTGGTAATAGCACCAATTCTAAAAACACCACAGTGGGATAAAATTTTCCATGTCCATGTGGATGCTTCAAATTATGCTTTGGGATGTGTGTTAGCACAACCAATAGAAGGGAGCAAATTAGACTTCACTGTTGCTTATGCTAGTAGGCAACTGAATTCAGCAGAGAAAAACTACACAACCACTGAGAGGGAAGGATTGGGAATGATATTTGCTGTAAAAAAATATAGACATTATCTTCTGGCCAACAACTTTAAATTCTTTGTGGATCACCAAGCTTTACTCTATTTAGTAAACAAACCTTGTCACACTGGTAGGATAGTCAGATGGTTTCTTCTACTAATGGAGTTTGAGTTTTAGGTGGTGATCAGACAAGGAAAAACACATTTGAGAGCAAACCATTTGTCCAGAATCCAGGCTAAAGAGCCAAGTTCACCTTTAGATGATGACCTGCCAGATACATATCTGTTCAAAGTAGAAACTATTCCTGAATGGGCCATAACTTTAGTACCTTTGCTAACCATGGGACCTTGTAGAACAATTGGAAACAACACACATTTAGTATTATAAAGCAGGAATTTTATGATGCTAGATGGGCACTTGTATCACCTCAACCATACAAGCATATTGGAATATTGTACTCCAGAAGAGGAGCAACAGGAATACCTAAGAAGAGCTCATTGTTGGAACCCTTGTACTCATGCTTCCAAGATAGTCACCCTAAATAATCTCAACAAGATGGGAGTACATTGGCCTAATAAGATTCAAGATGTAACAAAATATATTGCTAACTGTTGGGAATGCCAATCCTTGCAAAATTCAGAAATTATAACTCTATATTGGTTTCAGAAAAACCCAGAGTGGAGTGTGAACATAATTGAGGAGTTGAAAAGAAACAAGAAAGAAAAACAAGTAAGAGCTAGTGCATACATAAAGAATCTACAAATGATTTCTGAAGAGTATCAACTAATAGGAGATCAATTGTACAAGAGAGGGATGGATGGATATTTAAGAATTTGTGTTCCTAAAGATAAATATGTGGGAATGTTAGAAATGGCACATTCTAGAGTGGTAGGAGGACATTTCTCAAGTGAAAGGACTGCTAAAGACATATTATATTCTGGTTTTTGGTGGCCAGGTCTATTTCCTGATGGAAGAACATATGTAAAAAGATGTGACATTTATCAAAGAGTGAGTCAACCAAATAGAAGAGACAATATGCCATTAGTACCACTGATTTCAGCAAGAGCATTTAGTAAATGGGGGTTGGATTTCATTGGACCCATACATCCTCCAGCAAAACAATCCCATGCTGAATACATACTAGTAGCAACAGATTACCTGACTAAATGGGCAGAGGCCAAGGCTACAAAAAGAAATGATGCTCAAACTACTGCAAGATTTCTCTATGAAAATATCATTACCAGATTTGGATTACCAATTGAATTGGTAAGTGATAGGGGGACTCATTTTTTGAACCAAATTATAGAAAACGTGACTGAATACTTCATGATCAGTCATAGAAAATCAGCCCCATATCACCCACAAGCCAATGGATTAGCAGAAAGTACTAATAAAGTACTTTGCATTGTATTGTCAAAATTGGTAAACAAAAATAGGAATGATTGGGATTTACAACTTAATCATGTCCTATGGGCCTATAAAGTGGCATACAAAACTGCACTAGGAACCACACCATTCAACCTGGTATATGGACAAAATGCAGTTCTGCCTATAGAATTCCTTATTCCAACACTAAGGGTAGGTAGTCAATACTTATGGACAGGACATGAATTATCGGAGAGAGTGGTGGAATTGGAAAAATTGGGAGCTTCCAGACTTCAAGCAGTCATGAGCATATATGCAGACAAGAAAAGGCAAAAAGCTTATCATGATGTTCACATTAAAGAAAAAGATCTACAAGAAGGAGATCTAGTTCTGGCATACACAGTAAAGGAACATCAGAAGAAATTTCAGAAAAAAGGACATGGGCCTTATATTATCCATCAAATAAGTAACAATGGAGCTATCCAACTAGCTAACATAGATGGAGAAATCATGCCAAACTTCATAAGTGGATGTAGAGTTAAAAGATATGATCTTCCATTAACTGTTTCTGAATGGAGAAGAATACATCAAGCTCAAAATAGGAAAAAAGAAGAGGAAAACATTAGAAAGGAGGCTCAACAGGAAGCAAAGGAAAGGATAAGAAAAACCAAAGATCTTAGAGAAGTCCTTTTGTGTGAAACACCTCTAAGAGAAAGAGAACATTTGCCAGTTATAATAATGAATTTTCAAAAATGAAATAATCAAAGTTTTGATAGATTCAGGTGCACAAGTAAATTTGATCTGTTCAGCTTTGTTGGATAAGTTTAATCTAAAAAGGACTGAAAGAAAAACATTTATCAAAACCTTAGAAGGACGGATAATACAAAGCATGTCTTCACCTTCTATTGAAATTAAGTTCAATAAAGAATATATGAGAATAGATTGTGAAGAATGGCCAGATCACATGATGACTGAGAAATTGGTTTTGGGACAACCATGGCTAAGGCAAGGTAAAGTAATTTTAGATTTTGAAAAAATGAAGCTTAAGTTGACAGTAAATGACAAAAGGTTTTTAATGCTTTTGTGGAGTAATGAAGAACAAGAAGATCAACAGGGATATTCATGACTCATACCTGGAAGGATTTACTTTTTCATTAGAAGATACAAAGGCATTACCAATACAACCACTTTATGATCAAGCTTCATTCAAACAGAAACAGGAGGAAATTGAAGGAACAAAAGATGGTGAAGGGATAGAAGAAAGGTGGCAACTATGGAATAGTCAGAAGCATCAAGGCATCAGAACAAGAAGAATGTGGAAACAAAGTACACACAAGCACTGCTCATCAAAACAAGTTCCCAGAACTAAATGGATTTGGAAACCAAAAAATTCCAAGAACAGCTTATCAGAAGAAGATGGGTTTATCCCTAGAATAGGGTCAACTAGAATCAAATATTATTGGGTAAAAAAATCAGATTTGATTCAATGGAAAAAAAGAATATGATTAATTTAGGATTTTTAAGAAAATCAGAGTGTTATAGAGAAGAAATTATGACATCTTGGAAAATATTTCAATTATTTCTACCTTATCCTTTTTCTAAAAAAAAAATAGGAGGGGAAGAAAGGAAGTGAAGGAAATTACTATAAAAAAAATAAAAATAAAAAAAAGAGAAGAAAAAGAAGAGAAAAAAAGAGAAAGAGAGAGAGGAAAAATTATTATCCATTTTTCTTTTATGATTCTTTTTAAATTATATAAGTTATATAGCACAAGCAAGATATAGGTGGTACTATTTTTTCATTCAATTTCTATTATTTATTTTCCAATTTTCTTTCTTTTTGCAATTATTTTCTTATAAAGAGCTATCAGAAGAGAAGAAAGAATTAGACATCTTGCTACACATGTGATGATCACTTCAATTGAGTTTTTTATCTGTGACACAAATGAGGAAGTCAAGATTTATTCGACATTTCTTTTTCATTCCTCTTTCATTTTATCTCAAAAGAAATGTGATTTTACTTATATTTCTTGAGACTCATGTGGGTGGAGTTTTTCTTTTGTGTGACGCTATAATTTCTTTAGAATGGTGAATACCAAGGAACTACCAATCCATGATTTCAAGGAAGACTCAGTAACTCTATCCAGAGGACATTGGTTCTTAGACAGTGAAGCAACAATGGAAACTGTAGAGTTAGAGTCTGATGAAGAGCAGGAGATTCCAGAAGCAGAAAAGGTAGTCAAGGAACTAAAGGAAACTCTTGGGATCATTGATCAACATATTTTTACTGTAGGAGTTGGAGGTCACAAGTACACCATGCTGTGCCAGGAATTTTACAAATTCCAAAAAAGTGCAGTTAATTATAAAAGATGGAAAGCAGTAGGATTACACAGACTGTTGGATGAACCTCTATTTTTCATAGATTTTGAAAGAGTTGCACAAGTGGTGAATAGTCTGATGGAAGTTGGAAAGGGAAATGATGCATATTTTAGGTGTTCAGTCAAGGATAAGGAGAACAAAGAAGTGAACATTACCATAAAAGCAGAGCATATCAGGGCAGCCCTTCAGTTTTATTCAATGGGAACCAAGTTGGATAACAGCTTTGTCAAGAAGAATAAAGAAACATATACAGGGTACTCTAAATTTGCTGATTTCAAAGGAAAAGAAATGGAAGAATATGCTACCAGAATGGTTCCTTCAATATTTCAGTTTTCCAAAACTACCAAGATATACCATGCCACACAAACCAATGACATTGATCATGTTTAATAACAAGGACAAAACCAAACCTTCTGGAGTGATGGATGTAACTCCATACATACATGTTCAATTGAAGGAGGCAGCTAAACATTGGGAGCAAAGAAGGTTCATGAATGGAGCACAGTTTTTGACAAGGATTATATATCATGTTTTAGGAATGGAGGATCAATAAAAATTGGCTCCAGCAGCTCAATATTTCAGAAACTTGATGGCAAGAATCAAAAGTCCTTCCAGGATGATGTCTACAAGAGAAGTAGAAGGCCAATCAAGCATGAGGGGAGCAGAAAGGAAAAGAAAAGGAATCTCAGAAGAAGTCATTCCAGTAAAGAAAAGAAGATTGGATACAAGAAAAGTGGAATTGGAACAGGTGGAAGAAACTAAGGAAGAACATGAAGCTGCTCAGAAGCAGGTACAGTCTTCAAATGACCCTCATCCACCTCAGACAAGTAAAGAGCAATCGTATACTTATTTGACCCAAGGGAACAATAAAAGGGCAGTATATAAGGCTCAGTACCAAAAGATGTTGGAGGACTACTCTTGTAAAGCAACTGATTGGATTCAAGAAGAAGTAGAACACTATGAAGATCTGCATGATGAGATGATGGCAACAAAAACAGAGGAAGTCTTTGTCAAAAAAGAAGTGGAACTGTTAGCATATTTCAAAGAGCTACAAGGATCTCTTGAAAATAGAACTACATTTGTAGTGAAGAAGAAGGTTCAGAAGAAACCTGTACAGAAGAGGAAGTTAACCAAGAAAAGTAAAGGAAAATTAGTAGCAGAACCTGTACCAAGGATGGAGATAGAAGAAGTGACAGTAGAAGAAAAAAAGTAGGAGGAATCCATTGCTGTGGAAGAACCAAGAATGGACAAATCAGGAATAGCAGGCTCTTCACAATTCTCTTCAAATTCTGAGAGCGACATTGAAAACTTCTTGTTGAAAAGTTTGAACTTATCAGTGCCTACCACACCAACTGTGACAGTACAAGCCTCTGAAAAAAATAAAACACCAGATGATTTGGGTAAAAGGTCACAAGGAAAACAAATCCAAGAAGAAGCAGCAAAGGAGGTTAGTCCTGGAGAAGAGAGAAGGTTACTGAAAGGCAAAGTAGTGATGATGGAAGAAGAGATTGAAGTAAGGAAGGAGTTCAGCTGTGGATTAGTGGATTTAGGATTGAAGACAGTATGGACAAGACCTTCACAGCAAACTTATTTCAAATTTAATGAGGAAAAGCTAGAAACAGAAAAGGAAGATCAGTCAGGCAGCTCAGTACACAAGAAGCAGACAAAGATCAAATCAAGGAAACTGAGGAGGTAGTAGAAACCATGACTTTCAAAGAGAGTACAGAAGAAAATACAAAAAAGGAAATAAACCAAAGCATAGAAGATGTACTTCATGACTTAAGTCATAATGAGGAGTTCACAACTAGAGAAGATTAGGGAAAAGAAGAAGACTTGGATCTCATGGATATAGATGAACAAGAGGAAGGACAAAAGGAGCAGATAATAAATGATCAAATAAAGCTCTATGTGGAGATTGATTCAACCCTAATTTAGGAAAAGGAAGAACATATCCTTGAAGAAGAACAACAAGGAATGGAGAAAAAGAAGGCAGAAGAAACAGAGAAAATTAAAGACACATCAGGACATGAGAAAAAGGAGGATCAGATAGTAGAATATGAGGAAGATGTTGCAGACAAAGAAGAAATGAAAGCAGATAAGGGTTATGAAGAACAAAAGAATCAGGTTCTAGAGTATGAGGAAGAAGATGAAGAAGAGATTGACTGTAAAAAAGAAAAGTAGATGGAAGTAAGACAAATGGAATTAGAAGCTGGGTTGGAAAGGATACCCAAGGATATAAGATCTGCTTGCAAAGTCATTATGAGCAATATAGAACAGTTTAGACCATCAAGTAGAAACATGATCATATTAGGCATGGTAATTGAATCTGAGTTTGTAAAAGGCAGCAGAATCATTAATGAGGAAAAGAAAGAAAAGGAACAGTTAGTAGAACAGTTGAGGATTGTACAGGAGAGAAATGAGGAATTGACACACAGAATAATTTCCTTGGAAGAATTGGAGGTTCATCAATAAAACAAAATTCAATTTCTTGAAGAGAAATGTGCAAAACAGACAGATCATAGCAATAGAATGGAAATGGAGCTGAAGAAAATTGAAGGGAGATATAGAACCTTGCAGAGTCCATATCAAATTATGGTCAAAGCAAATGAGGAAATAAACAAATTATTAATGGAAGAAGGCCAATTGAAGGAAGAAAGCAAGCCTGTACAGGTGATACAGGATGAGAGGGAAGAATTAAATAAAGAAATTACGAGATTGCAAACAGAGTTAAAGGAAGCTAAGGAGTTGGAAAAACAAGCTAGTATACATGCTGCTACTTCTATGAGGGGATATAATAAGTTACACATGGATGTAGAAAAAGAAAGAAGTGATTGGCAGACAAGTCTAGAAAAAAGAAACAAGTGAGTGGAAGTCAGAAAAGGAGTTGTGGACATCTCAAAATAGAAGCTTAAAGTTGATGATAGAAGAGCTACAAAAAAATTTGGAAAATCCACAAACCCTAGTTGAAGAGCAGGTGGAGACTACACAAGTAGAAGAATATGAAGTGGGAGATGATAACAGAACCCAACATGGTGATGAACAAGAAAACAAAGCAGCAGTAGAAGAATACTCAGAGGATTTTGTTCACAAACTTCTAACAGACAGAGAATCTAGAATGGAATTTATTAGAAAAATGCATAATGAATATGAGGAACAGATTGTTAACTTTGCTTTGAACAAAGGTATAAATCCTGACCAACATCATTGGGCAGCAAATGGCCTAGGTATACCCTTTTGCATGATTATTGAAAGAATTAAAAACTATCAGTTGGCAAGGGTGGGATTACCTCCAAACAAGTATTTAGAATATGAAGAAGACATCAATGTGACAAAGGAATTATTTGAAAAAGCCAATCCTAACTGGAGAAATAGGTGGTTGGACACTAATAAAGAATGCAGAAAAATATGGAAAGAAGCACCAATACAGTTAAAAATCAATGCAACTTATTGTCTAGTAGCAAGGAGAAGGGATTGGACAGTCTTTTGGGAAAGAAGGAAGGAGGGACAAATTCCATCAAAATGGCTAAATTTTCCAAAGATAGCAGGACCAAAGGCAAGGACATGGCCAACAAAGAAATATATGGTTGACACAGCAGAGTCTGTCATATCTACATACAAAGATGTCAATGATCCAGCATGTATTTTACTAATGAGAGTAATGAGACTCATATTGGCATGTATAGAGACTTTTACAGATAGAGATGTCAGAACCCTCACTTACATTGGTTTTAATTCACCATCCGATGCTTTATTATTTGATCTCAGTGGAACCCCTGACAAGATCTGTTTAATGGCTTATTATAGCAGAACAATATTTTTGGGTAGTCATTTCCTTCAGATTTTTGAGGATGCATTTGATTATGGATTCTTTGAAAGAGAATCAGAAATATTTGGAAATCTATCAGTAGTAACAAAGTCTCGACTCACTGCGTATGAAGCTGCATACACGGAATATCTGAAGAAAGATGTAATAGATAAACCAGAGGCTGCTGTGCAATGGAGAAAAGCATTATTTGAAATGGTGAATAACTTGAACATCACAGAAAGGAAAAGTCATGACTTATTGTCACACGTGTATCATAGAAAGAAGAAGTGAAAGAAGCATTCATTGAATATCAGCAAGAATATCTTTTGTCAGGAGCCAAAAGGTCTAGGAGGGGAAGAATGTTAGAAGAAGCATTTTTTTGAAGAGGAATACTTGTAAAATGATAAAAAAATTGTAGAAATATTTATGCAAATGATGTAAAAATGAGGAAGAGTCTTCCTCATGTAAATTAGAATCATATGTATTTTTTCTAGAATTTTTGGGAACTCTTTGATAGCATATTTTTAGATTAGAAGGGAAAAGGACCAAAATTCAAGTGTGAAAAGGGACACTTGAAAATGTATAAAAGATAATTTCCTCTATTATGAGAGGGTTGGTTAGTTGTATTTTGTGCTATCCAAGTAATGAGAAGAGTTTCCTGCAGAAAATCGTGTTTCTTCCTTTCATGATAGTTTCTTTGATTTGTTGAGTCTATTCTATGTGTATCCATGGAATTTGCAAGCTTCTATTGAGTATTTATGATGAATGAGTATGAAGAGAGGTGAATCATGATGTGTTGAGTGAGAAATTGCTGAAGAATAGTGTTGGAGATGGAAATCATCAGTTTTCACAGAATCTCGATTGTCTCGTCTGAAAGTTACAAGTATCATTTTTTAGATTTGACTTCATAATTGTGTTCTGCTGAGAAAATAGCACACTTTAGGCACCAAGATCATTAAAAATACTGTTGATTAGCTCAAGATAATCCAAACCCTAGAAATTTCTCTTCATCTTCATCATTTCTCAGAAATCCAGTCACTTTCCTCTTATTTTTTTTGGATTCCATCATCTAGAAGGGGCTGTGGTCTCTTGTATACTTCCCGGATTGACAAATGTAAGATGTATTGTTGATTCTTTATGCTAAAATGATTGGAGAGGACAACTCCAAAGGGTAACAACAAACAGGGAGATATGTTAATATCTTGGTGTTCAAAGAAGCAACACACAGTTTCTTTATCCTCCACAAAAGCTAAGTACAAAGGGATGGTTGAAGCTACAAAGGAAGTGATATGGCTTAAGACTCTTATGAGGAGTTTTGACATTACTCAGAGTACACCCACTATTCATGGAGATAACATGAGTTCATTGTATTTAGCTGCTAATCCTGTTTTTCATGCCATGACTAAACACATTGAGATTCAGTATCACTTTCTGAGAGAGAAGTGATGGATAAAGAGATTGAAGTCATACGTACTTCAACAAAAGATTAGATAGCTGATATGCTAACAAAAAGCTTGGATGGACCAAAGCTACAAAGATTCAAGGACATGGCAGGCATAAAGAAGATAGACAAAACCTCAATTGATGATTGAGGGGGAGCTCTTGGTGTAGGGAAATCAACAATTGAAGTTTTAATGAAAGTTGGAAGTCAAGGACTGAAGAAAAGTTCAAGTTATGAAGCATGGAGGAAGTGCATATTCATAAGTTGAAAGATGTGTACATATATGTACATTAATTCAGAGATAGTTCACTTATACATTTGTATAGTCATAAGCTTGTAAATATTTGCCTATATATACTATGAAAAATGTCGGGGCAAATATGAGAGATTGTGTTAAGACAAGATTTGAGGAGAATTAGATGTCATTAGACACTTTAGAAGTGAGTAAGATATCTCTCATCACTCAGATGTAAATTTTCCAAGAATAAAGAAATGTTGCGCTCGATCTTTCTGAGTATTCTCCTTCTGTGTTGAATCTTTTGTGAAATGCTTTTGTACAAGTCTAAGTCTATAATTGATTGACCTCTGTACGAATTTTCAGCTTCTAGCTGTGATCATGCTGAGAGAATTGAGTGTAGGATTATTTACATGTGTAAATGGGAAGAAGAGAAGTTGCAGGAGGCGCAAAATTTGATGCTAATGTTTTGGTCAATTCTCCTTCCATAGTGTAAAGTTTTGAGCAAGCAAGCACTCAAAAATTAAGTTGGAAGGTAAGCCATCTATGGCTAAAAGCATTTGCATAAATGGGTTTTAGATTCAGAGAACCAAGTGTTAGAAGTTACAGGTGTCTGAATTGACTTCTCAGGAGAACAGTTTTAGACATAGGTGACTTGTTGAGATCATTTCTCAAGATCTATTGAGTCTTTTGAAATGATTTAACTTGGAGAGGGTGCAAAAACTATAGACGACACGTTATGCATAAAGTTTTATCAAGAAGTTTACACATTTGATAAGTCAATGAGAGAGATATGTGTAGCAAACTTTCTATAGAATCATCTTCTTCACAGTTTATTCAAAATCTTAATAATTGATCATTGATTCTCTAAATTGGTGAAGGTTCTGAGTTACTCTTGATATAGAGGTGTTCTAACTTCAAGAGTAAGTTGTTCTTTTGGAGATTAACACTCTCCATCAACACATAGATACACACACATACACACATAGACAAATACACACACATACACACATAGACACATACACAAAGATTTACACACACTAATTTACATACACACATACACATGCATATACACACACATATATAGACACATAGACACATGCATACACACATAGACGCACACACATACACACATAGACACACACACAAACATACACATACACACACACATATACACACACACATATACACACACATAGACACATACACACTTACACACACACATTTACACTCACACACATACACATGCATACACACACATATATATAGGTACACATGTATATACACACATAGACACACACACACATACACACATAGACACACACACACATACACACACACACACACATAGACACATACACACACACATAGAGAGACATACACATACGCATACATGCAT